>PVJD01000669.1:0-377898 GCA_004026545.1 Mormoops blainvillei
AGGGGAAGGGTCATCAAGGAACATGTATGTATAAAGGACCCATGGACAAAGCCAAATGGGGGAAGGATGGAGGGTGGGAGGTGGGGGGGGGTGGGGCTAGGGAAAGTAGTGGTGGGAAAACGTTGAGAAAAACAAACAAACAACAGAGTGGTCAAGGGGAGGCTGGGAGTAGTGTGGGAAATTAAGTAGCCAAAGAACTGGTATGTGCAGCTCATGGACATGGACTGAGAGGTGTGGGGATGATGGGATGGGTTGCAGGGTGGAGGGGATATGGGGGGGAAAATGGGACAACTGTCATAGCATACTCAATAAAATGCACCAAAAAAAAAAAAAAGTAAAAGAAAATGATTGCAAAGAATTGGGGAATTGAACTAATTCCAAGAAGCTGTATTGAAGTTGTGACCAGGAAGAGTTGAAGGGAAAAGAGCTGGGGAATATCTCAAGCAAAGGTGTAGAGGTTGGAACTATAAGTATTATTCATTCAAAACACATGTTTGTTTCTAAATTACAGCACTGACTCATCATAGGTGATGATGTAACACGTGTTACCAACATGTCCAATTAGAATGCTTGACCACTTTTAAGGTGCATGTTCCTTGATGACCCTTCCTCTCCCTTTCCCCTGTCATCATAAAGGTTAATGTGGTATGAGAATTTATGGTCAAATAATTTTGAGATTATTCCTATAGTTTCACAGCAGAAAAGTCAGGAATATGATGAGGCAGCTGAGAAAAGGATTTGACTTACAGAAATTCTGATGTAAGGGGTTAATCCTGATAAGGGATTAATATCTAAAATTTATAAAGATTTACAAAAGTCAACACCAAAAACACAACCCAGTTAAAAAATAGGCCAAGGACCTGAGTAGATACTTCTCCAAAGAGGACATACAGATGGCCAATAGGCATATGAAAAGATGCTCAACATCACTAATCACGAGAGCAATGCAAATTAAAACCACAATGAGATACAATTTCACACCTGTCAGAATGGCTATCATTAATAAATCAACAAACAAGTGCTGGTGAGGATGTGGAGTAAAGGGAGGACACTTTTATACTGTTGGTGGGAATGCAGATTGGTGCAAGCACTGTGGAAAGCAATATGGAGATACCTCAAAAAATTAAAAATACATCTGCCTTTTGACCCAGTGATCCCAATTCTGGGAATATATCTGAAGGAACCCAAAACACTAATTCAAAAGAACATAAGTACCCCTATATTCATTGCAGAGCTGTTTACAATCACCAAGATATGGAAGCAGCCCAAGTGTCCATCATTAGGTGAGTGAATAAAATAACTGGTATATTTACACAGTGGAATTCTACTCAGCCATGAAAAAGGACATTTTACCCTTTGCAACAGTATGGATGGACCTGGAGAACATTATGCTAAGTGAAATAAGTTAGAGAAAGACAAATACCATATGATTTCACTCATATGTGGAATCTAATGAACAAACTGAACTAACAAGGAAAATGGGGACAGACTCACAGATAGAGATCAGATGACACCCAGTGGGAGGGGGGAGGTTATGGGGTTGAGCAAAAAGGAAAAAGGACTCATGGACATGGACAAGAGTGTCATAATTGCTGGGAGCTGGGGGGTATAAGGGGACTAAATGGTAATAGAAAAAATAAAGATTACATTGATAAAAATAAAATTAAAAATTGATTTGTACAATTGCTGATTAGTTAAATCTAATTAGGATAAATATAAATGTTTTGATGTGCTTATGGTCTTTAGGATTTAGGATTCTAAAGTATACAGTTACTTTAAGTACATTTAAATGTTTTCCGTCTTTATTTTATTTTTTAATTTTTAAATTATATTTTATTGATTATGCTATCACAGTTGTCCCAATTTTTCCCCTTTTGCCTCCTTCCACCCAGCACCCCCGACTTCCTCAGGCAGTTCCACCACCATTATTCCTGTCCATGGGTCATTGTGTAAGTTCTTTGGCTACTCCATTTCCTATACTGAATTTTATGTTCCCATGGCTATTTTGTAACTACCTACTTGTACTTCTTAATCCCCTCACCTCTTCACCCATTCTCCCATGCCTTTCTTCCATCTGGCAACCATCAAAATGCTCTCCATATCCATGATTCTGTGTCTGTTCTTCTTGTTTGCTTAGTTTGTTTTTTAGATTCGATTGTTGATAGATATATATTTATTGCCCTTTTATTGTTCATAGTTTTGATCTTCTTTTCCTTAAATAAGCCCACTTAACATTTCATATAATAATGGTCTGGTGATGATGAACTCCTTTATTTTTTTCTTGTCTGGGAAATTCTTTATCTGCCCTTTGTTTCTAAATGATATTTTTGCTGGGTAGAGCAATCTTGGCTGTAGGTCCCTGATCTTCATGACTTTGAATACCTCTTGCCAATCCATTCTAGCCTGCATAGTTTCTTTTGAGAAATCAGCTTACAGTCTTATGGGAACTCCCCTGCAGGTAACTAACTGCTTTGCTCTTGCTACTTTTAAGATTCTCTCGTTATCTCTAAGCTTTGGCATTTTAATTATGATGTGTCTTGGAATGGGCCTCTTTGCATCCATCTTGTTTGGGACTCTCTGTGCTTCCCCAACTTGCATATCTATTTCCTTCACCAAGTTAGGGAAGTTTTCAGTCATTATTTTTTCAAATAGATTTTTAATTTCTTGCTTTTTCTCTTCTTCTGTACCCCTATGATGTGAATGTTGGACCTCTTGAAGTTGTCCCAGAGGCTGCTTATACTATCCTCATTTTTTTGGATTCTTTTTTCTTCTTGTTCTCACTGGTTGTTTTTTGCTTCCTTATATTCCAAATCACTGATTTGATTTTCAGCTTCATCCAATCTACTTTTGTTTCCCTGTATTGCTTTTCATTTCAATTAGCGAATTCTTCGTTCTTTCTGGATGTTTTATATGCTGTTGAGGTCCTCACTAAGTTCCTTGAGCATCCTTATAATCAGTGTTTTGTGCTCTGCATCTGATAGATTGCTTATTTCCATTTTGTTTAGCTCTTTTTCCAGAGCTTTGATCTGTTCTTTCATTTGGGCAATGCTTCTTTGTCTCCTGTTTTAGCAGCCTCCCTGTGTTTGTTTCTATGTATTAGGTAGAGCTGCTATGACTCCATGTCTTGGAAGCATGGCCCAATGTAGTAGGTGTCCTGTAGAGTCCAGTGGGATAGCCTCCCCTATCACCCAAACTGGGTACTCGAGGCTCGCCCTTCATGTGGTTTAGTACGCCCGCCCCTTATAGTTGAGTCTTGGTTGCTGTTGGCAGGTCAATGGGAGGGATTTACCCTGGCCAGTAAGCTGCAGGGACTGGCTGGGACTACCGGTCACCAACCTCCATCATCTGTGGAGGATCAGCTGGGTGGGTGGTACTCAGATGTTGTCTGCAGCTGTCCACTAGGTGCATAGGCTCTGGTTTCCCTGGTGGTGCAGACCAAGGTCAGCCCCCTCCTGTGTTTTGCCCGGGGTTACCCTGTCTGAGTTCTAAAACCGTCTCAGATGGCTGCTACTTGTGCTGGGCTTGAAGATTCCTAGGCAAAGCTAAACTGTGAATCTCTGCTGGCTGCTGCCACTGCCAGGCCTGGGGCCCCTTTGCAAGAGGTATGGGTGCTGCGGGCTCCCTGAGGCTGGCTGTTACTTGTTGAGAGGATTTAGGAAGTTGTGTAGCATGAGCCGTAAAAGGATCAGCTGGTTATTTTTTATTTCATTTGCTTCTTGAAAAATGTGTAGAATAAATGTAATTTAAAATCTGTGGCATTCTATACTAAACCGCTTTTGTGAAGTAAACGTTTCATTGGTTTACCACTTATGAATTCTTGAGGAGGATCAGTTCTATTATGTTTTCTGTTAATAGATTCTTTAAGAATTCTATCATATTAAGTGGCTTCTAAAAACTCCAGTATTTTATAGAGATTAATAAGAGAGTGATAGAATGTGTGTTAAATATCTTTCCAGTTTTCTTCATCTCCCGTAGTAGTAGGCATAAGACTGGTCACGTATATAGACACTGTATATATGTACATGCTCTTTGTTGGATGGCTGGAGAGATCAGTGTGTAAATGGATGAGTGAATAAATTAATATATTCAGATTTGTTTTATACACATTTATATTTGCATTCTTATTTATACAAATACATTTTAATAAAATAAAATTATAAAATACTATATTCTGTTTCGAATGGTTTGGATAAGAGTTTTTAAGGTGTGTGTTGTGAAAATGTTTCATTATAAAATGTCTGTATAGCCAAATATATTTGGAAATGTGACATATTATGTTTATGTCAACACATTCTTAATATAAATTAGTACCTTAAAGGTTCTGAGTGCCAGCAGTAAAGAAACTCATTTAAGTTCAACCCAGAATTTCCAAAATGAAGATAGAAAGCTTTTTAAATCCTAAATTGTATGTGTGTGAGGCATTTGTATGTGCATGTGTGTATGTGTATGTATGTGCAAAATTTGGAAAACAGTGGGTTTTTATGTAATGTAAGTGGTAGAACTGAACAGATGGTGGTACGGTAGGGAAATATGAGTAGCTGGTGATGGTGTTTCATAAGACTTGTAGGTTACTGGGAAAGCATATGTAAGATTACAGTTTTTATAGGAGTTAGTGAACATGAGATAGTGAAAGCCTGCCATACCCTTTACAAATTGTAATCATACCACTGAGGGAGGATTAAGAAAAGAGAACAAAAAAGTCCCAGATGATTAAGAAAGAATCCCCAACCCTTCCCCTCATTGCTTTGAAAGGACAAATACCAGCGCTGCTCTGTGACAGCAGTAATCATGTGACCATTCCTCATGGCTCAGATTGCCTGGCTTTTTGCCTGGCCTGGGTATTTTATCACTGCCTCAGCTCAGTTTTCTATTCACAGGTTGAAGGAACCAAAGCAGCAGGACAGCTCCATAGCTAGGTACGCTTGGCATTTATTCATTTTATGTAGCAAATATTTTCAACTCTACCTCAGCGTATTTATTATACAGGGAAATGTAATAAAATAAAGAAATAAAATGTAGAATTTGTCTACATTTTGGAAACAATATAAACAAGGAAAATCTTAGCACCAAATTCTTGATCTGTGGGTAAACAAGAAAACTAATTTAAAGTGAAAGATAATCTGAAAATGAACTGATTTTATTAGGCTCTTTTGTTTTTTCTCATTTAAGAGAAAATATTAATAAACATTAATAAATCCAGTGTTTTCTGTTACTAGGAAAATAAAGACATAGACTTAGACTCAGTATTTAACAATTAAATGAAAAAGGAATTAAATTTAAACAATTGAATTTAAAAATCATTTTGACTCCTTTCCTGGAAATATGTATTGTGTTTTCCTCTGAGCCTCCTCAGACAACCTGCTGTGCTCCTCCTGGCCCAGGGAATCACTGTGTCAGTGCCGAGTTTTGTGCGTTCACCCGATGGACACTGCAATTATGGCTCGAGAATGCCTGAGCACTGGGGAGCCTCCTGGGTTGCTGGCACTATGTGTGTGTTCTTTCATTACTGGTACATATGTTTCGTCATGGCTTAATATCTTCAGAATAACTTGTGTGTTCTCAAAGCTCATTTTTAAATCTAATTTTTGAACTTCTATTAAGTTATTTAATTTTAAGAAACTCTGTAAACAATGAAGATTTTTACAATTTAATGGGCAAACCGCTTTACCATTTAATCTTTAATTAAATATTGAACCACTTTAATAAAGTAGCCACCACACAAAGAATAATGAATAAGATATTTGGGGACAGAAAGAGGGGAACAAAAATCCCTTATTAAAATCACCAGCTTGTCTGTTGTAGCGGGGACTATCTAAATCTTTGCTCTCATTCCCAGTTATTGGAACCAGGGTACGTTAAGGTTTAGCCATAACATGAGAAATGAAAGTTCTTTTACTGTCCAGTAGTTTGGTATGAGATTTTAATGGCAGTTTGGAGTACGTCACAGATCTCTTAGCTGTCTAAAAGCTATGAAGATATTATGTAGCTGTTTAAGGGGGGCATAGTGAAAAGAGGCAAAAAAATAAATAATTTATCTTCCCATATTAAAACTACATAAAATTGTAGTGACTCAGTTTGAATTGGCATTCAGGTCATGTGACAAAGGGATTTTCTCTACTGGGAGTAAGTGCTAGCAGAGAGCTCATGCTCAAATGTCTAGATAAAAGCGTGAAATACAAACTTAGCTAAAAAGATAGCATTCCTACATTCATTCAGAACTTATTGCCATGTGTTTCATATACTTTGTATTTTCAGATACATATTTTAGAGCTTCCATTGCTTTGCTTTTATTGCTTTCCAGGAAAGTCCTGTATGTAAGTGGGATTGGATTATAGGAAGAACCTAGCTATATAGTTTTGCCATCTTCTAGCTACTACAAAATCTTTTTTTATTAAAAAATATATTTATTTCAGTGTATGCCTTATTAGTCTCATATAGCTTTGTTTCTAATCATCCCTATTAATGATACAGTTAAACTGAAATTTTAAGTATCTGCAAAAACATCAGTTAACATGTAAATTTGTTTTCTAGGATAAAAGGGTTAAGAGGTCAGATAGATTTATGGAATGATGCATACTATATCTCTTCAGAGATTCATAATGTACCTTAGAATGTCAAAGACTCTAAGAGTTGCTAAAGTAAATACTTCTGTTTAGTTCAGAGTTTCTTTGAAGGCCAGTGATAGAATAGAATGAGAAGAATGTCTGTTGCCTTAGTCCTTTTGTATTTTGGTGGACCTGTTTTGATATGACTGAAATAAAAGTCCTCATTACATTACCTAGTCAAAAGGTTATTTTTTATTTGAGACATATTTAGTGGAATCATTAAGTACAATGCTTGGCAGTGTACTTTAATAAAGTGTACTTTATTAAAAAAGAATTTTTGTTCTATTGATCAAGGATGGGTAGTGGAATACAAAGACTTTAGGATTAGATTGGCTCTTGTATTGTTTAGTATTTCCATAGAATTTTCCTTTTGTGATTGCTCTAGGAAATATTTTCCCTAAATTATTTACCTGGCTTTGTTTGGTTTCATGTATGGGGCTTGGAGATGGAGGGTGGGCAGACATAGGAGCAGGGAGACCAGGGAGCTCAGGAACCCTGGAATGCTGAACCCAGCTACCTCAGGGACTGTAGCAGAACTTGATCAGGGCTGATATTTCCTTCCATCCCTATGCTTGGGGTATTTTGTCTGTGTCCTTAATAGGGCTGCAGCTGAAGGTGCTGCTGAGTTGGAAATATCAGACCAATTGAATTTACCACCATACTATTCTTCTGTCATACTTTAGAAGTCTTGAAGGTGTTCACAACTTGGAGGGTTGCATTTCGGGCTCCTTAATTCCTGCTTGAAGGGGAATAAACTATACTTTCATAATGTGGTCAAGTTTATGTATTTATCAGTATATCCAAAGTGCTTATCACATTAATAACAGTTCCTATTTTAACCACAATGTGCTAGGCATTGTGCTAGGCAATTTACATAGATGAACTATGATTATCATAACAATGCCAAGAAGTAGTTATTAGGTAGTGAAATTTTGAAGTCAAGGTATGGTATGTGAGGGGTAGATACTGTTTTGTTGTAGTCCTTTCCATATAATTGTAATTCATTTTTCTAAAAATTTTAAACATGTCTTTAGAGCCAATAGATTGGAGAGTAACAATAGGCAAAAAACCCCACTTATTTCTCATTTTTTAAAACGTACTCTTATTTTTATATATTTACATATTCTTGTTTTTTAGTGACCCATTAGATTAATCTTTCTTTTTATGGCTTCCTGTTTCGTATGTGTCTTGCTTTCAAGCAACCTGGCAGAACAAACAAGCAGCATCTGGCCTCAGGGTGCCTCGTACTTCTCACTAAGTGACCCCAGGCCCGGAACTAGAGACAGCTTCATTCATAGCTTGGCCTCTCCCAGGCACCTGCAAGCCCAGCACCTGTAGCAGCCATCTGCAGATTGCTCTGTACTTAGTTCATGCCGGATGGCCCATGGTAGAGCAATGGCAGAGGATGATCTTGGCCTGCACTTTCCAGGAGGCCCTGGAGCCAGTACACCCTGTGGATGACTTCAGACCGTACTGGAGCACCACCTCCACCACCTCCAGGAGTGAGGTACTCAAAGGGTAGACTTATTGGGCACCAGGGCCCTGCTGAAGTGAGTCCTGCTCTGTGGGGTCAGCCCCTGCATAGTAGCTCCACACTGTAGTTGTGCAAGTTTTCACAGCTAATCAGCCTGGGAGTAAACTCCCTCCCATTGATGTGCCAATGGCAATCAAGACTCAGTTACAATAATTACAATCCACACAGGGGGTGCACCTGTAGTGCCCAGCCCAGGCAATCAGGGATGCTGTGCCATTGGGCCCTATAGGACACCTGCTACATAAGGACCCTTTACCAAGACTGGGAGATGTATCAGCTCTAGCTAATATGCAGAAACAAACATGGGAGGCAGCCAAAATGAGGAAACAAAGAAACATGTCCCAAATGAAGGAACCCAATAAAACTCCACAAAAGAACTAAATAAGCAATCTACCAGATACAGAGTTCAAAACACTGGTTTTATAAGGATGCTCAGTGACCTTAGGGGAAGAGTAGATGAACTTAGAATTTCAACAAAGAGATAGAAAACATAAAAATGGAGATAGAAAACATAAAGAAGAACCAGTCAGAAATGAAGAATACAATAACTGATACATGATAGGGAATCAACAGTAGTGTAGATGATTCAGAGATCAAATCAGTAATTTGGAAGCTAAGGAAGCAGAAAACACCCAATCAGAACAGCAAAAAGATAAAAGAATTGAAAAAAATAAGGATCATTTAAGAAGCCTCTGAGACAACTTCAAGCATACCAGCATTTACACCATGGGGGTACCAGAAGGAAAAGAGAGAGAAGCATTGAAAACTTGTTTTAAAAAATAATGATGGAAAACTTCCTTTACCCGGTGAAGGAAATAGACATACAAGTCCAGGAAGAGCAGATAATCAATCCTCTCAAACAAAAGGAGCCCAAAGAAGCCCACACCAAGACACATCAAAATTAGAATCTTAAAATCAGTAAGTGAAAAAGTTAGCTACCTACAAGGGAACCTTCATAAGACTATCAGCTGATTTCACAACAGAAACTTTGCAGGCTAGAAGGCATTGGCATTAAATATTGAAAATGAGGAAAAGCAAGGACCTACAATCAAGATTTCTCTGCCCAGCAAGGCTGTGGTTAAGAATGGAAGGACAAGTAAAGAGCTTCCTAGACAAGAAAAAGCTAAAAAAGTTCATCACCACCAAACCAATTGTATAAGAAATGTAAAGAGTCTTCTTTAAGAATAAGAATAAAAAGAAGACAAAAGTACAAATACTAAAATGGAAATAAATACATATCTATCAACAATTTTATTTATTTATTTATTTATTGCTGTTTTAATGATTCTTTTTTAAAGTATATTTTGTTGAATATGCTATTATGTTGTCCCAATTTTTACCCCTTTGCACCCTTCTGGCTGGTACCCGCCCCTTCCCTCCAGCAATACCCCCCCACCCTTAGTTCATGTCCATGGGTAATGCATGTTAGTTCTTTGGCTTCTCCATTTCCTATAATGTAATCAACATCCCCCTGTCTATTTTGTACCTACCAATTATGCTTCTTAATCCTTATACTTTTCACCCCATTCTCCTCCGTCCCCTTCCCCACTGATAACCCACCAGATGATTTGTGTTCCTGTTCTGGTTGTTTGCTTAGTTTGTTTTCGTTTTTGTATTTTTTTTAGATTCAGTTGTTGTAGTGAGTTTTTTGTCATTTTAATGTTCATAGTTTCGATCTTCTTTTTCTTAAATAAGTCCCTTTAACATTTCATATAATAAGGGCTTGGTGATGATGAACTCCTTTAGCTTTACCTTGTGTGGGAAGCACTTTATCTACTCTTCCATTTTAAATGATAGCATCCTGGATAGAGTAATCTAGATTGTAGGTTCTTGCTTTTCATCACTTTGAATACTTCTTGCCAGTCCCTTCTTGCCTGCAAAGTTTCTCTGGGGAAATCAACTGATAGTCTTATGGGAACTCCTTTGTATGTTACTCTCTGCTTTGCTCTTGCTGCTTTTCAGATTCTCTATTTTTAATGTTTGGCAATTCAATTACAACATGTCTTGGTGTGATCCTCTTTGGGTCCAGCTTGTTTGGGACTTACTGTGCTTTCTGGACCTGTATGTCTTATTTCCTTCTCCAAATTTGGGAAGTTTTCTTTCATTATTTTTTCAAATAAGTTTTCAGTTTCTTGCACTTCCTCTTCTCCTTCTGGCATCCCTATGTTTCTGATGTTGGCACATTTGGAGATGTCCCAGAGTCTTCTTATTCTCTCCTTGTTTTTTTTTTAATTCTTGTTTCTTCATTTTGGTCTGGTTGACTGTTTATTTCCTCCTTATCTTCCAATTCATTGATTTTAACCCTGGCTTCCTTCCCTTCACTGTTGGCTCCCTGTGGATTTTTCTTTAGTTCACTTAGTGTACCCTTCATTTCTTCCCTTGTGCTTTTGCTGTACTCACTGAGATCTCTAAGCATCCTTATCATCAGTGTTTTAAACTTTGCACCTGCTAGTTTGCTATCTCCATTTCACTTAGTTCTTTTACTGGGGTTTTGTGTTGTTCTTTCATTTGGGTCATGTTTCTTTGTCTCCTCAATTTGGCAGCCTCCCTGTATTTGTTTTTGTGTATCATGTAGAGCTGCTTTGACTCCCTGTCTTGGTGCACCTGTCACTTCGCATGGATGGAGACTTAGGTAATTGCCAGGGCAGGGCAGCCCGCTTCAGAGCTTTGTGGCTTTGTATTTGGGGAAGGGTCAGAGAGTGGGCAGCACCACCCCCTGACTGCTAGAGGCTTGTTCGGCACTTACTCCACTTCCATTCATTTATGCAACTGGTGCCCCTTTAGTTGTTGCCCTGGTGGTGATTCCCAGACTGGGTGGGTTTGTGTGTGTTCTCGGACCGTGCAGCCCCTTTAAGTGCACTCTCCTGGGATTCCCACAGTTACTTCCACTGCCCCAACCCCCACTGTTTTTACAGGCAGGGGCTATGATATTTCTTTTTTTCTGGCACCGGAACCCCAGTCTGTGCAGTTTGGCCTGGGTCTAGCTTCCCAAGTATTCCCTAATGTGGGACTACCCATTCCACCAGCTACTAATGCCACTGCCTTGTCACCACCGCCTTGCCACCACCACACCATGTCCTCTCCACACCAGCTCCCCACCTCCATCCTCCTTACCCCTCTGGATGAGTATGTCTTCTTTAAATCCTTAGTTGTCTGACTTCCATACAGTTTGATTTTATGGCGTTTCTGGCTGTTTTTTGTTTTGAGGTTAGTTGTAATCCTTCTTATGGTTGTGCAAAGAAGTGAAGCATTCTGCGTATGTCTCCATCTTAACTGGAAGTTCTATCAACAATTAATTTAAATGCAAATGGATTAAATGCTCCAATCAAAAGACATATGGTGGCTGAACGAATAACAAAATGAGGCCCTTACATATGCTCTCTACAAGAGACTTGCTTTAGATAGAAAGATACACACAGACTGCAAGTAAATGGATGGGAAAAGATATTTTATGAAAATGGAGACAAACTAACAAAAACAGCTGGGGTAGCAATATTTATATCAGACAAAAATGGACATTCAAGGCTATAACAAGATAACGAAGGACCCAGTAATTCCATTTCTGGGTATTTGTTTGAAGAAACACAAAAGGCTAAATAAAAAAGACATATGCATCCACCTATTCATTGCAGCATTATTTACAGTAGCCAAGATTTGGAAGCAACCTAAGTATCCACCAGTAGAGGAAAGAATAAAGAAGAAAGGGTGCATATATACAATGAAATATGATTCAGCCATTAAAAAATGAATTCTCACTATCTGCAACAACATGGATGGACCTAAAGGATACCATGCTGTGTGAAATAAGTCATACGGAGAAAGACAAGTTGCATATAATTCAACTTATATGTGAAAACAATATAAACATCTAAAAAACAATATAAATGAACAAACAGACCAAAAACAGACTCATAGATACAGAGAATATTTTGATGGTTGCCATATGAGAGGGGGGTTAAAGGGATGGGTGAAAAAGATGAAGAGATTAAGAAGTACAAATTGGCAGTTACAGAACAGTCATGGGGTTGTAAATTACAGCATAGGGAATATAGTCAATGATATTGTAATAACTATTTATAGTATCAGATGGGTACTAGATTTATCAGGGTGATCACTTTGCAAGTTATATAAATGTCTAATCACTGGGTCATACACCTGAAGCTAATACAATATTGTATATCAACTGTAATGAAAAATGAAAAATTATTTTTTATAAAAGCACAAAATTTGGAGAATCTAGTTACTTTTACAAGCAATTCCATTTGCCAGAAGAATGTTCCTTTTTTTCTCCTCCTTACTTCCGTACTCTCTAAACAATATAGAGTGTTTCCATTTTTTCTCTGAGCCCACTGGCAGTAAGAGAAGATGTCTTCCCCTACTGTGGTAGTGGCAATGGCAAAAGGAGAATGAATGTTCTCTGCAGCTGTGACAGGAAGGAGTTATGGACTTCTGGCAGTTAGAGAAATGGATGCAGTATTACCTGGACACAGATGTGTGAAAATCATTCTGAGGGTGGAGAATCTTTGGCACCTAGAAAAGGAAGGGTGGGAGTTTAGGGAAGATGGAATAGTATTGGGATATAGTCAAGTTGGCATTAAAAGAGTGGGGTAGAGTAAGTTGGATGTGGTGGAATGGGAATGTTTAACAATAGCTGGACAAAAGGGAACTGGAATCTTGGCAGTCAGCCTAGCCAGGGGCTTGAATTTCCCAGATGCAGCAGATTTACAGGATCAACATTTGCAAGTCAGGTTCTGCCTGTATAAGGTTTCCTTTTATTGACACTTTCTTTTTATCGTAGTATTATTAGGAAATAATTTAAATGTCCATAGCATACATGGATCAGTTTTTTAAATGTTACTTTTATGCATTTGAAGTTCTGTATTAACTTTTCCTTTAAATTACATAACCTTTTGGAGTCTTTTCAGTGATAAACATTGTACCATTATACTGAAATTAGTTTATACCATTTAGCATAAACTAAAAACAATATAAAATAAAATCTGTTACAAGGAAAAAAGCACTATTAAATAAAAAATATGCTGATTGAACTTCATTTTGTCAAAGTGAAGAGGTTTCTAGCTTACATTAGCCATCTGATTCTGCATGTTGTCTATTTTTTCCATTAATGCCCTCCATGTAGTGATCATAGCATTTTTTCTTTTTTTATATATTTTATTGATTATGCTATTACAGTTGCCTCATTTATTTCTCCCCTTTATCCCCTCCACCCTGCACCCCATCCCATCATCCCCATGTCAACATTTTCCCACCACCACTTTCCCCAACATAGTTTTCTTTTCAATTCCTGATCTGATAATTCCATCATTCTTACAATATCAGACTGTTTTCTATTGACTGGCATAGTAGGTCTGAGGAAAACATGTAAAATGAGAAGAGGACCATGAAGTAATCTTAGGGAATGCCAACATTTTAGGAGTAGGTGGAAGAAGGAAAGCTTGTAGGAAAAACAAAGCAATGATTTAAGATATGGAGAAGAATAGGTAGACATTGACCTGATGCTTCAAGTCTGAGGGAGTTATCACCAGAATCAAATACCCTAAAGAAGTAAACTAAGAGAAGCATTGCATAGTGACCACTATTGACATCGCAGCAAGAGCAGTTTGGGGAGAGTTGCGTGGAAGTCATATATGGGAAGACTGGAGAGTAAGCCTGACTTATCAGCACCTGTACTCCTTAGGAATTGATTAGGTTGCACATAACTAAAAACCCTAAAAAGTAATAAGATTAAAGTTTATTTTCTCTGAAATGAAAGAAGTCTGAAGGTTGAGAATCCCAGGCTGAAATGGCAATTCTATGAAGTTGCTAGGGATGTATATTCCATCTTTTTATTCTGGTGTTTTAGTCAGCTCCAGCTGTTCTAGCAAAGTACCATAGACTGAGTGGTTTATAAAGAACAGACATTTATTTCCCACAGATTTGGAGGCTGGAAGCCTAAGGTCAGAGTGCCAGCATGGTGTGGTTCTGGTAAGGACCCTCTTCAGGTTGTAGACTGCTGACGTCCTGTTATATCCTTGTGTGGAAGAAAGAAAGCTGGCTACTCTCTGGCCTTTTCTTGTCAGGCCACTTGTATCATTTGTGAAGATTCTCCCCTCGTGACCTACTCCCCGTCCCCTCTTACAGTCTGTACTTTCAAATACCATAACTTTGGAATTAGAGTTTCAACATATGAATTTGGCGGGGAGGGGAGGGCCACAAACATTCAGTCTATTGTATCTGGCATTCCTAAAGTGATTTCATTATCATGGTCCAAGATGGAGGCTGAAACTAGCCATCACATTCACATTACTGACTGATAGCAGGATAACGGAACATAGAAGAATCAAACCCCTTGTGTATGTTTCCCAGCTTCAAGGGAAATAAGAGAATGTTGTCTTTTAGCTGGGGAACAATATGTCCAGCAAAAATCTGGTTTCTTAATACTCAGTTGAGAGATCCTGGAGAGAGTTAACAGTCTCTGATGTAGAAGAGGTTAAAATTTTGTGTGTTTAAGTGTTTGTGTGAATGTGTGTGTGTGAGTTTGGGGGAGGAGAATAGAAACTTAGAAAACTCTGTAAATTTGGCTATCTGCTGTTTTGGAGCTTCTGTGGTATTTCTCATGGACATTACTGTGAAGAATCAAAAGAGAACTGTTAAAAAAGAGGAATAGATTGTGAATGTGACAGTCTGCAAACGATTCTGCTTTCAAACACATTTAATTTTGGAAATATTTAGGGAAATCAATTAAGGAAGGCAAATCTCTACTAAATATTTTACTTAAGTTCTTTAAATTATATTTTGATATGCCAAGAAAACACTGAAATGGCATAGTAATCTGATTTAGTACCGTGAACCCATTACAATAGCATTTCCTATTTAGCTGGCTTTGTAGTTGTCAATACAGCATTAATGTAACTTACCCCGTTCAACTGTTTTTGAGTAGAACGTATAGCTTTTAATTATAGAGTCGATTAGGTTAAAAGGATTAAACTAATATAGGATACAGCAGTTCTCTGCTCTTTGAAAAGCTAACATCTGGGGAAATTTGGAAAGAGTAAGAGTGTTTAGACATTGCATATTCTTTTAACTAGAGTTTTACAGTAATATATAGTACCTCTTTCTATTTATTAATTGGAACTCTGTTTGATTTTACCCACTGAACCAACCTCCAGGGAGTCAGTTGAATAATCTTCTATTGGTAGGGCCAGATTTTTTTTCCATAGTTATGGTTAGCAGGCTTTTATCTCACATTTTTGGTTTGGAAATTTTGGAACATTGGTCCACACTGATCAGTGGAAACCACACCCATATTCTGGAGTTAATTTTCTTAGTGTTTGAGTAGAGGAGCATGATGCTGGGAATGGTGGTTGTGCTAGCAGTTACCTTAGGTTCAGATCTGACCGTTGAACTTGCCAATTCTCTGTCCTTTACCTGGTCACACACAGGTGATATATCCTGGGTGATATAATTTCTTCCAGGAAGATATTGAATCTTAGTGGTTGGAAGCTTAGTGTTGGAAGCTTAGTGGATTAAGCTTTCAGAGTTGTACATCTTAATCGTAACTCTTCTACCAAATAATTCTATTGATCTGGAAGTCACCCAGTTGCTCTGGGCCACATTTTAGTAATAATAGGGTTATTTAATCTTATACTTGGACACAGGTCACATGGTCCAAACTTCTATTTAATGAATAACCCCCCTACAGTATCTTCAAGTTCAACCTGTACCTCTACTTTTCCAGAGATTGGACACTCACATTTCCCAACCCCTAAATGGTTCATAACATTTTTGGATAGATGTAATGGTTACAAAAAAAGGTCTTTGGTATATAGAGTTACCAATTTACCTTCTTATCATTTTAACTCTGGCCTCAGTTCCCCCACTTTGGCCATGTGAAATAAGACCAATCCTTCTAGTAGCTGACAACCTATTTGAGTATTTGAGACCTTTCTTTCCGCAGGATATGCATCACTGATAATTTCAACCATTGCTCATGACTTGTCATTTTTTTCCCCTTTCATCTTTCTAGGATTATCACCTCTACTTTTTAAGTTCTATACTGTATTAATTCATTTATAGATAAAAGTAGCTCTTTTGGCAGGGTAGTCAAATACGCTATTAATTTATATTAAATTTGCAGTCAACCAAAGCCTGTCTTTTCAAAGGCACCCCTATAAAGTAATATTTGTCTATCCTGTCCAGGGTTTTTTATTCAAGCACAGAATTTTACATTTCTTTTTATTAAATTAACCTTATCAGATTCATTGCAGTATTAAAGAGAACATATTATTTTGGGGCATGAATTCAGGAATTTTGATAATATATTAGTTATCTTCTTAGTTTTGTTTTTGAATTTGATGTTTATGCTGTGATTGCTTATCTAAAATCAAGAAGTTAGTTTATTTTCATCTTGACGTAAAGAAGTCAAGACCTTTTACTTCACTCTCTTTTCATTGATTTAGGCACCCAAGGGTACTAAATACATCTTAATGCAATTGATAGGAAATTGGTTACCTGGAGATTAATTTAGCAGAGGTTCATGCTGTGTTTAATCCTTTTTTTCTTCCCTTGTTTGTTTTCCCCTTTTATCTGTTGGTTATTTTGATTGATTGATTGATTTTTATTCTGGAATATAAAGTTCTCTTAAGTTAGAATATAGTTGACCTGTAATATATTGGTTTTAGGTGTATAACATAGAGTTCACATTTATACTCCTTACAAAGTGATCACCACAAAAAGCCTGCTATCCATCTGTCACCATACGACCTTTTAAAATTATTTTAAATACGAATACATTATTATCTTTATTTTAAACTAAAGTATCAGAATAACTTTAAATTTGAAAACTATTGATTCTACTTTATGACATTTAAAAATATTGTGGCTTTTTGCTTATGTTTTTGGGTTCAGAATAAATTTCTGCATTCCAAAGTTTTTCATGGTAACCTAAATTATAATTAGGAAATGCCATAGGGAATGCCATCTAGGTGAACATTTCTTCAATTACAAATGCACATAATGAGGCTTACTTTAATGTAAGTGTAAAAAAGAATTAAAAGAGAACTATGTGAAACAGCGTAACAGCTGCCAGAGAGGAGGAGTGGGGACAAGATGAAAGATGGTGAGCTGATTAACCAAAGAACATTTATGCACAACCCATGGACATGGACAACAATATGGGGATTGGCTTGGGGAGGAGAGAGAGTGGGGATTGAGGAGGTGGGGGGTGGAGAGGGGGAGAGAAAGCAGGAACAACTGAACAGCATAAAGAAAATAAAATTAAAAAAAAAAGAACTATGTACAGACATTTTTAATAAAATTACTAGAAGCTACTACTAAATAATAATATACTTTCATATGTGAGAACATTTTATAAGCTATAAAGAACTATATATATAAGTTGCTATTATTTCTACAAGGGGGGTACTAAAAAAAACAACTGGAATTATCTTCTGGTGGGTGGACCCCTTGCAGTAAAGGCTTCCCCTTCTAGGTTAGTGTTCTAGGAACCCATCTGTGTTGGTTTACCAGCTGAAGTTATTGTGAGAGGCTGCATTCAGCTTCAGTGAATTTCTTTTAAGACTCTTTCAGCGGGTTTGTTCATTTAATGATGGGTGATTTACGAGTGCACCTGCCCACACTGCACTGAGTATTCAGCAGTTTTTGACCAAAAAAGTCATGAACTCTGTGCCCCATCCTCCCTATTCACCCAATCTCACCCAGAGTAACATTTTTGTTTGTTTCCCCAATGAAAAAACCCTCAAAGGGAAATGTTCTGCCAATGTGGAATAGGTGAAACAAAAAACAGCAAAAGCTTTAGGCGTCAAAATCAACAAGTTCAAAAACTATTTTGAGCAGTGAAGAAAAGTCTTCATAGGTGTGTTGAATCAATTGGAGAGTACTTTGAAGGTGACTGAAGTTTAAACATGTAAGAATATCCCTGGCTGGTGTGGCTCAGTGGATTGAGCACTGGCTTGCGAACCAAAGGGTCCTAGTTCAATTCCCAGTCAGGGCACGTGCCTGGTTTGCAGGCCAGGTGCCCAGTAGGGGGCGTGTGAGATGCAACCACACATTGATGTTTCTCTCCCTCTCTTTCTCCCTCCCTTCCCCCTTCTAAAAGTAAATAAATAAAATCTAAAAAAATAAATAAACAAACATATAAGAATAAATACACAATATTTTATAAATAAATTCCTGTTTTGGAGGGTCCTTGTGTATTATAGTTAAATAATAGAGTAAAATCTTTCTATTGCATATTGATATGTAGAATATTTTGTGAAACTATTTTATTACTTTCAGGTACATAGAGAATTTTATTTTAGCCACCAGTGCCCATAATATACAGGCATACCTTGTCTATTGTGCTTCATTTTATTGCACTTTGCAGACACTGAATTTTTTACAGATTGAAGGTTTGTGGCAACTCTATATTGAACAAGCCTATAACACCATTTTTCCAACAGCATCTGTTCACCTTGTGTCTGTGTCACATTTTGGTAATTCTCACAATATTTCAGACTTTTTCATTATTATATTTGTGATGATGATCTGTGATCAGTGGTGATCTTTGATGTTATTATTGAATTGTTTGGGGGCACCATGCTCTGTGCCAACATATGACAGTGAACTTAATCGATAAATGTGTGTGTTCTGACTGGTCCACCAAATGTCCATTCCCATCTTTCTCCCTCTCCTTGGCCTCTCTATTCCCTGAGACACAACAATATTGAAATTAAACCAATTAATAACCTTACAATGGTTTCTAATTGTTCACATGAAAAGAAGACTCACACGTCTTTCATTTTAAATCAAACACTTGAAATGGTTAAGCATAGTGAAGAAGGCATGCCAAAAGCCAAGATAGGCCCAAAGCTAGACCTCTTGTGCCAAATAGCAAAGTGGTAAATGCAAAGGAAAAGTTCTTAAAGGAAATTAAAACTGCTACTACGATGAATACACGAAACATAAAAAGTGAAAAAGTTGTAGCGATATGGATAGAAGATCAGTAGCCACAACATCCCTTAAACCGAAGCCTAATTCAGAGCACGGCCCTAGCTCTCTTTCATTCTATGACGGCTGAGAGAGGTGAGGAAGCTGCAGGAAAAAAGTTTGAAGCTAGCAGAGGTTGGTTCACAAGGGAAAGAAGCTGTCTTCATAACATAAAAGTGCAAGGTGGAACGGCAAGTGCTGATGTAAAAGTTGTAGCAAGTTATCCAGAAGATCTAGCTAGAATAATTACTGAAGGTGGTTACCAAACAACAGATTTTCAATGTAGATGTAGCCAACAGCCTTATATTGGAAAAAGAGACCACATAGGATTCTCATAGCTAGAGAGGAGAAGTCAATGCCTGGCTTCAAAGATTTAAAGGACAGGCTGACTCTCATTAGGAGCTAATGCAGCTGGTTAGTTTAAGTTGAAGCCGGTGTTTATTTCCATTCTGAAAATCCTAGAGCCCTTAAGAATTATGCTAAATTTACACTGCCTGTGCTCCGTAAATGCAACAGCAAAGGTTGGATGACGGCACATCTGTTTAAAACATGGTTTATTGAATATTTTAAGCCCACTGTTGAGACCTACTGCTCAGAAAAAAAGATTCCTTTCAAAATATTACTTCTCATTGTCAAGGCACCTGGTCACTCAAAAGCGCTCCTGGAGATGTACAATGAGGTTAATGTTGCTTTCATGCCTGCTAACACAACATTCATTCTGCAGCCCATGGATCAAGGAGTAATTTTATAAACTATAGCTGCCATAGATTGTGATTTCTGTGATGGATCTGGGCAAAGTAAATTGAACACCTTCTGGAATGCAGTCACCATTCTAGGTGTCATTAAGAACATTCGTGATTCATGGGAAGAAGTCAAAATATCAGTATTAACAGGAGTTTGGAAGAGGTGGATTCCAACCCTTGTGGATGACTTTGAGGGATTCAGGACTTCAGTGGAAGAAGCAACTGCAGATGTGATGGAAATGGCTAGAGAACTAGATTTAGAAATAGAGCCTAAAGGTGTAACTAAACTGCTGCCATTTCATGATAAAACTTTAATGGATGAGGAGTTACTTCTTATGCATGAGCAAAGAGAGTAGTTTCTTGAGACAGTATCTGCTTCTGGTGAAGATACTGTGAAGACTGTTGAAATGACAACAAAGGATGTATAATATTATATAAACTTATATGATAAAGCAACGACAGGGCTTGAGAGGATTGACTCCAATTTCGAAAGAAGGTCAGCTGTGGGTAAAAAGCTATCAAACAGCATTGCATGCTACAGAGAAATCAGTCATGAAAAGAAGAGTTGGTCAACGCGGCAAACTTTGTTGTCTTATTTTAAGAAGTTTCTACAGTGACCCCAGCCTTTAGTAACCACCACCATGATCAGCTGTCAACACTGAGGCAAGATCCTGAACCAGAAAAAAGATTATGACTCACCGAAGGTTGAGTCATACTAAACATTAGGTGATGGTTAGTATTTTTTAGCAATAAATTATTTTAAAATTAAAGTATGTACATTTTTTAGGCATAATGCAATTGTACATTTAATAATAGACTGTAATATAGTATACACATACATTTTATATGTCTTGGGAAACCAAAAATTCATGTGACTCACTTTATTGCACTGGTCTGGAATCAAACCAGCAATATCTTTGAGGCTTGCCTATAGATGTTTCACACTATTGTTCTTTCCTTAAAAACCCCCTTTCTTCCTGCTTATACTATTTCCCTTAATACCCAGCTTAAGTGCCATTTCCTTTGTCAGCTAAAATCCCCTTTGTACAAGTCTCTTATAGTGTTCTCTTCTTATTCTGAATTTTTGATGTTTTTATTGTCTGCACATCCATCATATGCTACTTTTTTTATTACTGATCCACTCTTATTTTTAATTAAATATTTTGTCCCATTAAGAAGTCTGGAAATTACTTGAGGGCAAAATTTGTATCTTCATTTTATTTTTGACTAAGACCTAGTAAATAACAGGAGCTTACTAACTGTTGATGGTGATTAGTATAAATGTTTATTTGTAGTTTCTCAGGATGTTAAAAAATCATTTTTGTTTTTGTTATTAGATATTTAGAATTATGTTTATGCTGCTAATTTGTTTACCTCTTTCTTGGTATCTAGATGCATTCTCTGACCATATTGCCACACATTTTCCATTAGTGGGTCCTAAATTAATGATGTTGCTTTACACAAGTACTTTTGTGCAGTACTTTACACAAAATAGATGCAGAATTCTGGGTCCTTGTGTCCACAGGTGTGCTCTTCTGAAGCATTTCTGTTCTGTTCTGCCTATGCCCTAAGGTGCACAGATCAGAGACATTGCTGGAATTTGTTATGAGGAAAAACTCTTCCAGAATTGCTCTGGGGAAAGTAGAAAATGCACTAGCCTCACTTAATATTGCATATCAATGTGGGATAATCATGAGGTAGGCCCAACAAAAGGCATCACCAAAAGTATTATTGCTAGATAAGCATAGGAATTCGGCTGTGGTTAAGGAAGTGGAACAAGGGGAAACGTTAAATAAAAAGGTGCAAGAGGTAGTAGAGAATGTAATATGAGTGGGAAAGGAAAGCAGAGGTAAAGCAGAATAAATCTAAATGACAAAGTGGCATGTGCAAATACTAGAAATGAGAATAAACTGGAAGAATTAAGAAAAATAAGAGTGGTAATGCCAATAAGAAATTCTGAATACCAGTAAGTTATTTAGTAATCAGAGGAAAATCATACTCCTTTTAAGCATTTTCCACCCATCTTATTTTCTTGGTGTATGTAATTTACATTATTTGGAAAGAAGATATTTTCTTGATTATAGTATATTGCAATAATTTATTATTAGAGTGAACTATTACTGTTCATCTAGACTCAAAAATGTTACATGTATTTTATAATTTACCATAAGCTTGGTAAAGATACAAACTTATGACTCAATTTTTTTAAAGCTTTTTATTTTTAAGATTTCATTTATTTTTAGATAGAGGTGAAGGGAGGGAGAAAGAGAGGGAGAGAAACATCAATGTGCGGTTGCCTCTCACGCGCCCCCTACTGAGGACCTGGTCCGCAACCCAGGCATGTGCCCTGATTGGGAATTGAACCAGCGACCCTTTGGTTCTCAGGCCAGCGTTCAATCCACTGAGCCACACCAGCCAGGGCTTATGACTAAAACTTTTTTCCTGATTATAGAAAATTTGCAAAATACAGAACAATGTAGAAAAGGAAGTAAGAAGCTCAATTATGCATTTCCATCACCTTTAAAAAAATATTTTTAAAGGGCAGTTTTTGGTTCATAGAAAGTTAAGCAGAACAGATAGTTCCCATATACCCCATGCCCCTACACATGTGTAGGCTCCTCCATTGTCCACACCCCCTGCCAGAGAGGTATATTTATTACAATTGGTGAACCTACATTAACACATTATTATCATTCAAAGTCCATTGTTTACACTAGTGTTTCCTCTTCAGTTATACACTCTGTAGGTTTAGATAAATGTGTAATGACATGTATTTACTATTGTAGTACAATACAGAGTATTTTTACTGCCCTAAAAAATCCTCTGTGCTCCACCTATTCACCTTTCTCAGTCTACCCCTACTCCTGTCAACCACTGATCCTTTACTATCTCCATAGTTTTGCTATTTCCAAATGTCATGTAGTTAGAATCATACAGTTTTTTTTCAGATTGGCTTCTTTTACTTAGTAATATTCATTTAAGTCTCTTCCATGCCTTTTCATGGGTTGGTAGCTCTTCTTTTTCATGCTGAATAATATCCCATTATCTGGATATAACACTGTTTGTTTATCCATTCACCTTTTTAAGGATATCTTGGTGCTTTTAAGTATTGGAAATTGTGGATGGAGCTGTTGTAAACATCCATGTGTAGAGTTTTGTGTGGACATAAGTTTTCAATTCCTTTGGGTAAATACCAAGAAACATATTTCTGGATTGCATGATAAGATGTTTAGTTTTGTAAGAGTACTGCCAAACTGTCTTCCAAAGTGACCGTACCATTTTTCATTCCCACAGGCAGTAAAAGAGTTCCTGTTGCTCCACATTTCATCAGCATTTGGTGTAGTCGGTGTTCATTATAATTACTTTTTAACATTTTATTCTCTATACTTCCATTATTTTATGTACGCATATATGCAAATGATGTGCTGCAATTTAATGAGTTCCATAGTCTTGAATATATAGGTTATTCCCACTTATTTGCTATCAGTAAAACTCTGTCAAGAAAATCCTTATATCAGTCTCTTTATATAACATTTTTCTTTAGTATATAAATTTCAGAGGTAGGGTGGTACTATGAGAGCCATATATATATATTTTAATTTTCAGAATTATTATTTGAGATTATTTTTTATTTAGCTAAGATTATCCCTTTGGGCCCTGCCCAGTGTGGCTCACTTGGCTGGGCATCGTGCAGCAGAGTGATTCCTGGTCAGGGCACATGCCTGGGCAGGGCAGCTAACCAGCGCTTCTCTCCGTCCCTTCCCCTTGCTCTAAAAATAAATAAATAAAATCTTTTTAAAAATTATCCCTGGGGAAATAATTTGCAAAGATGATTTTCTTTTCTGCCTTTAAATTTTCGTATATACAAATGTTGGGAATCTTGAATAAATGTAAGGTAAAGGTTAACAAGACTTTCATTTCAAATGGACATGCCAAGAATCTACTATAGAAACATTTAATATCTTTTGACTGAGTTCATTAAACTCTGTGCTTTACTTGACTATTTTCTGGTAGAAATGCTGTTAGGCAATTAAGTTGAAGAAAGAACATTTAAGTAAAAAACTGATTAAAGATAATTGAAATTGAATAATAAGATGAGAAATTAATTGTTCATGAGCTAGAACATAAATTTAACATGGTTAATTCTAAAAGTAAAAATTAAGCTTTACCATTACACTTAGTTTTCTTCCTTTTTTTTTGAAAGAGGATAATTAGGCTGGATAAAGCTTCACAGCATAATCATTTTTAAGCTACTTAAGAATATTTAGTTAGAGTCATTGTGTTTTTGCTATTCATATTTCAATGCATGAAGAAATATTAATTCTGTTGTAAAACTGATAGAAAATGTGTTTGAAAAAAGTTTTAAAAAAAAGTCTGTATTACTTCTAACCTTAGTCTGTATCTATAGGGTAATGGGGAACTGACACATTGTGTCTCTTGATTTGCATTTAACTCTTAGGAAATTTCTATCAATGGTGATTACATCTTAGTTAAATCTTGATACCCACTGTGTTCCCAGCACAAAGAGATGCTCATTTTCTCAATTTTGGAAAAATAACTCATTGCCATTTATAGTATTATTCTCGCAGGTGGGGAAGTTATTTTACATTGGCTCTAAGTTTAACTGCAAGTATCCTTTGATTGGTAAAGTAACTGTTCTAGGACAGTTTGGCATCAATTGAATTTTTAGGTACACTCCTTTTTCCTCCATTTTTCTCATTCTAAAATTTAGACATATAACCAGCTAGAAAACTGTGCACTTTCCAGAATGTTGCAACCTCAAAATGCTTAATATGAAAATGTAATAACAATATTTTCTTTATATTGGCCTTGCTTAGTATTTCATATTGCTGTTTCTGTAGAGCTAACAATTCATACAACTTTAGCAATTTGGCCAAGTCATTTACCATCCTGAAAGTTATTTATTTATTTTTTAAGTTTTTCATTTATTTTTATTAACAACAATATAAGACTCGACAGGATGGGGCAAAAGTAGGCTTATGATTGTTCATATGGAAAATAATACAATAATTAACAAGTAATAATACAGGAATGAACTCTACTTTGCATACTCAAAACTATAAACCTACTTTTGCCCCACACTGTACGTTGTATGTGCTGAAATCAACCCACTCCTAAAAAATTGAAAAACCAGCATTTCAACTGAAAAGTTATTTTAATACCCAGTTTTGTTTTGTTTTTGGTACTTTACTTAAAGCTGCTTTCAATCCCAATTAATCTGGCTATACTTGTTTATTGTTAAATGCTTGGTTTGGGTCATTGAAATCACCCACCATTAGTACGGTAAGTCTACTTTTACTCTAGGGCTAGTTCAGTCCCCCTGAGGTCTCTACTGAATGTTATTAATGTTCACTGAGGTCTTACCCAGCTCAGTGTGGGCAACAGTTCTTTGTCTTGTGTGATGGAGTTTCACTCTACACATCTGTAAAGGTCGTTGGAGGGTTGTTTGTTTTTTTTTTCCTGTGTATCTTCCTCCTATCTGATACTCTAACGAAAAATTCCAGTTGCCTTAACCTTCCCCAAATTTTCTCTCTTGAAGTCCTCAAAAGACCAGTGTGATATATTTAGGCTTCTCCCTCCCTGTGCATTGTGTTTCCAGAATGTGCAGAGAGCTAGAGTGATGATAGACTCAATTTAGCTTGTTCCTCCTTTCTCAGGTATTATAGGCCTGCTCTACCTGTTGCCCAGTATATAAAACAGGTGTTTCATATATTACATTCAGTTTTCTAGTTGCTTATAGTCAGAAGAAAAGTTCAGTCCCACTTGGTCTTTCACTTCTGTCATGGCATAAGTGGAGGTATTGTCTCTGATATTAATTTTTTTAATCCTTACCCAAGGATATGCTTATTGATTTTAGAGAGTGAAGGAGGGAGAGAAAGAAAGAGAGAGAGAGGAATGTTGATGTGTGAGAGAGAAACAGCGATCTGTTGCCTCCCATACACACACCAGCCAGTCGTTGAACCCCCAACCTAGGTATGTGCCCTGATGGGATTTGAACCTGTAACCCTTTGGTGTATATGACGACACTTCAATCAGCTCAGCCACCCAACAGGACTGGTGTTAATTTTTATTTTAAAACATTAAAATAGATTATGGGAAGACCTTCAAGATTTGTCAACATGTATTAAGAAGCTACTAGGGTTCTGGGTGGATGTAATAGAAAAATTTACTCTTTGGTAAGGATAATACAAACAGGTAGAAAGTAAAGACCATGACTTAAACTGTGTATATCAAGATTTCATAGGCAAATGGAAGCCTGAGTATAAAGTATAGTCTTCAAAGTGGATTGAAGTGGAGTAAGCAGCATTATCAAATATAGCCAGTACTGTATTTCTAGTGTATACACCTTAGCTGGAAGATTGGATGGAAAATTTTACTAAATTCTATGAATAACCAAATTTCTACAAACTGTTGATTAATTAGTTTTTTCATTCATTATTATTTTTATATTTTAACCCTTTTTAATTCCCCAGAATTGATTGTAGTCATTTAAATTATGAATTTGCCTGTCTGTGTAAGGCAATTGTTTCTTTTTCTAAGCATACCAAATCATTTAATTCCAAATCCATAATCCTAGCATTACTTCTCTATAATATAGTATATTAATGATACATCAGCAAAGCAGTATTTTTTATGACCCACTATTTATTTAATTGTCAAAACTTTTCTTTCTTATCCCTGTCTTAACTGGTGCAATTGCCCCTGCCCTGGAGCATTTAATGCCCACTACCTGTATGTGTATCAGGTGTCCATTTCTCTAAAACCGATATTGAGACTATACAAAAAATAAATGTTTTAAGTATGTTTAAAACCAAAGGGGGGTATTAGTATTATTTCATGGATGCATAGACACATTTTTGATACTGTAAATCTGGTTTTTAGCGTCTCTGTTCATGATGAAACACTTTAAAAAGACAATGTTAGAAATAGATTTCTAATTTTTCATACCTCCTTTAACACTAAGTTATAAGCTCTGTTGAAAATTTGATCAGGCTGATCTAGTTTCACTACTAATAACTGCTTATAGTCTCACGAGCAGCCTCTCAGGGGCTACCAAATCTCCTTCCTACTTGTTAGCTAGCTAGCTGTGGTCCAGCTAACTACTGGCATTTTATCACCAAGGAGTCACATTTGGACACTGACATGTGTTGTTGGTCAACCATGGGAATCATACAGTTGCTCAGGAATAAGATTTCTTTTTTAGATCTACCATGACTCTTAAAGACCTGAGACTTCTCTGGTCACTGACATTAGAATTTCAGCACAAAAGACAAGGAGTGGATTTTGGATGCAGGATTTGAATGCATGCTACTCACCAGTGCTAAATGGCAACAGCTAGAAAGATTTTCTAAAACAAACAAACAAACAAAAAAACCCTCTTCCAGCCCCTCTACCATCTTTTTGTTGTTTCTTCACCGATTTTGATTTATTTCCTTTTACAAGGAAATAAAGAAGAGAAAGTGAGTAGTATCTTTTGAGGATTTGTTTTGTTAAAAAAGACTAAAACAATAAAAATTTACCACTCACAGCTAAATGGACTAGCTTTTTTTTTTTTAAATCACCCTTTATATATAGGAATTAAGAATCAGTGTGAAGGAATTGTTTTGGTAACATTCATGTTAAACAGTATAGTTTGTTTTGTTTTGTTTTTTGAGAGGCTGCATCTTAAAGATACTGAGAGGATGCTAATCCTAAAAAAAGGTTATCTAAGGGGGATATCTCATATTTTCCCTTTGAATGCCTTGATTGAGAGAAACCAAAGATTCTATAAGTGCCTTATGCATGATCCAAGAGAGTTATCAATTAAAAAATATGTATCGGGGCCCTAGCTGGTGTGGCTCAGTTGGTTGGAGCATTGTCCCATAAACTGAGAGGTTGTGGGTTTGATTCCTGGTCAGGGCACGTACCTAGGGTGTCGGTTCAGTCCCTGGGTCAGAGCACATATGAGAGGCAACCAAATGATCTCATCAGAGTTTCTCTCCTCCTCCCTCCCTCCCCCTCTCTCTAGAAATCAATAAGCATGTCCTCAGGCGAGGAATAAAAAAATCCGTTGGGCACTTACTATTTTAGGTGCTACAGATACAGAGATAAATAAGAAAAATAAGGTGCATTAGAGTTGTTTAATTTCAAGAGAAATTAGGAACAGCTGTTTTTGAAGTTATCCTGCCCTGACGTCCTCCCACTTTTGCCAGATACAGTGAATTAACAAAAAAGTTTAAAATTACAAGTGGGGATCCATTAATTGGAAGGCTTTATATTTATATAATTTTTTTTCTTTTTCTTTGATAAATATAAGAATATGGCAAAATGCTAACAAAGTCAGTTTTCATCACTCAAGTTTAGGATGGATGGATGTTTTCTTACATGAAATGGCTGTTTTCTCTTGCTTTTCAGTTTCAACACTACATCTTTTTGTAATTTTAAAAAGATAACTTGCCTCATTGACACAGAATAGATTGGTGGTTGCCAGAGATGGCAGAGTGAGGAGTGGGTGAAATGGGTGAAGGGGTGAAAAGTTACAAACTTCCAGTTATGAAATAAATAAGTTATGGAGATATAATGTACAGCATGGTGACTATAGTTAATCATACGGTATTGTATTTGTTAAAGTTGCTAAGACAGTAGATCTTAAAAGATCTCATCACAAGAATTAAAATTCTGTAAGTACATATGGTGGTGAACATTAACTAGACTTATTGTGGTAATCATGTCACAATGTATACAAATATCAAATCATTATGTTGTATGCCTGAAACTAATAAAACATATGTCAATTATACCTCAATGAAAAAAAAAGATGGCTTGCAAAAGACAGGTTCTTTAGTAGTCATAAGCAGACCTAAGTGTGAAAAGTAAATGCAGGATATTATGGTGAGGCTGACAGACATAGCCATTCATTGGTAGTTGGACTTTCATTGTATAGAAATTTACCAAGTTATATATATGCATAGTTCATAACTCTACCTCACGGGAATACTGTGAGCCATAATTACATGGGATCCACAAGTGGCACACATTATAATACATATTCCTGAAAAGTTTTAGAAATATTAAATCATGTTATTATAACCAGCAGTGTAATGTAAAGGAAACTTGATGAACCCTGTTTATAAGAATAAAAAAGTCCTTTCTATGATATAAAGAGTCATATCCACTTTAACTGTTCTATAAATCCAGATTTTAAAAATTAGACCATTTTTATTAGCTGATTCTTATGAAATAAGGATTTGTTTTATATCGACATATTAAATATACATAAATAGATATTGACATATGGACATCAATGTATATAGAAACAGTGTTAGGAATTAGCTATGAATTATAAGCAGCATTTATCTTATATTTATCTGTATCTTGGAAAAATTTTATGCAAATTAACAATACTGCCTTAGAAACCTTCTATTTTTATATCTTACCAATAGTTCTTTGTTTTCTACCATTTCATTCAAAGGAAGAAATCTAATCTCAAATTAGATAGCTAGGTTATAGAAAGAAGAGAGTGAAGTAAGGTCTTTACCTTTTTCCCAGAATGCAAAGGACCTTCATTTATAAATATAGGTGAGAATTTACAGTGACTGTCAAGTGACCGTATCTGTTGTAGATGTCTTCTTATCTGTCCCATTCATAATCTATCCTAGTACTGTTAGATGACACCTGTTGGCAAGTATGTAATAGATTTCATTCATGTGAATGGTAAAAATTTAAGGTTTTTTTGTTATATTTATTATTTTCACAAGGTTAATTTGAAATAATTGTAGTTGGTCATGTGGTAATGACATACTCTCAGATTTTAAAGATCAAGAATTAAGCAGAAAGAAGTCACTTAAGTGCTTATTGAATGAGTATAGGATATTTAAATTGAGTTATATTTTTAAACATGAAATTAACTAATATAAAATATTTTACAGTAAAACAGCCAGTTCCCTTCTTAATTATTTTTAACTGTGCTCTATATTCTTTGATTAAAAACCTATGTGCATTAAGCTTTTCTACATTTAGGATAACTTTTTAGGCTAGATTTCCAGTAATGGAATTATTAGATCAAAATGTGTGAACTTTTTTGAAAGTTCTTAATGTATATTTATTGCCAAACTGATTTTGTAAAGAGTTATATCAATTTATTGTCATCTGCAGTGTTTGCATATCTATTGCCTTACGTATTATTTAAGTGAGAACTGAAATCCCATTGTTACTTTAATATATATTTCTTTGATTTCTAGTTATGTTTAACATTTTCCATATTTTAAAATTAGTTGTGATATTTGTTATAGTCTCTACCCATTTATCTATAAGGGTTTAGAATTTTTCTTTTCATATTAGTTATTCTGTTTTTAAATATCAAAAGTGTCTAAATGACTCACCCTCACAAGCACCCCCCCTAAAAAAAAATAGACAACCCTGACCAAGTTTAAGTCTCAATAAAATGGGTAAAAAAGTTTGCAGCCAATATACCAGAGGTTTAATTCTTTATCTAGCTAAATATCTTAGATTTTTATGTAGTGTAAGTGGCAAAGTTTAATATTTTTCTGGAGACACAAAGCTACCATTATGATTGTTAAAGGGAGGACAGTGCTGTAACGAGAGCTCCCTCAGGCTTCTGAAGGAGGCCTGGGATGTTTGCCTCTGCCCTTACTGCCTTCATCTGTTACTTCTTATTGTTATGAATTTTTATACCAGTTAAATAGCCACCATGTACTTTATCAAAAGTAGTTAAATTTCCTAAAGGATCCTAAAAAGGAAAAAGAAAATGTTAACTCAAAAGTATATACAGTTTAGTCTGGCCAAGATGGAGCCATAGGTAGAAATGCTTTGCTTCCTCATACAACCAAAAGAAGGATAACAACCAATTTAAAAACAATAAACAACCAGAAGTGTCAGAATAGCAAACTACATGGAACTCAGACAACCAAGGAGTTAAAGAAACATTCATCCAGACCAGTAGGAGGGGTGGAGACTGGCAGCCGGGTGGGCGGAGAGGACCTGAGGCAAGGCAGTGTACCAAGCTGGTTGGAGAGGACAGGTGGGTTGATTGAGAAACTAAAGACTCAAAACTTCTAGCTGTAAAATACCATGGGGGTTGCGAAGATGAAAAAAACTCCCAGTCTCACTGGGGAGTTCGTTGGAAAGTGGGGCTAGAGTGGATGGAGCAAGCGGCCTAGTTCCTTCTCTGACGCCTCCCCCACAGATAGCACCACAATGGCAGTGAAGAGGGTTGCCCGGCCCTTGTGAACACCTAAGGCTCCTCACCTTACAATGTAATGGGTGAGCTGAGACAAAGAAATATGGCCCAAATGAAAGAACAGATCAAAACTCCAGAAAAAGAGCTAAAAGGAGATAGACAACCTATCTGATACAAAGTTCAAAACACTGGTGCTCAGGATGCTCACAGAATTGATTGGGTTCTGTCACAAAATGAAGGAAGAAATGAAGGCTACATAGAGTGAAATAAAGCAAAATATACAGGGAACCAACAGTGAGGGGAAGGAAACTTGGACTCAAATCAATGATTTGGAAAAAAAGGAAGAAACAAACATCAAACCAGAACAGAATGAAGAAACAAAATTCAAAAAAATGAGGAGAGGCTTAGGAACCTCTGGGACAACTTTTAAGTTCTCCAACATCCGAATCATAGGGCTGCCAGAAGGAGAAGAGGAAGAGCAAGAAAACTTATTTGAACAAATAATGAAGGAGAACTTCCCCAGTCTGGCAAAGGAAATAGACTTCTAGGAAGTCCTGGAAACCCAGAGTGTCCCAAAGAAATTGGACCCAAAGAAGATGACACCAATGCACATCATAATTAAGTTACCCAATATTAAAGATAAGGAGAGAATCTTAAAAGTAGCAAGAGGAAAGGAGAGAGTTACTTACAAAGGAGTGCCCATAATACTACCAGTTGATTTCTCAAAAGAAATGTTACAGGCGAGAAGGGGCTAGAAAGACATATTTGAAGTCATGAAAGGCAAGGACCTACATCCAAGATTACTCTATCTAGCAAAGCTGTCATTTAGAATGGAAGGGCAGATAAGTGCTTCCCAGATAAGGTAAAGTTAAAGGAGTTCATCATCACCAAGTCCTTATTATATGAGATGTTGAATGGACTTATCTAAAAAATAGAAGATCAAAAACTATGAACAATAAAATGACAACACACTTATAACTATTAACAACTGAACCTAAAAAACAAAAACAAAAACTAAACAAACAACTAGAACAGGAAGAGAATCACAGAAATGGAGATCTCATGGAGAGTTATCAGAGGGAATTTGTGAGGGGGAGAATGGGGGGAAAGGCACAGGGAGTAAGAAGCACAATTGGTATGCATAAAATAGACAGGGGGAGGTAAAGAATAGTATATGAAAGGGAGAAGCCAAAGAACTTATATGCACAACCCATAGACATGAACTAAGGGGGGGGAGCGGTGCTGTAGGGTGAAGGGGTGAAGGGGTGCAGGGTGGAAGGGGATAAAGGGGAGAAAAAAATGGGACAACTGTAATAGCATAATCAATAAAATATACTTAAAAAAATAAAAATTGAGTAGACTATTCAGAGAATATACAATGTGTCTGTTGCTTTTAGAGTTATTTTTACATCCCATCAAACAATGAAGAATTCACTAGAAACCATTGATGACCTAATGAAATTGGGCATTATGCCAAATTTTTAGAAGCCGTCCCCTTTGAGGCAATTCTATATCACAGATACCATGGTTAATATTATAATTCTAGCAAGCCTTTTTGCATGCTAGTCTCATAAAGGTACATATTCTATATCTATCAAAGATTTGATGTGTTATATGGGAATATTATTTTTAATTAAAAGTTTTTGGTCAGGATGATTAAATTGCTCTGTTAAGCATTAATGGCCCAATTATGTTTTAAAACATAAAATAAAAATTATTTTTCAGTGAAGAAAAAAGTATATACAATTTAAATATTTGTATATTCAACATTTGTCTTTAAATTTTTACTGTTCAGTAGAAATTTGATCCAAATAAAATGTTGTGATATGTTTGATCTCATGTCACTGGGTAAGGGATGATGCTATGATTTATTTACCTCTTGGATAGACAAGTGTCACTCCCCAGAATCATTTGTGTTCAAACAGTATCTTTTATTTCAGAGCCTTTCCCCCAAAACCTTCTGGAGATCTTATTTCTGGCCCTAATACCTCTCTTGTCAGGAGGTAATGGGAAATATACAGTGTCTGTATCTGAAACTAGAGCAACTATTCCTCTGGCCTTAGTGTTTCCTCAGTAGCCAGAAGTGGGATAGAAAGGAATGGCAAATGTGGGAGAGATTGTGGCACTGGAATCCAGTATATGACTTGTTAATATATTACTGGATATGGGAGAATTAGTTGAAATTAGAACAGTAGTGGCTACTTCTATTGTGCTAGTACTTTCAAACGATACTCAAGAAAGTATTATTCTCAAGAAAGTATTTGAAAGTATACTTTACAAATGAATAAACTGAGACTCAGATTGTGTTTCATGCAAGGTGAGCACAGGTACTGTACACAGATGGAAAAGCAAATTTAACTTCGGACATGGCCAATTTAAGAGAGAAATAGCTTGTTAGATACTTCAAACAGTCATTTGGAGAAGCAGGTTTGGAGCTTAGTAGAGATGATAGGGCTAAAGAAATAGGTTTGGAGAATCCTGTGCACACAGGTGATTGTTAAAATATTGGAGGTTTTCTGGTGATCTGTTATGGAGTCATCATGGCAGTAGAGTTTAATTACTGTTCACCCAGGCAGTGCTTGCAGCCACTTCCTGGAAAGCATGAGCTTTGTTCAAGGGAGGCTGCAGAAAGTGGATATGTGAGGTGGTGTTACACGTAGATTTTCTCAGTCCTATCCCACTTCATCACTCTGTTGGTAATGATGTGCTGCTATAGATTCTAAGGGTAGGGGGACAGCCACACCCTTTAGAAGATACTCAGAGTCTCTAGTTATGTAGTTTGAAATCCCTCTTCCCAAGAATTTTGTCTCCCTTCTAGTACATTTTTCTTTTTGAGAATCACTGTCCTAGACCCATTGAGAAAGAGCAGGGATTGTACTTTTATTTCTACTGGTAAAGAGATACCGTCTTTGTTACCTATTTAATTGGGAAAAACACAGAAGAAATATATGAGGCTCTTAAATAGTACAAGGAAGAGATTACAAGAAGTGACTTAACTCTAAGGAATGTTTATTTCAAGGCCCAGTAACAGTTGTGCTGTGGCTTTGGCTGTTTTCTTTCCCACAGGCCCACCACAGGTGCCTCTGCTTCCCTCTCTGCCCCTCACTTCCAACTTCCTCAAGCTTGGTGGGATGTCTTTATTATATGACCTTTGAGTTAGGCCTGGAAATCTTGTCTAGCCTGCACCACTGATTTGACTGTAGGCCCAAGATTTTACAGGCCACAAGGAATTACCTGAGGCTATATTTCTTCTGAGGTAGTCAGTAGGGTAACACTGCCACTGGCAGGCAATTATAAGGCTATACAGTCTCTCTGTGAAACTTTGCTAATAATAAGATGAGCTTTGCCATCATGGTCAGTGAATCATGTGACATGGTTACCAGTCTAATGGACGCTAATGGAGGGACAGTGTGTGTTGGAATATGTTTGTTTGAAGAATGTGTAATAAGAATCACCAGTAGGATTTGTTTGTTTGTTTGAAACTATAGGACTATTCCAATTCCGCTATCCCATATGACATACTTGAGGGATGAGCTACACATCCACAGAGAGATACTGCTACTGAGAGGAAAATCGTCATGTGTGTTAGGGTGGTAAAAGAGTTGGGAAGCATAGATCTAGAAAGTGTCATTCAACTTGAGGTTAGGGTATGTTTCTAAATTACATATGTGACTTCCGGTCAAGACGGTGGTATAGGCAGACATGGCTCTTCTCTTTGCACAACCACATCAAAATTGTAACTAAAATATAGAACAACCATCACTCAGAACTGTCAGAAATAGAGTTGAATGGAAGTCTACAACTACAGAATTAAAGAAACCACAACTGTCCAGGTTGGTAGGAGGGGCACGGATGTGGAACAGGCTGGTCCTTCACCCACGTGTGGTGGATAAAAATTCCAGAGGGATATCTTGGGAGCGAGGAGTCCTAGCCCCACATCAGAGTTCCAGTACCAGGAAGTTAAGACCCCACAACTTTTGGCTACAAAACTAGTGGGGATTCAGTCAGTGGAAGAAATTGGTGGATCCCCAAGGAGTTCCTCTTAAAGATCCCACATATGGACTCACATACTCAGACTTACTCCCTCCCTCTGAGCTCTAGCATTGAGGTGGCAGCTTGAAAGGCACCAGTGGCATATGGGGAGAAAATGAGGTGACTGGCATCAAGACAAGCAGGGGCCATTGTCCCTTTCATAAACTCTACTAGAAAATCTATTTGAAAAACAATAATGAAAGAAAATGTCTCTTATTTGGTGAAGAAAATACACATGCAAGTCTAGGAAGCACAGAGAGTCCCAAACAAGATGGATACAAAGAGGTCCACTCCAAGACACATCATAATTAAAATGCCAAAGTTTAAACATAAAGAATCTTAAAAGCAGCAAGAAAAAAGCAGTTAGTTACCTACAGGGGAGTTCCTATAAGACTGTCAGCTGATTTCTCAAAAGAAACTCTGCAGGCTAGAAGAGACTGGCAAGAAATATTCAAAGTCATGAAAAGCAGAGACCTACAGCCAATATTGCTGTACCCAGCAAAGTTATCATTTAGAATCGAAAGGCAAGTAAAAGTGCTTCCCAGACTGGAAAAATGTAAAGGAGTTCATCATCACCAAGCCATTATGATATGAAATGTTAAAGGGACTTATTTAAGAAAAAGAAGAACTATATCAAAACCAGCAACAATAAAGGGGCAAAAAAAATACACATCTATCAACAAATGAAACTAAAAAGCAAACTAAGCAAACAAGGAGAACAGAGACAGAATCATGGATACGGATATGGTTGTCAGAGGGGAGGGGAGTGTGGGGGAATGGTTGAAGAGGTGAGGGGATTAAGAAGTACAAATTGGTAGTTACAGGATAGCCATGGGGATGTAAAGTGCAGTATGGAAATGGAGTAGCCAAAGAGTTTATATGCATGACCCACGGACATGAACAATGGTGGGGAGATTGCCTGAAGGAGTGGGGGGTGCTGGGTGGATGGGGACAAAGGGGGAAAAGCAGGACAACTGTAATAGCAGAATCAATAAAATATAATAAAAAATAAATTACATACACATACTCACTGACAAGAGCATGCTTTTCATCTATGAGCATCTCTCTTTTGCTGCTTAATTCTCAAAGTAATTCCCATTTTAAGTGTTTGGCAGTTTTGGAATGGGGAAAGAATCAATGGACAGAGCAACTAGATTTGTACAGGCTTTCTTTATTTTATAACAAATGCTTGATGTGTTTTCATGAAAACGAAGAAAATACTCATTTTTGCACATGCCATCAATCTTTAACAATCAAAAATTCACTTGGCAAAAAGAAGTGGTGCAGCTATTCAAAATTGTGGTTATTGTTACATTGTTTTGTTTACTGTAAACCTGGCTCAATATTGGTAAATACAGTGTAGCAGAAATTGAACTGTTGTGAGCTATCTGGGCATTGGTCCAAGATATCATTAAAAATACTGCATCAGACTAATTTGGGTTTATGAATAATATTTTGCTAACAGCTCAACTGAAATTGAGCCACATGGTGTAGCTTAAAAATTCTGAATCCACAAGATAATGAGAGCAGTATAAGTATGTACTGCATACTTAATATTGGATATTTATATGATAAATTTATGTGTAATTTTTTGTTAACTTTTAAACTGTAAGCATTCAAATGCTTAATATGAGCTGATATCTTTAAAATTTACTAAATGATGTAGTTTGTTGTTATTTGATGCTTTATAAAGTAAATTATTTGCTTAAAAATCAAACGTAAAGAATAAGGAGAGGTTGTAGAACAGGTATTAAAATGGACATTCAACACCTGTTTTGGCATATGGATGTGCCAGAGTTTAGATAGCTAGAGTTTACATTAACATTCATCAAAAAAATGGGAGGACATAAAGTTGTTAGAAAGGTCCAATGACTTAATTCATTTATTTTACTAATGAAAAATTATAATTATACCTTAACATAGATTATAAGGATTATTAATGTTTGGTTATAAATTGTTATATTAGGTATAATAAAGGGAATGAGGTTATGGTAAATGAGAGGATCCCAGACAAAATCTATGTTTAGATGTTTCTTGCCAATAAAGGATATGTTTGTCTTTTTCTTTGTGTGCTATTTTAATAAATTTAAGTTCTTTCTGGACATATAATATATAAACTCCCCCTTAAAGGGTATGGGAAGAGTTGATTTTGTGTCACTACTAAGTGTATAAAATATTTTTGTAATATAAAAGTGTGTGTGCATTATTTCAAAAATTAATTTTAAATATTTCTCTTTTCAATAAATATCTTATTCATTTTCAGGTTAGCACTCTACGTATATGAATATCTGCTCCATGTAGGAGCTCAGAAATCGGCCCAAACATTTTTATCAGAGGTATGTTTTATATATTTTCTTCATTGTATTTTGATATCTTACATAAGCAAATGAAAAATATACTGTAACAATTATTTGAAAGAAATTAATCCTTATATATTACATAGTGAATGCTCAGTTATCAATGTGGATATTATAGTCTTTGTGGATTATTTATAAAAAGTTTTAGTATCCCAAAATCTCATTTTCATACTAATAACCTCCTATTCAACAGTCTAGCCATTTTCATTCTTAAAAAAAAACAAATACCATCATTTCTCTACTTCCAGCAATATCTTATTTTGGCATTATTCACAATTTTAGAAAATATGTTTTTGTTTGTTTTAATTTTGTAGGAATAATAGTGGATTGATAGCTAGATTTCAGTTAGAAAACTTCTGATAATATTATTTTAAGTTTTTGTTTTTCTATTTTCCTCCTTTACATTTTTTTTAACCTTGAATTTGAGCTTTCGTGCAATTATATAATGATGAGGTTGAGGAGGATTTTATTTAGTTTTATAATATGCAGGCACATAATGTGCCAAGGTGCTTTATATTTATTATCTCTGATTCTTAAGAGATTTACAAGGTAGAGGGTATTATTTCTGTTTTACCAATGAGAACGACAGGGATCAGAGAGTTTATGTAACTGGCTCATGGTCACACAGCTTAGAGCCAGAATTCAAACCTAGGTGTATGTTAATTTTAAAGCTTTTGGTTTCGTCTCTTATCTATGCTGTCCTGTGCGGTAGCCACCAACCATATATTGCCTTTCTGAGCACTTGAAATAGGACTACTTCAATTAAGAAGTGCTATCAGCCCTGGCTGGTGTGGCCCAGTGGATTGAGTGCTGGTCTGTGAATGGAAGGGTCCTCCGTTACCTTTCCCCCTTTTTTTTTTTATGTGGAATTTGAGAGGTTTTCTCACAGCATATAAGAAGTTAATTGTTTTACTGTAGAAGGAATATATTCACTGAAATAAAAATTTGATTTCAAAGTTAATTCAAATCAAAAGAGAAGTTTAGTGTATCTCTATCTTATTAAGTTATTAATTAGAAGACTTTGGATTGTGACCTTTCTCAGTCACATTTACTGTCATATGGCAGAGGAAATGATTCAGATCTCAAAACGTGTGTTCTTAACATTTGTACTATTAAGCACCACTGACCTATATAGTATATTTAAAAGAAAATAAGAAGGCTATAAATATTTTAAATTTTTATTTTAATGAAGTCAAATCCTTGATGAAACAACAAAGGGATTTTCTTTTTAAAATTTTATTTATTTATTTTTAGAGAGAGGGGAAGGGAGGGAAAAAAAAAAATCAATCTGTTGCCTCTTGTATGCCCCCAACTGGGGACCTGGCCCACAACCCAGGCATGCACCCTGATTGGGAACCAAGCTAGCAACCTTTCAGTTCGCAGGCTGGCACTCAGTCCACTGAGCCACACCAGCCAGGGTGAGATTTTTTTGATCTCTTTCCATAGAGTAAGGGCAATTTTGAATTGGCTCAATTTGTTGAATCCTCAGGGGGACCAAAGACTATATTTTCTTACCAAAATTATAAGATATCAGATACAGTGATTAATAAACTTCATCCAAAAAGAAAATTGTTGACTAACTTATGTTAAGGACGTTCAGCTATTTGGACTCAAGCCGGTTATGCGGGTTTAGCAGATAACTAGATACTCTACTGATATGGCCTTTCCTCAATGGAAAATGGATATACAAAATTTCAAGGACTATTTGGTAGAAATGAAATTAATTTCAGAAGAGATTTGCACATTTTTGAAAAGTACCTACCATGATTTTATTTTCTGTGTCTGCATTTGCAATACAAAACTGAGGATTTCTCCGAATTATCAACCTGTTTCAGCTTCACAAAAGGAAACCAGTTAAACTGAAAACAAACTATTGCCACCAAGAAGAAACAGTATTTCTGGACTTTAGAAATGAGTGTATGTGATTCTCAGAACCATTCTGCACCTTCTAATCTGCCAAAACTCTGAGTGGCACTGTGAAAATACTTTCTCATTGTTTAAATAACCAATATAGGGTTGGTTGAATATAAGGAATGGCTTGGTGTCCTTAACAAATAAAATTAAGAATTAGAGTATTACAGAGGTTTAGATTTTTGCCCCTTCTTGAAATTTTTACATTGTTTGTACTATACTGTCAGCCCTTATTTGCCATAAGTTAGTCAATAATTTAGCCAGAAATAGAGGCTTAAACATTTACCATATTGTTTCTTCAGATTTAAGTAGGAATGCTAAGTGACTGAACAACATAGACTCAAATCCGTTTATATTTCACCTATACGAAGAGAGAAAACAATTTTCTCACAAGTTCCTTGAACTTTAATTTGGAAGTAATATAATCTAATGGCAAAGAGCATATTCTTTGAGACCAAACTTCTGGATCTGAATTATATCCTACATGTTATTTACTTATTCAGGTTTCCTAATTATGAAAAGAAGATAATCATAATAACAGTTTATTTTAAAGTTGTGCTAAGGTTAAATGAGTTAGTACATACATATAAAGTGCTTAGAAGGGCCTGGCATGTAGTAAATTTTCAAAGTCTTAATTTTAAAATTCTTGGCCAGTTCTTTTCTATCTTGTATAGTTTCTTTCTTTAGAATACAAGTATAGATGTATATTCTGTGGGGGGGAAGTGGCGCTCTAGGTATCTCTCATTTGAATGGCCCATGTGCCTCCTGCCTTCTGTGGTTACCTTTCTAACAATATGGCTCCAGCTCTAATCCCTGTATATCATGGGTTGTCTCAAGTCTTCTCTAGTGTTTCTGGGCCTTCCTTGGGGAAGTGGGGCTTAGGGTTCTCTTGCTGTAATTTCTTGCCCCTACTAAGTATTACGGATATTTTACTACTGCTTCTTCTTATGGCTCATAACTTTTCTTTGCCTGAGGTTTTCTTTTTCTCTTACAGCCTCAGAGCTCCACTTTGTTTTTGTGTATAAAAGATTGTCAGTGGAGGTTGGGAGAAAACTGAAGAATATTAAGCATTGTACAGTATAGACAGCCACATTAACTATCCTTAAGTTCTTTGGTCTCTTTGCCACTGGGACTTTCTCACTAAGTGTTTGCCTGAGGGCTCCATTTGCCTTCCATCGTGTTGGCTCCTCACAACCTCTCTTATTTACTCTTTTCCTGAATCCTCTCAGACACCTCCCCACCTCTGCACCCACTCCCAACCTCTTCTTCCTGAGACACAACCAGCAATCTTCTCCATTCTTATTTTATTATGTACGATAGAATATTAAGTATTTGTTCTCTACTTTCAAACCATTTCTAGGGTCTTCTACCTTTCTGGGCCAAAAAATAAAAACAAAAATAGAAAGGATTTATCAAGGGGCTGTTCCGATAAAAGGTATTCCTCTTTAAAAGGACTTCCACCTTCTTTCCAAAGTAAAACAGCACTATTCAATAATAAAACTTTATATGATTATGGAAATGATCTCTCATCTGTGCCATCTAGTGGGTTTTCCAATAGCCACATGTGACTATTTAGTCTTTGAAAAGTGGCTACTGCAACTGAGGAATAGTCAATTAACTTAATTTAAAATTTAAAGAACCGCATCATAGCAGCAAGTACTATGTTGAACGTCACAGTTTTGCACTATGTGCTTCCAAGTGCGGACAGATTTTTCTACCTGTTATATATCTATTTGTTTTAATTTTTGAATTAAAATGTAAATACTTTTAAAATTTAATTTTTTACATTTAGGTTAGTGTATGGATGCACCCATACTTCTATACATGGAAACTTTTAGAAAATTAGTGGGAACAGTAAGTAGGCTATATCTAAATTAGAAGTCTCGGAATTTTGCCTCAGGAATTTCTTAACACAGGAACTAGCTTTATCCTTTTATGGTATTAACTTTTTTAATTCTCAAAAAAATATGAAAGGATTTAGGAATAGTCTGAGAATGTGGAGCCTGAGTTTAGTTTCACATCTGCTGCTGTGCTGTTGGAGGGCGTCTAGATCATTTAAAGAGTTCCACATTTACAAGCCTGGAACCTCCAGCCAGCTGCTGCTGACCTCCAGAATTGCCCCACCGCTGCTGTGGTAGCTGCTGCTGCAGCAACCAGCAACTGCTTCATTTTGGGAGCCAAGGGTAGGAAGCTTCTCTTCTTCCTCCTGCCTTTTGATCTCCTGCTAATGTCTCCTTATGGCAGAACCTAACAGGAAACCAGCTGGCAAGAAGCCCAGGAAACGTAATTTTCAGAATCCCAGCACCAGGTGTAGAATGCAGTATAGAAGGGCAGGTGTGGGGCTGAGAGGTAATAGGTAAATGACCAGTGTACCTTGCACCTTGCTGGAAGCAAATAATGATGAAAAGTTAAGCAGGTGTGTTTATATATATGTTCATGTTTGCACACGTGTATGTTTATTATTTTTCTTTGTTTACACAAATGTTAGTTTATTGTACATACTGTTTTGTGCATTTTTTTGTTTCACTTGCTTCATTTCAGTCATTTTATATTGGCTTTTGAAACTTCATAGTTGTCTTTTTATGGTTATAGGGTATCATTCTACGACATGTACCATGATATATTTCGCCAGCCCTCTGTGGACATTTAAGTTATTTTCAGTCTTTTGCAATTACAAAGAATACTTCAATATAAATTGCTATGTGTGTGTATGGCACACGTGACCATATTTGTAGGATAAATTCCTAGAAGAAGAATTGCTATATTAGATAGTATGTGTATTTGTAATTTGTAGTTATCATTTATAAAGCATATGGCATGTCTTACACTTACCCTTATGATTCAGTGTGTGGTTCTGCATTTATATAGAAATGATGAAAAGACTAGAGCATATGATAGAAACAAAGCATAATCACAAATGGGAACCTCAAATGCAGATTATGGCAGTGGGAATGGACCTAGAGATTTACCTGAAAATTACAGGAGAATAAAACTTTTTGCTGGGCAAATGGTGGAAAGAAGAGAAGTGGATGATTAAATAGCAAAGAGCCCTAGGACACTTTGAGGCTGGGGTTTGAGAGAAATTGATAGATGCCACTCAAACATTTAAACAAGCCTGAAACCTATGAAACTCAGTACAGCAGAAAATGCCTCTTCGTAAATAGCAGAATTGTTTCTAAAATGACTGTTGCCATTCAGAGGTATTTTCTGGCCATTCCTCAACCCCATCCATCATCAATGAATCTTAGCGAAAAAAGTTAAACTACAGAAGTTAATATGATTTTAAAATGAAAGTCCTTATTTACCCTTTATTAGAAATTACAGTTGTAAGTTTGGTGCAATTTCTTTAATATGAATACACATAAATGCGCACATATATATGCACACCTTTTTAAATAGAAAAGATTTTATATTATGTATATTTTTCTCCAATCTTCCAAATCTCCAACTTGAAAAACCATATAGCATGGCCCTTTTTCTATGTAAATATATCTTATTCTTTTTAATGATCACACTCTTCTATAGTACGTAAGTCAAAATTTATTTTACAGTCACTGGTGGTGGATGTTTTTCAGGTTGTTTCTAACTTTCATTGTTTCTAGCAATACTCAATGAGTGTGCCCTGGTTTTCTATAGATCTGGTTTCTGTTTTCCTGACTATGATTTTATGCTTTTTCTAAACAAATAGTAGTAATTAGTTTGGAGACAAAATATTTCACTATAGAAACACATCCCTATGTGGAATCGTCTCTTCTTTGGAAATACCTAAAGCTTTAATTGTTTATTCATTAACCATAAAAGGGTAGCTTTTGTGTTAAATTCAGTATGATAAACCAAAGTTTTAGCTGTTTCTGCTACAGCTTTGCAATTCCAAGTGAGAAAGATGAACTTTACTCACTATATAGAAAAGAATTTTATGAGGATGAAAAGATGATGTATGTGAAGCATTTTGAGTTTCTCTGAGGAATAATATGTTGTAATGTTATTTAAAATACAAACACACTCCATTCAGACTTCCTCTGATAAAAGACCGTACCAGGTATAAACCATACAGGTATTTTCCTAGAGTATTTTATTTTCTGAAATAGCCGATGACTGACTGTGTAAGTTGCAGGAGAAGGATATGGTGTAGTGGGACTCAGACTGTGAGCCTGATCCTGCCTCAAGCACAGTCTGGCTCTGAGACCTATTCATACCACGTTAGCTCCTGCATAAGTCACCTCACATTCTCCTTAGAACTGAGAATAGTCCCATATGTTTTAACAGCCATAGTATATAAAGTCAAGATAAATAAAATGAAATGTAGAGACTCTGCTTTGAGAAACTTGTTGTTTATGTGATTAGGATGATTCCAGGGATTGGAAATATTAGTGTGTGTGTCGCACATCTGTGAGGTCCATTATTATACCTTTACAAGAAGTTACCAACTAGTGAAAAAATGTTAAGAGAAAAAATTGAGAGAAAGATGAGACACAGGTTTTTGATTACATTATAACTTTAGTAGAACATCAGAGTTATATTTGTCATAAGACCTATTAAGTACTGTTTCTTATTTTTTTCATGAACCAAAAAGATATTTCCATTGATCAGTGGAAATTATCAGATAAAAGGTAGCATAGCTATAAAAATTATTTGTCACTAATTAGAAGAATGAAAGGATATGGCTTACATTTATATAATTTTCTAATCTTTAGAAATTTCTCTGGTTTTCGAGAGGAAATTACTCGTCTACTTCAACAGTCCCATTGATTTACATTTTATGCTCTTAAGAACTCTAAAAAATTCTCTTTAAGTTTTTCCATTTCTTCCTTAGAGAGGGTTTTTGGTTTTGTTTGTTTGTTTATTTATTTATTTATTTATTTAACATTTAGGGCCACCTTCTGAGTTCCTATCCTAAAATTTCTTTAAAAAACCCCTTTGGGATAAGAAGTCCTAACATCTTCCATAGTAAGTCCCACCCAGTCCTTTTTCACTTTCTTTTTCAGTTACCTTCCGTTTAGTAGGTGATAGAAAAGATTCCTTGAATTTATAATTATAGTTGTTTACTTCCTAGTAGTGTTAGGGGCCTATGGGCATATTTTGTTGATTGGAGTGTTGTTAAATAACTTTTAGTTATTTAAACTAAAAATGTAAGACATACAAAGTCTGTCCAAAAGTATCCAGCCATGTAATATGAAAAGTAGAGATATTTATTGCAGAAGATACAAGAAACATTGCACATAGGACAATGACACCCCAGTCCCCATCAAAGTAGATACCTCAGGATCTCACACAGTTCTCCCAGTTACCATCAGCTACCCTGTCCATCATATTTTCCTGAATCTCATCGACGTTTTAAAATCTCTTCCCTTTCAAAGGTGAGTTTAGTTTTGGGAAAGGCAGAAGTCACAGGGTGCCAAATCTGGGCTGTAGTGGAGCCGAGTCACCTAACTGATTTGATGTTTTAGCAAAAAACTTTGCACAAGATGTGATGTGTGAGTGGGCACATTATCGTTACAAAGCTACCAATCACCAGTTGCCCATAGCAGCAGACTTCTGAATCATCCCAATAGTTTCTGTGGAGGAATGTTCAAGCTGAACACAAAATTTGATGCAGATTTTTTGCTCTACTTGTTCAGTCATTTTGAATGCGATGGATACACAGTACACATGCTCACTCAACAGCGGCTACTGCCCCAACCCCCCACTGGAACAGCGTTGTCGTCATTGTTCACACATGCACATTCCAGTCCACTCTCCTTGGCTGCCAGGTTACATTGATGTCGAAAAAACCAGTCTCGTTATATTAACAATGGCTGGACTTTGTCGGGACAGACCTCGTATACATGAACATGGTGTTTGAGGCTGGATCAATTTTGTTGAAATTATGTCACTTCTTACTGTTTTTCTGGTCTTTATCCTCCCTTCACTGCTTTGTTTTCCTCCATAGCATTTGTCACCTTCTAATATAGATACCTTCTCTTTGTGGGGGGGGATAGATTTCTTTGTGTATGGTCTGTCTTCCCCATTAAAGTGTAATGTCTGTTTACTGGTATCCAGTGTTTAGAAAAGCCACTGTATAAACACCCACCCAGTCCTTTTTCAGTTTCTCAATTTAATTTTCAAAGAGTATTTAGAACTTTTAATTTTGGGGAATATTGACCTAGTTTAAAAATTTTATTATAGTGGCCTCGAACTCATCTGAAATATAAACAATTGGAAAGTTAATATCATCTTTTTTAAACCGTTATTTTATGTAAGACATATGCCTTCTTATTCCCACCCCCTCAAATCAGGAATTTATTCAAAAATTCAATCCTTAGGACATAATTTAGAGTCTGTATATATTAAGCCCAATCTCTTGCACATTTCTGGGTTACTGGTGATAACTGATTTTCATGGTGCTAATAGCTTTGATTTTGATGCTGAAGTACCTTAAGAGCCTGAAATACCTTCTGAAATTCTGGTGCAGAGGGAAGCAATTTAGGAAAATAATGATATCTTCTCTCATAGACTATTCAGTCAACAAATTACTATGTAAAATGAATACTTGCAAAACTTGAGTAAAGAATAACATGAAAATGATTAAAATCTTGTGTATTACCTTAATATTTTACATTGGAAAATACTGCTTTGTAATAGTTATAAGGAAAGTGTTTTTAGGAAAATATTTAATATTTCTTTTATTCATTTTAGATAAGATGGGAAAAAAACATCACATTGGGGGAACCACCAGGATTCTTACATTCTTGGTGGTGGTAAGTACCTTTTTTTTACTTTTACCAGATTGATGATACATTTCAGTAGGCCTGCACTGTAGCCGTTTATGACTTCATGCTTCTCTTTTATTCTTTTTTCATTTTCTACAATTATTTTCTGAAAGTTAGCACTAAAAAAAAAAATCCAAAATCAAAACCAGCATTACTGTTACTTAATTTAAAGATATTATTGAATCAAGCTGGAATTAGGACCAGTATGTGGAATCTCCAACTGTAAGTATGATTCTTTATTAGTCAACTTGAGCTGTCAAAGTAAAATACCACAGACTGGATGGCATAAACAACTGAAATTTATTTTCTCACAATTCTGGAGGCTTGCAGTCCAAGGTCAATCGGCCAGAGTGATCTGTTTCTGGTGAGAACTCTCTTCCTGGCTTGTAGATGGCTACCTTCTTCTGTATTCCTATGTAGTAGAGAGAGGGTTGAAATGGCATATGGGTGCTAGCTACCTAGCTATCTGGTATCTCTTTTTATAAGGGCCCTAGTTTCATCATTAGGGTTCTTCCCCCATGACCTCATTTAAACGTAAAGCTATGAAGACGGTAGTGGTGATGGTGAATTTCTAGGAGAGTGAAGAATAGTAAAAAAAAAAAAAAAAAAAAGAAATAATTCTATGTAGATTCAGAAATAGAGCTGACTAGGAACACACAAAAAGATTGTAAGGCAGTATTGAAGGCCCAGTTGACATCAGAACTTATAAATTTCACTGTGGCATCTGTGTGTCCAGATATGTGACTTTTCTGTAGCAGCAGTTGGTCATCCACGTATTTGTATGAAAAGCTAGGCTTTCTTTCTTTCTTTCTTTTTTTTTTTTTGCATTTTTTTCAATAGAAGCATTTCCTGTTCAGTACCTTATACACTCATCTCTCAGCAGCTTATTTAAAACAAAAAACTAAAGCTTTCTTCTAGTACTTTGCACGTGGTTTCCATTGTACGTTATTAAATGCCATCATCTTTTTAATCTCTCTCTTGAAAACATGCCTTACTAGAAGTTCTGTGGTGAATGGAACCACACTTGGTCAGTTGTGGTTGTGGGTTTCCCTTGTTTGTCTCACATATGTATGGCAGGGACAGGTGCAGTACTTTGGTTAGAAGCGTTACTGTATTTGGAACAATGGTTCATTGCAGTCAAGCACTATCATCGGGTTGCTTTCCTGGGATATAAGACCAATTCCTTGTAATGTATAATATTATAAAAATCAATTACTCATTTTATATAGTATGTATTTATAATACCTAGATCTAGACTGTAAATACTTAACTGTTTCTTGAATGTAATTGAGTCTCCTTACCTGTTGACACCCTTACCTTTTGCATGTTTCCAACTAGGTCTACAAAGTGCATAAGAAACCATTTTAGAAGTCTGTCCCTATTGGATTAGTGGGCTAACAAAGTGAGGATTTTAAGTTTTCTATTATAGGATTAATTCTCTTTTTTTTGCAGCTATTTTCCTTTTACTCCCTTTCTCATGAATTTAACCTATTCTCATATTGCAGATGGTTAATAATAATTCACTGAATACTTAGGCTTTTTGCTTCTGACAGACTTTAGCTTTTTTGGTCTTAGCTGTCAGAAGGTGCAGCTCTTAAATACCATTAATAGTATCATAACTGAGATATGTACTGGTTATAACAGTAGTACAGGAGGAATACTCACATCACCTTGGGAGAATTAGAAAAGCTTGCCTAGAGAAAGTAAATCTGAGTCGAGTTGATAGTCGGGTGAGGGAATAGTTAGTATGAAGTCTTGCAAGGGATGATCGTACATTCAAGGAATGACAGGTAGCTTGAACAGCTGAATTGTAGGTGCAGTGCAGTGAAGTGATAGAATACAAGGCCAGAGACAAAGGCAGGGCCAGATTACAAAGTCCAGGAGTAAATCAAGGGTTTTTGAATAAAGCCCAAAGGTTTTAAACAAGGTACATAACATGATTAGATTTGTACTTTTAAACACTCACTGGGCATCAACCTAGAGATGGATTTAAGAGGGTTGAGAACAGAGGCAGAATCTTGTTTATAAGGCAATGGTAATTGTCCAACTGAAAGGTGATTAAGTGATGGATCGCAGATAGTGAACACTGAATGGAATAGTTAGAAGTGAAAGAGGAGGTTCTCAGGTTTTAGATTTGGATGATAGGATGAACAGTGATGCCATTGGCTGAATGAGGGAATATAGAGAGAGCAACAGGCTTTGGAGAGAAGACCATGATTGAATTTGGACAGGCGAAATTTTGAGATTCCTCTATGACATTCAGATAGAGATGCCCTGTACAAAGTCAGAGATCTGGGTCTGTTACTCTAACACAGGTCCATGGCAGCTTTGGGAATTATCAGCGTTGAGCATACTGAAACAGCCCAGTGTAAAACACAAGAGCAGGGCCTGGAGTTGGAACCCTGGGGAAAGTTAACATGTAAGCACGTATGGATGAAGATGATCCTCAAAGGAAAATAATTGGAGAGGGTAATCAGGAGAGAATAATGTGTGGGAAACAGGAAAGACTTTCAAAGAAGAGATTAAATTCTGCATCAAGTATAAATAAAAAGACCCAAAGATTTTTCTGAATTGGGAAGTATGGTGAACTTTGGTGGTGTTGTGGAGAACATTTTCAGTGGCATGGTAAAAGTGAAATTTAGAAGGCTGCTCTAATGCATTTGTCCAGTTTGAGGCTTACTGAGAGTAGTTGAAATTCGAGGTGGCATGTGTAGTAGATTTAGGGTTACTAATATTTTAGATTTTAAAATAGAATAGATTTTAGCATTGTATATAGATTGAGGTGGAAAAAGTAGGAGAGGTTAAAGATGTGTGAAGAGGAATGCATATGCTCAAAAATGCAGAATAAAGTACAGGAGAGAGGAGAGGCAAGGACCCTGGAGACAGGAGGGGAACTTCTGCCATTAGTGAGGGATAGAGTGTGTGTTTTTACTTTCTGGAACTATCTTTCCATGTTTCTGATGTGATTTATATCATCACTACTTTTTTTCTTTCTCAGTTTGCATGATGCCCATTGCTGAACTGTTTACCATGCTTCCCATGTTCATTATATTTACCTCGATCAAATCTCCTTTGAAAACTTACTTCTCGTTTGTACACTTTGATAAAAGCTCCCAACTCTTTAATGAATTTCAGAAATCGAAATGCCAAGGAGCTTCTTTCCTCTGAAATTAATATCCTTTTCAATTCATGTAATTTAAAAATATACACTTTTAAAAACTTCATTTTTAAAGTTTTAATAGCTTAAACCATGTTTCATTTTTATTTAATTATATATATATAAAACACGTTTTGAAATAATGTTGAGGCAATGTATCTGTATCCTGAAATTAAATATATATTGCATTGCAGAGAAAATGAGCTATTATTTTTGGAATTCAGAGAAAATAAACTAATATTATGGGAGTTAGTTTCTTTCACCTGGTTGTAGGAGATCAGATCTTGCAGTGTATTAGCACTCTAATGATTGCAGAATCTAATGGATGACATCAGGCAGAGCTAAGAATAACCAAATAACCATATTAAAAAATAGCATTGAAATTAGTCAACTGGCTCACCAGAATGGCATAACATTCATGATTGGCAAGCTAGTTCTTACTCATCGTGTATAGCTTGCCTGTAATGGGGATCACGTAGCTAACTGTTTACTTGAATTAAGTTAAACTAAGCAGCAATATAAGACAATGTAGATGACAACTAGGATACAAGGAATATAAACATGGTGAGAAGGGAATAAAAAGTATTGGCAAGAGAGAAAGCAAGGAACAGAGGTGGAAAGGCTACAGAGAAAAGGTAAACTGGGAGAGTAGGAAAGGAGTGTAGAATACAGAGGAAAATTTGTTAGGGAAAAGACAAAGTACAAAACTGATGGAATCTTTCTTACATGAAACTTTCCTAGAATATTTTTTGGTAACTTTATACTATTTTTAAAAGTACTTTTGCATATGCCACCTCTTTGTTTTATCTAGAAAAACCCATAAAATATATAACAGATATTTTTCTCTTTCTACATAAAGAAACTAAGGAACAAAACTAGTTGTTCAGGGTCAAATTTAAAATTAGAATTGAAGCTTCCTAATTTGTAACCAGTGCTTTTCTCTGGGACAGATATTATTTCTTAAACACAGAACAGAATTTAGTGGCCCACTATTAATAAGAAATTAATTATAGTTCCTTTTTGGGTATCATGAGTGGTTCATTCCAGAAAGTAGATCTAAATGGGACTCAGAAAAGTTGTCGCTTCTGTCTAGTCTATATTGAGGCATCCATGGAACACTGGCAGCCACTGGCAGCATGAGGGGCTGGTTGCCATAGGATACTCAGGAAATGAGTTGGAGTGCAAGGGTCAAAGGTAGGATAACGAAGTGCTTGCTGTCTTATCTAGGACGAGTATCTACCACATTCTTATAACAGCTGATGCTTCTCAGACTACCAGAGCTGTATAAACTTGCCTATAATCAGCATGAGGCATCTTGAAATAAGAACTCAATACCATACTCACATGAGAGGCAAAATAATGTAAGAATTAAAAAGTTCAAACCCAGCTCAGCCACTAACTGTGTTACCCTTAGGCAAATTATTTAGCCTTGCTAAGCCTCAGTTCCCTCCTATAATCAGAATGATAATAGGAAAATTAAATGCTAAATATGTAATGCTTAGTATATGATACTTGAATTTAGCACATACTCATTAAATGTAAGCTATTTTGATACTTTAAAATATGATTTTATTACTAACCCAGGAGTATTGTGAGAATTTTTTGACAGTGGGACAGAATTTAATGCGTGCATTTAGAAAGTATTAAGTAATGCTAAGGAGTAAGACAAGTACATGTTCATGGACGTTCTAAGGTGATAAGCAGGTACATGTATGTTTCATGTAAAACCCTCCTTAGTCTTATGAATGGATAGTTTTCTTCATTCTTTTATAATTTAATTTTGGATCAAAATGAAATAACTTCTTTAATTATTAAGACTTGAATTTATAATAACATGACTTTCTTTTCAGAAAATACTGTTTTCCCCAAAGGGTTTTCTTCTTTTAATTTTTATTTTCAGATACCCTAAATCTGACCAGTGGCATAAAAGTGATATAATTATGTTAGCATCCCATCCACTGGGACACATCCGGTATGTTTATTTACCCTTATAGACTTCTCTGACAACCATTTTGCTTTCTGTGTTCCCTAGAGATACTGACAACTAGCTAAGTCATTACGACTCACACCCTCAGGATAGAAGGAGAACAGCTTTTGGACAAGAAGTCTCAACTTGGGAATCCTGTGTTTTCCTTTGTTTACGTGGGGAAAATTTTAATAATAAATGATATAAGAACAAAGATTTTAATATTTTGAAAGTTTGCTTCTATTTCATTTGGAAAATACAGATTTTTTCCCTCATGTTTGCTTCAGCATACAGAGACTATAAATCTAAAGCATTATTCATAATGATGAATTCACCACGTTTCAAGGATAATATTTTGATTTCAAGCTTAATAGATGTAGGGATGAGAGGGATTGAAAAGCTTCTTAACCACAAACATCTCAGGCTGTAGAGCAAGGAAGTCAGTGTCTATTGAAAACTACAGCTTTGTAACATAGTTTAGGAAGTGTGATGCCTTCAACTTTGTTCTTTCTTCTCAAGATTGCTTTAGCCATACAGAGTCTTTTATGGTGTTATGCACATTTTAAAGTTATTATTTTCTGTGGAAAATGTCACTGGAATTTTGATAGGGATTGTATTGATTCTGTGGATTGCTTTGGGTATTTGAACTTTTTAACAACATTAATTCCTCAAATCCATGGCATGAAGTATCTTTTCATTTGTTTGTGTTTTCTTCAATTTTTTTCATCAATATCTCATAGTTTCCAGTGTATTGACCTTTCACCTCCATGGTTAAGTATATTCTCAGATATTTTATTCTTTTTGATGCAATTATGTTTCATAATTTCTCTTTCTGATAATTTGTTGTTAGTATATAGAAACTAAACAGATTTTTGTATATTGATTTTTATATTTTATAACTTCAGTGAATTCATTTATTATTTCTAACAATTTTTTGGTGGAGTCTTTGTTGATTTGAATCTTTTCCCTTTTGTTTTAGTCTGCCTAACTAAATATTTGTCAAGTTTCTTGATCTTTTTAAAGAACCAGCCTTTGTTTTTAATAATTTTTTTATTGTTTTTCTCATCTCTATTTCATTTATTGCTGTTCTAATCTTTAGTATTTCCTTCTGCTAGCTTTGGGTTTAATTCTTTCTTTTCTAGTTACTTAAATTTTAAAGTTATGTTGTTGATTTAAGATCATCCTTGTTATTAAATGTAAGTTTTTAATAGCTTTAAATTTCCCTCTTAGCACTGCTTTTGCTGCATCTCATAAGTTTTGGTATGCTGTGCTTTTGTTTCATTTCTAAGTATTTCTATGTCTCATATCCCTTGTGTTTGCTTCTTTGATCCACTGGCAGTGTGTTTAATTTCTTCAAATTTGTAAAATTTTCAGTTTTTCTTCTGTTACTGATTTCTAATTTCATCCTATATGGTTAGAGAAGATATTTTGTATGGTATCAGTCTTTGCAAATCTGTTAAGACTTAGTTTGTGCCCTAACATATGGTCTATCCTGGAAAATGTTCTGTGTGCACTTTGGAAGAATGTATGTGCCATTGTTGTTGGATAGAGTGTTCTGTATGTATCTATTAGATTTAGTTGATTTATTGGGCTGTTTTTTTCCCTCTACTTCCTTGCTTATCTTCTGTCTGGTTGTTTTATACATTAACGAGAATTAAGTATTGATGTCTGTAACTATTATTGTAAAACTGTATATTTTTCCCTTGGTTAAGTGTCTTTAAAAGGATATATTTCTTTAGTGTTATTCAAAGAGATCATGTTTAGATAATACGGGATTGTTAGGCATGTCATATATAAAGCTATCTTATTTTACTAACTTGTTTTATTATCCCTCATCTTGATCTTATAAACTTTTCACCTTTCTTTAAATCTGTAAAGGGGAAACTTAAAAATAGAAATAGACCAATATTATTATTCAAAGATGAGTATTTAATTTAATTATATGTGTATAAATAATTACATTTATTTAATAATGTTTAAGGCATACTCCAATAATAAATTATGCTTCTTCTTCCAGTCAACTTTGTAATACAGCCTTTTAAAAGTAATATTGGAATAATTTTTAAGAGAGATCATATGGTATTTGCTGGGAAATTAAGAAACTAAAGAGGGATTAGTTATTTATCATAATATCACACATAATATTGTAGGTTTAAACTAAATATACCTTATAAAGACTACTATTATAAAACGCTGATTTTAAGAGCTTTGAAAATCCTTAAGAACATGAAAATAGAAATGATTGCAACATACTATAACTTATAACACCTGATCCAAGTGGAAAACATATCCTTGTATGTCTACAGTTCTTACACCTTTTACCCTAAAAGGGGCATGGGGAGGCTAAGTATGACTTTTAACTACTTTCTCTCTCCTAAAAATAATTAAAATTTACTTAAAATATTTTGGCATTTATTATTTTCTTTGTGTTTCTTGCTTATTTTAAAAAATTTAAAGGCAATAAGTGCCAGTACTCAATCATTCATATTTTCACTTCTGAAAGTAATCTTATTTTTCTGAGTTAATTGTCTTACAAGGCCTACAGACTGTGTTCTCCCAGTTGAGGAGAGCAAAAACCAGACTAAATGAGACTTCAAGGGTCAAAACAAAGAGACCAGGTTTAATTTACCAAGTTTTACTATACCATTGTTAATATTGCCCTCAGCACAATGACCTGCCTTAACAATATTTGTGCAGTTTAAACTTTTATGCAAGCTAATTATAGTGTCGACGATATTATTAATAATATGTTTACTGTGAGTCAGACCCTGTGCTTGTTATAGAACTTAATTTTCCAAACAACTCCATTTCATAGAGGAGGAAATTGTGTTCCAACCTGTTTAAGCAACTTGAGCTAGTATTAGTAGGGCTGGTTTATCACCAGTAGTACTTTTAGACATTTACTTTCTTGATTTTTGAAACCCTTTCTCATGCTCATAATTAATTTTATAGACGGAAGGATGACCAGGACTGTAAGTCTTATAAGCAGTATAATTATTTTTCCCCAAACACTTTCATCTAGCTTTTTCCCATTTTCCTTGGATAGGAGAAAAAAAAAATAGCATGGATTTTTAAATTTTCAAAATTACCAACCTATTTTGGTAATTGCAAAGGAAGACAAGGGGAAATTTTAAGAAAACATTTGTTTGACCAATGTGATTTATTTTTATTTTTATTTTTTTCCAAAAAGCAACTGTATTGGTTTCCTAGGGCTGCCATGGCAAATTGCCACAAACTGCGTAGGGAGGGGAGAGCTCTGCGGGGTGGAAGGCAGAGGTTGTGGGGAGGCTCAAAATAACAGAAATGTATCCTCTCACAGTTCTGAGGCCAGAAGTCTGAAACCAAGATGTCAGCAGTGTTGGTTCCTTCTGGGGGCCCAGGGGAAGGACATGGCCCATGCAAGCCCCTAGCTTCTGGTGGTTGCCAGCAATATCTGGCACTCCTTGGCTTGTGGCAGCGTCCTTCCAATCTCTACCTCCACCAATGTGATTTAGTGGCGAGGCTATTGGCTCATGAGTTGGACAACAAAATTATCTTGAAAAAATTAATGAACCACTTTATTCATTAATAGTTAAATTAGGTTATTTTTTACTGTTTTTATTCTTCATGGGAAAGTTGTGAAAATTATTATAATTATCTCAGTCACATGCTTGTCAAGTAAATAGACAGGACAGTTTTGAATTTTTTTAAAAATCATTTTATCCTTTTAGAAAAATCACAGTAGCATTTCTGAGTGATGGCTAGATTATACCCTATTATTGCATGAAGAGCCTTGCCTGAATTTAAGTCTTTCAAAGAAATATTTGTCCTGAAGAAAATATATTTTATATTAAAATAATGTGTTCTGTTTTTAGAATTGTTATCTGTCATTTGGTGTTATATGATTTTCTTAATGTTACCATAATTACTTTTTTAGTGTATTTTGGGATCTCTACTGTGCAGCTCCAGAAAGAAGGGAAACATGTGAACATTCAAGTGAAGCAAAAGCCTTCCATGATTATGTAAGTTAATATATAATTTTACTGTTATATTGCCCATTTTCTTTTTAACCATTGCTCTTGAAAAATGCTTTAGATCACTTATTCTTTTCCTTTGGTGCTTAAGAAATTGTCCTTTTTTTCTTGAAAAATAGACTCATAACTTTAAAAGTAAATTACAAATGGGTATTTGGGTCTTGTTGAGGAAGCTTAAAGTAAGAGAGTAGTCCACGGTCCAACCTATTAAAGGTACTTCTTATCTTTACTCATGACTGATTTGTGAAGTTTTTGATTTATAAGAACTAAGTAGTAATTATTTATTTCATGAAGAGTCATCATAAGAGTTATGCAAATGATACTGCACATAAGAAATATTTTTCTCTTTTTGCTAATTTTGGTTACATATCGTAAGTGCTTTGAGGTTCCTTAAGAACAAGAATATAAGAATGATTTCAGTCATAAGGCTAAATATCCCCTTCACTGAATTCAATTCCACAAGTAAAATTTATTGTGAATTAAAGGAAATACAAAATTCTGTGAAAAAATGAAAATGTGATTTAAAAAAATTCTTAAGTTCAGTGGACTATCCTTGGCTTGGTGATATATATTAAATTTTAGTAGAAAAACCACAAATGTGATTGTAGAGAGTTGATGGTATCAGAGATAAGAATTGTAAAAAGAAGAAAAGGTGAGGAAACAAGGAAGATTTTCTTTAGGGAAATAGGGAAAAATTGTGTTTAAGAGTGAGGAGACAGTATTGTGAAGAGGTTGGGAAAACACTGATTTCAGAACTGGCCCTAAAAGAAGAAAAGACTGAGTTTGGGACTAAGGAAATCCAGTTCCCTTGGTTTGGAGGAAGTAGAGTTGGGGCAGCAGCTTGAGGAAATATCTGATAGTAAGCACCTGAAACTTAACTAGAGGGTTACGGGTTTAGTTGGCAGAAGGGAGGCATCAATCTGTATAAATTATTTGAACAGCCTTCAAAACCAGAACCAGAGTTCAAAAGTGAAAAAGACTGTGTTCTTCTACAGGAAACACTTCAGCCTTAGACTGAAGAGTAGAAATAGCCAGAAGAATTATAACCCCACAAGTAGTGCAAGGAAGAGTATGCAGATTTAAGAGAAGTGAAAATCTTTGGCATCTGGCAGGGACTGTGTAATACTTGAAACATTTGCTAAACTGATTTAAGTGAGACTGCTTGTGATTACCTCATCAGATATGGGTTGTACTCATGAAAACTTGCTATGTACTAAACAAAAGCTCTCAAAGACAAGATGGGTGAAATGGATGCTATTACATATAAAGGAAAAGTAGAGAAAGGCAGATAAGGCAGGACCTCTAGGACACAGTATTTATCTGAATAATCTCATTTTCCTTTTTCAGCCTTGGCTGATGGCAAAAAATAAAACAGAGAGTTAACCATGAGGAGTATAAGGAACCTGGCTAGAGCAGAATACTCTCATCTCCTTCTTACACCCAGAAAGACATGCTTAAATGTGCTCTGCCAGTCATGGGAAAAGTTTTTGAAATACCCACTAATTTTGACAACTTGATGGCATTAGATACAGCCAGTGTTCTATTCTAAAGGAAATATAATATTTGTTGGTGTATATTTTAAGAAATTAATTATATCAGTACTCTTTCCAATTCCATTGTTTGGAAAGATGCACCCTCCTGCTGACCATGGAAATATTACAGGGAATACAGAATTAATTTAGCATTTCTTTCATTGCCATTGTTGTCATTGCCATTATCATCATCATTATCATAATCATTTTGGATTCATAAGGCACTTTCAATATTTCAAGAGTATTCACACTTACTAGCTTTAGAAACCCACTTCAGTATTTCAAGGTTTTTGGAATGAGCATAGACCAGAAGTAGGAGTAAAAGTAGAGTAGATTTTAAAGGATGAACAACCTCTTATTGTGTAATTTGGTCCTAAGGAAATGTAGCTGTGAAAAAGACCACTATTTTGTTCTTTAATTTATTATGAATATTAACACATGCTTTATCTGATGTTTCATAATTTTATCTTAAATATTGGTTTTAAGAGATTTAATTTATTCTTAGCATTTTATTATACCTTTAAGCCAATTTATTTTCAGTTGTAATATATCTCCAATTTTTTTTTAATGGAGGTTGGTGAAAAGATAAAGTTGGATTAGTGTAATTTTTTATTACAATTGGAATTTTAGAAATACATTTGTCTTCCTTAGCACATTTTTATGGCAATTTTCATGAGTTGGATTTCCTGAATCCTTAATAGTCAATTTCTGAAAATTATCAACATAACTCATGTTTAATATGTAGACATAGAAGTGTGAAGACTCAGGGAAGAAAATGGAAAATAGGAACACAATATGATTTTGGTAAAATTCTAGAATGTTATATTCCTGTATGAGGATCCACTGGGAACCATTTCTGTAATAGTAATTATTATGTATACTGACTGAATTTCAAGGTAGTTCTTAAGGAAGCCTACTGAAAAATATTTTTTTCATTATCTGTATCTTTAAAATAAAAACAAAAAATATGGGCGTATTAATTCTGATATGTTTAAAAAGTAGTCTTGTTATTTTATAATCTCTGCTTATCTGTAAGATTGAATGGATAATGAAAGATAAACTACTTTTTTTAAAGAAATAGTGAGGGCATAATGAGGTAAATAATGAATAATTAAACAATAGACTAATATGTTAAAAGTGGTTATCTTTTGATGCTGGGATTATGTGTGATTTTTGTCTATGTATACAGTTTATATTTCCCAAATATTTATAGATAATATTAATTTTGTGTTCAGAAAAGTTACCTTAAAACAGGTTAAAATTTACCTTTGATTGAATCCCAACCTCTCTTCTGAAATTAGAAAATAAAATACTTAGTAAAATAAAATTTAAATTAGAGATGGTCATATATTTTCATACCATCATGCCATATGCATAGACATTTAGCATTTCTCAAGAAAGACTATGAAAGACTTTTTTTTGTATGTGCACATATTAAAACAGATATCTTTAAACTGAACAGATATAATTTTGAGCCATACTTTAATTTTAGTAAACTTTTTTTGTAATTGTTATCCCATTTTTGGCTTATTGTTTTTAAAAATTGTTTTCGTTTTTTCCTGAGCATTGCTTCTTTAGAGTGGATTTTTTGTCCCTTTATTATTTTATTTGTCAAGTAGTTATAGATACAGTGTTAATATCCTTTTCCTAGAAAAATCATCCTGTCAGTACTTATTATGAGAAATAGAGAAAACATTTAAGATGGGTAAAACTTTGATTTTCTTGCATTTATATTTTAAAATGTGTTAACTTGGACAGTATTTAGCAACTGTATGCAGTGCTAAATGTAAAATAAAAATGCATGTAGAAATCAACAGTTAACGGTGTGTAAGGATGCACTTGTGGATGACAAAGCTATAAAAAATACAAGGAAATGATTACTATACAAGTCAGAATAGTGGTTACTTATTGGAGGTGGGAAGAGGTTATGATTGGGATAGAGCTCCTGGAAAGAAGGGGCTTCTAAGAGGGTTGGCCGAGTTCTGTTTTTACGGACCACCATGGTGGTTACTTTATAATAACCATTTCTTTTCAAAATTTCAAAATTTCAAAATGTCATAAATTTATTTTGTGTGGTTTTCTGTGTATTTTTTAAATTTTAAAACAGTGAGATTTTAAAACACAACTAAGATGATTAACTTCAGAAAAAGAATATGCACGGTAATTTGTAATGTGTTTCCAAACATTGTTGTGGTCATCCTGCAGAACTGATGGCAAAATCTAGGGATGATCTCTAGACAAATCTGTGTTTGTTTCTTCTCTGTTATTGTAAATGCTATAAAGTGTGCCTACCTGCTGATTTTCCAGAGGGTAGTAAAATCCAAAATGTTGGAGGAAGATTTAAGAATTAGGAATTTACCTTTTAAGTTTTTACTATAGAACAGTTATTTTGTCACATGGCTGGGAGATATTTAGCTTGGCCCTATTATTTTTATCCTGAGTGTAAACCAAGTTCATCTGAGCTGTAAAATTATTATTATCTATTAATAATTATCTATTATTATCTATTAACAATATTATCATTAAAAAGTAACCATCACTTCAAGTGATTAAATATACCTATTTACTTGCTAAGTTTATTGGACTAGATTTTATTTTCTTCCCATCATCACATTTTTATTTCACTCTGAAATCACAGACAATGCTTTTATGTGGAGTTAATTCATGTTTACTGGTTTTTTTCCTGCTACAGCTTAACATAGAGTTGTTTTATTTAGCATTTTTTTATTTCATTCATTTCAAAAATATCTAGGAAAACTATCAATATATACCACCAAATTTTTAATGAAAAACGTACACAGTGGTTTTAATTTTAATTGTCTGGTATGAATGGAATATTCCTTAATGGTCCTAAAGCAAAGATAGAGCCAAAATATATTATTGCCATAGAGTCATGGTAATGAAATCACATTATGACAATGAGCTCTTTGAGAGCAGAGAATTAGATTTGTTCTTCTCTAGGGTCTGCCAAATAATAGATGGTCAATAAATATTAACAGAATGCAGTAATTTGGAAAGTTGGAAATCTTTCAAATCTTTGAAATATTCAGGTAAAGTGATAGGCTTGAATCATAATTGTTGATAACATGTGGCTGATTTTTGTATTCTTGCCAAAGAGAGTGTTTATAACATTTAGAAAGGATTACGTTACAGGTTTGTAGTAATGAGCTACTTTTTGAAGGTGATATATAAACATGGGATACTATGTAAATAAAATAATAAAAAGAGTGCTTTTATTCATACCTCAGGAATATTTTTTACAGATAATCATATTATTTGGGAAAGTACTTCTATAGAAACTACTGCGGAGAGTTAGGCGCATTCTTTGCTATGCTCCTATAACATCCTTTGTGTCCCCCACTTAATGTCCCTGTGTATTAGATGTTTGTAATGATGTTTTCTTCAGTAATTTGAGAGCTTCCTCAGGGAGTAGGTTCTGTCTTAATTGCTTTTTTCATTCCCGGTACCCGGCATGGTACCTGACAGGACATGTTCCAGTCACTTTTGGTGTTTACATAAATGAATGATTAAATAAAATATTATCTAATAAGTATTTGTCATTTCTTATCTTAATAACTCAGTATGTAGTTATGGAAAACTTATTTAGTACTACTTTGATTCACTTTGTATTTCAAAACAGATAAGGCAGCAACTTGTAGAGACATAACAAGTGAATCACAGCAGGTAGCAGAGGCTTTATATTTCAGGAGGCATGGCACTAGGGAATGTAGCAGTGAACAAAATAGATATAGTCCCTATCCTCATGGGCTGATCATCTAGCAAAGGAGACCTTTCTCAAGAGGTTTGAAATATCAAATAATAAATTACATGTAGAGAGATACAGCATCATATTATATTGCTAGATTAGTGAAAATTTATAGATATGGAAAGAGTAAGTACACATAACTTTTGATGTGTATTTAGATTTTGGTGTATAGTGGCAACAGTAAATGCTTAAATGAATGAGGGGCCATATCCCCTAAACAATCCATGTAAACTAGAGTTCTTCATAGGCTAGGAACAAGTAAAGTTACATTTAAAATTCATTAAGATGATAAAAAGTATTGTATGTATATATCGATGTTTATCAGTCAATATAGGCTGTTGTTCACCTCAGCAGGTACATGACATTAATTTTTTTGCCTTATTATTATCTGCCATATTATGACTCCTCTTGTCATTTCCTGTAGGATACAGCTTAATTTCCTCTGCCATATATAAACCTTATAAACTTCCCTATATTCTTTCTAGCATAAGGTAAGTTGTCTATTTATTTTGTTGTGTTTGGGGCTAGCTGTGTTGGTGTTAAGAAGTATAGTTAGCACTTATCTGTGGGGTGTGTGTGTCTGCTCCCTGCACATCATTGGTTCTCTAGGGTTGCTTCTGGTGGCCCCCTAGTGCTGCCAACTGCACTGCTGTTTTCCCCGCTTCTGTTGATCCTGAGAGTTCCTGTAGGGCAATGTGTTGGTTATTTCAGTCATTCAGTGGGCAAATGAACAAAGGAAGACAATCAAGGAACACATAAAGCATTGTAGAAGATTTCTACTTTTCTTGAAAATCTTTTGTAGCATAATTTACAGCATTATATAGACACTGTAAAATAAAAAAACGAATATGGAAAAAAGATAAAAAACAGAACAGGGATGACTTTAACAGTTTGTTTCATTGTGAAAAGACATATTGTTTCAAAATATGTATTTTAAAGGAATATCATATTAAGCCCCTTTCCCCCTCATTATATATGAATTTTTAATTTTAATTTTAATTTTAATTAAAAAGGTTTATTGATTGATGAGAGAGAGAGAGTGAGAGAAGGACACGTCAATTTGTTGTTCCACTTATGTATTCATTCATTGATTGCCTCTCATGTGTGCGCTGACTGGGGATTGAACCTGCAACTTGGGCATATTGGGATGATGCACTGACAAACTGAGCCAGGCTGATGTATCCATTTTCATTAAAATGTAATTTCTGGTCAATGTGAAAAGATAATTATGGAAAGGCCTTTATTCTTATTATTTTTTATGTTGATATGGCACTGCCTAAGATTATGTTGCCCATAACATCATAACATTAAAAAAAATTATGATACTCTTTCAGAAATAACATGCACTTCCAACTTACTGTTAGAGATACGATATTCATAAATTTAAAAGTCATATAAAATAAGTTATTCTAGAGATTTTTAAAAAGAAAAATATCTAACTATCCTAGATTTGTAGTCATATTCCTATAGCCACTTTATTTACTTTTTGTGTATTATACAACTTCATTTAAAATGTTGTATTTTAGACAGCTTAAAAAATGAAAGCTCTATCTTGTTTTTATTCCCTTTCCCTTTGATTTGAAATAAATAAACTAAAAATATTGGTAAAACTTATGTTTCACTTACTTACCTCAATCCACAACTTTCAATTATTGTTGTGTTTTGGGTTTTGGTGAACATTGGTACTGAGGTTAGGGGTTTGCACCTCTTTTTAAAATAAACAAGTGCCTCACAGTTTTAAGTACTGTGTCTTGACAGAATAAATATTAGTTTAAATAACAGTTCCTTATCCTACAAATAATGGATAGGGCTAGAATGATGTGACACTCTTGTACTAGGAAGAATGAGTTGTTTTCAGACTTTATGAAATGACTATAAACTTGATTGTATTTATTTTAAGTATTAAATTATTTTTTTCACATTGGTTGTCCTGATATTTTCCCCTGCCTTTTGGGTTTAAATCTACAAACAACTACTACTCTAATACAAGGAATTATTTGTAGTCAGCCACAGCAGATAGATAGTATCAGTTCCCAAAGCTCAGGGGCTAACTCCTGAGCCTCTGAAATCTCTACAAGGAAAGCCTCAGAATCTCTTCAAAAAGAAGGTACAGATATTTTAAAGGTGGATTTAAGCTTTTTCTTACCAAACTCCAAGTTAACTTTAAAATGTATGTGATATATTGTGTTAAAATATCTGGATTTTTACGGAGGAAAATGGTACAACTACTAACAAATGTAATTCTATGCAAGATTTCATAAGGGAAGTGATTTTCATACAGACATAATTGGAATCATTCTTCTATCATTTCTTTATTAATTATTTTAAATGAACTCATTTATGTACAAGTTACTTTGACTGAGGCTATGGGAGGGCCAAGATTTATAAATATTTCTCCCCCTAGGGGTTTATAATCTATTTAGAGAGGTATATGAACTATATATCTTGTGTTAATTGCTGTGAGTATAATATATATAATAACTGCTGTACTGTATGAGTTTAGGCACTGTGAATATTTACTGTCCTTTGAATGATGATTAGAATTTGGATAAGAAGAGATATGTGGGGGAAGGTATATCAGAGAAACTGGCCGATGCTGGAACAATGTAAGGTGTATTTAAGGAATAGTAAGCAGAGCTCTTTGACCAGATTAGAAAAATCTAACACAGCATCAATACTTAGCTACAGCTGGTAGAACTTTAAGACTGTAAGGACACTATGAAATTATCCTTTCAATGGTTTCATGTTGAGTTCTCTTGACTCTTGGGGTACAGTGGAAGGGCCATGGATAGTGCCTAGTAGTGAGGAAACAGAGAGCACCCTACAAGAAGGCTGTTCATATCCTTCCGTTTTAAGTAAAGCAGCTCAGTTCTTACCCTTTCCCAATTTCTTCTATTTTCTCCTTTTAATTAAATGTACTATTCATTTAGCTAGTTACTAATGCCATAAATGAATCTTCTTTTTATGCCCTTCATTGCTCTTCTCCTTTATCTCCAAGTGGTCATCAAAATCAGTAAATTCCATTTCCTAAACACTTCCTACACATGTCTTCTCTTCTCTAATCCCACTGCAGTTGCCTTAGTTCACATTACTTCAAGTCTTCATCATGTAGCAACACCATTACAACAGTTATTTTTGCATCTGTCTCCCCTCTACTCCCTTAGGGTTCAAGAGAACCCTCTTTTAAGCATTCTTGGTAAAACTCTTGAATAAGCAACTGTTGTTATTTTTTTAAATATTTATTTTGTATATTTACAGCATCAGAATCTAAAACAATCCAAAAACTTTAAGTAAAAAAGTTTTAAAAATGCGTACTTGGTCCAACATAGTTATTTTAGTAGATAAGGAAATTGGTACCCAGAGAAGTGATGGATATGCCACTGTTTAAAACTCAAGTGAGATTTATGCAGGAAAACTCAGGTTTTCTAGGTTTTCATTCAGTACTTTCAAGGGGTGTCCAACCTGTAGCTCAGGATATCTATGAATGCAGCCCAACACAAAATCTTAAATTTATGTTGATTATGTTGAAACATTATGAGATTTTTTTGTGATTATATGTCACAGTGTATTTACTGTGTGGCCCAAGACAACTCTTCTTCCAGTGTGGCCCAGAGACACCAAAAGGTTGGACACCCCTGTTAATACTGGATAAAACTTTTGTTCTGTCTTCAATAGTGTTTTTGAGCATATTAAAAATAGCAAATTATATTTTAGGATGATTAATCTGAAGGAATTGTGTCAAAGGGACTGAAGAAGGGCAAGGGCTAAAGGCAAAGATGGTGAGGAGGCTCTCTCAACAGTCTTGGTATGAGCTAAAAAGTCCTTGAATTAGGTTGGTGGCAAATGAAATTGAAAATAAAGAATGAAAGTGAAGAATAAAAATGATGAGATTTTCTAGGTGTAGGGAATGAGGAAGAGAGAATAATTTAAAGTCATTTCTAGTTAACATGACTGATGAGCTGCGACTGTGATACCATAACAGAAAACTGAAATTTGGGAGGAAGAACACAGAGAAAGTAGGTTCAGCTATACGAGTTGGAATAAAGGTGAAATAAGAATTTAGGCCTGGAAATACAAATTCAGGGGAAATGCTCACATTTAGGAATGACAGGGGATACAAATTTGGGGGAAATGTTCACATTTAGGAATGACAGGAAGTGACTAGCATTAAGATGGGAAAAACAACACAAAGAGAGCTAAATACTTACCACACTAGCCAGACAGACTTAGAGAGCATGGCTGTTGTGTTCTCTAACCCAGTGAATTTACTGAATCTCTTCACTATTTTAGGGTGCTTCCAACTTGAACTCTGTATCCTAGGGCAACTAATAAAATGTATTTAGTGTTAATGTATTATCCTGAGTTCTTAAGATATTCAAAAGATGTTTATGGTTTTTGAGGCAAGACTTAAGACCAAATGATATCAATGCCTGAATGATTTCTTATAGGCCACAATTTCATTTTAGAAATCAGTCATGTATTATATGGGGTGGGGGGAGTAGATTCAAATTTAGGAAGAAAACTAACTGGATTTAAATGACCCATGACTTCTTCCAGAAGTTTTTGAAACTTAGATTAATAGGTAGGGGAATCTGAATATATTAGCCCTCTTTCTTCATTGCAGTTTTGTTGTAGCAAACATCTGTTGAATTGCTTGTAAAATAGCAGTGTGAAGAATCTCAAACCTTAAGGAGGTAAGCATATGTAGACTGCAAAAAAATACCATGTTCAATTTGGTAATCTAGTGGCTTACACTTAATTGGTACGCAATTAATATTTGATGAAAGAGTGTACATGCATCAGATATGCTTTTTCTTAAACAAGGTACCCCCACTTCCATGGGAACATTGACTACTCTTACGTGACCCTCTCAATATCCCTTCTTCTTGCTTTCCTTTGATAATTACATTATCCTACTTGTCACCTTATCTTATCCCTCTTTGTCATCATTATCCTTCCTCTATTAGCCCTAAGATGGATATGAAAATGGAAAATACTTCAGAGCTGAATCATAATTTTTATTATGGACAAAAGCTCCAACACAAAGTAAATGGAAAACCTTTAGCTCTCTTAAAGTGACTTCTGTATTGTTTACAATAATAAAGCTTACTTTAATGTACATTAGAAATTATGGGGATATTTTCCATATAAAAATCTTATCAACACATAGCGACATATACCAAACTTTCTTCCTTTTTGCTTTAACCTAGAATATCTTTGTGAAAGAACATTGGGAGCTTGCTGTATGTTCAATCTGTAGACATCTTTCATCACAAACCACCTACCTATAGACCCATCTTATCTTTCTAGGCAATGAAGGTAACATTTGATCCTTTCCATTTTCCTTTGTCAGTATTTTCTCCCATAGGGCCTACTTTTTTCCTTTATGTCTAGAAATTTAATTTCATTTACTACAAGATGTATAGGAGGTAACAAACACTAGAAGGGTTGCAGAGAATTAGTAATCTCAACAAAATTTTATGTTTGAAATATAAATGGAACTTACCTGGCTTTATCTCTGTGTCCATAGTACTGGTTATTTATTTATTTTTGTATGTCTTTGTGGGGTTTTGGGGAGACTGAAGTGGGTGGGGCATTGTGTAAGTCACCTATTTGGGGAATCATTCTCACCTAACTCCTGTCTTAATTGGATGAGAGCTCAAGCTCCTTCAAGTTCAGATCTCGATGGGATTGAGCTGGCACCAGTGCTAGGTTCTTTGGAACTTGTTGGTATCCTTGGAAACCTCTCACTTTCTAAATGGTCTCTGTGGGAGGGCAAATTAAATAAGGAGGGCACTTTCCTAGCTGACTCTCAGAGGTTCTCCTCTTGCTCCTCAGCAGCCTTTTACTGCTTTTCCATCTGCTTGTTCTCTGGCTGGGACTTTTAGGCTAATTCTGCCTTCGAGAGAAGCTAGGCTGTTGTGTTCCTGATGAATGTTTGTTTCTCCAGTGCCAATGAGGCTTAATTTAGGCAGGTGTTACTAAGGGAAGTTTTCTGCCTTTTATTACTAAGTCTCTTCAGTTGCTCGTAGTTAGCTCTTATATTTTCCTATGTCAAAGTTGGGCATACAGTTCGATCATCTACCGATTCCCTGTGTCTTGCCTCAGAGAGGTGCTCATTTCCAGAATAAAAATGATTGGTGCACTTGCTCAGGGACTTACCTGCTCAGATTAGTTTCCCAGATTCTCTCTGAATAAACTTCAGCCTCCTTTTCCAAATTTAAATTCTATTAAAAAACCAGGTGGTGAAAGACAAATACTGTATGATCTCACCTTTAAGTGGAAACTAATCAACAAAACAAACAAGCAAGCAAAATATAACCAGCAACATTGAAATAAAGAACAAACTGACAGTAACCAGAAGGGGGGGGGGACAACAGGAGAAAAGAAGGAGAAGGGTCATCAAGGAACATGTATAAAGGACCCATGGAAAAAGCCAAAGGGGGCAAGGATTGAGGGTGGGAAAGGGGAAAGTGGTGGCAGGAAAATGGAGACAACTATACTTGAACAACAATAAAAAATGAAAAAATAAAATAAAAAGTATTCAAGTTTAAGAACTTTGTCTCAGGTTATGAGTCAGGTGATTTACTAAGAAAAATCTTGTGGGTTTTATGTGTGTGCATGTATGTGTAAACACACTGCAAAAACAAGTGGAGACATCACAATATTTAAACTTTTAACCAGTTGAAGAAATGCTGAAGATTTTATGATAGCATCCTTCCTGTTAAATCAATGAACACAATATTTCATAAATTCTAGGAAGCATTTCTTAAAAGTACATGTATTTTTAAACATTCCTGAAGTTGGTATACATCTTGTAATCAATTAATAAAGTTTTTTTAATCCCCACCCAAAGATATGTTTATTGATTTTTTTAGAGACAGAGGAAGAGAGAGAGAGAAACATCAATGTGAGAGAGAAGCATGGATCGGTTGCTTGAGCAACCTGCCAGGGCAAGAATCAGAATACTGTTACTAGTTTTCTTATATTAAGGATTAAACATTCAGCCCTGGCTGGAGTGGCTCAGTTGGTTGGAGCATTGTCCTGTGGACCAAAATTTGGTTGAAGGTTCGATTCCAGTCAGGGCACATATTCAGTTTGTGGGATTGATCCCCATCAGCATGTACGAGAAAGCAATCAATCCATGTTTCTCACATCAGTGTTTATCTCCCTCTGTTTCCCTTCCTTTCTCTCTCTAAAAGCAATGAAAAAATTGTCCTCAGATAAAGATAAAACAATTTTTTTAAGGATTAAACATTTAATGGAAACAAAACAAAATAGGTAAGAGCCTATACACCCGAAACTTTAGTGATTTGCTAGAAGTACTCACAGAAGTCAGCATGTAGTAATACTTATGCTGTGATTTATGATAGCAAAAGCTTATGAAGAAAAAGAGAAAGGAAGTGGAAGTCTTTAGGAAAAGAGGAGAAGGCCGGGGAGGGGGTGGTGGGAGGAAACCAGAAGCAAGCTTCCAAGAGTCTCCCCCCGAGTAGTCATACAGGATGCATTACATTCCTCCAGCAAGGACTTGTGATAACAAATGTGGACCATCTACCAGGGAAACTCCTGTGAGACTCAGTGTCTAAGGTTTCTACTGGGAACTGGTCAAGTAGGGTACCTCGTATGTTCCAAAATTCCAGACTCCTAGAAGAAAAACATGTGTTCAGTATAAACCATTTTGTTTGTACAAACAGTTTAGGCACAGTGAACTATTATTTTGGGAATGGTGAGAACCCCCCCGAAATCAAAGTTCATAGAAGATAGCCAAGGACCAACCCTGCACGCTGGCCTTTCTAAGGATAGCAACCTCAAGCCTGCAATGTGAAATCTTTTTTGCACTGCAATTAGCGTTTGAAGGTCCTTCTGGAAAGCATCCAAAACTCCATTTGGAATCCATTCAGAACAGTGGTATGTTTCCACATGTTCTGCAAATTAGACACTAGCCCTTGTTATAAATTATTACAATATTATGAAATAATTGTTTTATTTTTTATCTCAAATAGTGTTTCTATTATTATGAGTTTAAAGGCTTTTTTGAGGCACCTAGAAATTTTATAAGAAGTTTTCTTACATAAAACTGCATTCCAGTTTCAAACAACTAATTTGCAAATGAAATTTTAGAGTAAAATCTAGATTTAGGATTTTCTTATATGCAGTACAGGGAGAAGGGAGAAATTAGAGTAGATTGGATTCACTGCGGAAACCTTTAAGGAGGAGACTGGAATTGAATTAAAGATGGGTATTGTAAGGAGAGGAGGAAAAAAGGACAAAGGATAATGTCAGGGAAACAGAATACTAAGGGAAGGTGGGATGTGTGGGAGGGGAGATAGAATTATATATTGTGACCTTGAAGTAAATGTAAACTCAGTCATTTTTTTGTATTGGTGCTGTTGAGACACAGATGCCTTATTCTTATATTTATTTTCTGTTTTTGTGGATTCTAGAACTATTTCTAGGAAAATCTACTTTTCTTATTTAATAGTTTATATGAGGTGTAATATAAGTATTATATATTTCTCTTTTGTTATGTTTCCTAATCTTACAGTACTTAACTCACAGGTTTGTTTTGAAGGTTAGGTAAGGTAATATATGTGAAAAGCTATGTGAAAGTACTTATGGCCATTATTTTTTTTTTAAATGACTATCATGCTAATGAATCAGATTAGGCACTTATATGTAACATATAATTTTTATATATAAAATTTGTGCACAGCAGTATTAGGTATGTTCCTTTGTTTGCTCTTAATCTGTTCTGCCACCTCACTGACTATTCATATCAGAAGGTCCTTTTGCTGGTAAACATTATAGCTCTCCTGTTTCATAGTGTATGCTTGTAACATTTATATATGTGCTGGTTTTGGTTTTCCTGCGCCTTCAGATCATGTAGTTTCCTTGTTTGGCCTTTGTTTCCGTTCTTTCTGCTAGCACACACTCAGCTATTTGGGGAACAACTTTTATAAGAATGAATCTTCTGTACTTTGTTCCTTTGCAATATTTTCTAAGGTTTAAATAGAATTTTAAAGCATTGTCAGGTCTAGGATAGCAAAGCTATATAAAAAAAAAAGTTTTTTCTTTGTACTAAGAAATGGAAAATATTTCATGAGTGCCTTGTGCCTAGGCTAAAACTACTTAACACATTATAATAATGTATAAATATTTGTCTTAATGTGAAAATTGAGTATATTCTCTAACTCAAAAACAAGATATGTTGCAAAAACTATTAGAAATACAGTTAAATAATCATTGTCCACTAATACAACAAACTCTTGGTAAACATCTAAATAAAATACTAAAATTTTTAGACCAAATATTTGAATATATAACTGATCTAAAACCACCTACCTATTAACGAATACTCAATAATTGGCTGATTTAGTGTCTTTTCTCCAGTGTGTAGAAACACGCTTCAAGTTTATTAGATAACACATATCAGTGTTATAATGACTAACATTAATTCATCTGATTCAAACCAGTTTTTGAATATAGAGAATGCTATAATATAGTTTCTATATTAAAAATTCAAGAATAGCAAATATGTTCAGCATATGTTGCATTTGATGAGGATGGATTTGAAATAAGAATTAAAAAAATAACTGTCACTGGAAATTTCTCAGTGACACGGGTATTTGCTAAGTAATATGAACAAAAATGCCATGTTTTACTTGAAAACCAAGAAACTCTCAGTAATAGTTTTCATACCAATAACCAGTAATCTCATGTATCTTAAAACTAGTTGGGCAACGATGGGAAGCCACATTTTAGATGGCAGATGTTATCGAAATGTCTACTTTTTAAAATGGAGAAACATATATGTGGGTAACAACTATTTATTTGTGTTTGATGCAGTTAGTTGTAAGAATAGTCCCTTTGTTATTTATATTTTAAAATAGCTATATGTTTAAAGAGCAATCTTTCTGATCATATGTGTTTACTTTCAAATTTCAATAATCATTATAAATTTTTCTTCATAATTAATTGTCATTTATGTATCTTCTATATATGAGAAATACATGTTAGAAAATAATTATATTGTGTAACAGAAGTCTGATATAAAAATTGAGTATATGTACATTAGGTTTAATATTAACTTTTCAGAACAATGACTGTTTACTGTGAGTTTATGAGAATAAATGTTGAACTAGTTAAATTTTTTTAAATTATTAAAATGGGAAAAAATCTCATCTTTTGTATCATAGATTTTCTGAAGTGTAATTTCATCAAAATAAAAAAGTAATTTTTAAACTATCATGTTGATTTTATTTTTAGTATTTTAAAAAAATTTGTAGGAGAAAAAATAATAGCTTATAGACCTTAGCCCCAAAGAGGAATACTTTTGTCATGTGAAGATGACTTTTCTTAGACTAAACAACCAGAGCTTTAACCTAATGCTTAAGCAAACTCAGTTTATATTCCAAGGGAAAAGCTATTTACTTTGAGACTCAGTCTGTTAAGAAGGCCTTTGAAAAACTGGGTGGAAGCAAAGGGCCTTAGCTGAAATAGATTATTACTGATAAGGAGTTTTCTGTATTTTTAATCCAGTGAACTTTAAATTTCAGAATTTAAAAATTTTCGTTAGAAGTTACAGCTTGAATAAAGTTTAAATTAATCAAGGTATTTGTTTTGAAGCAATTATATGACCTCATTTTTTAACTGCATTTTTCTATGTATATCCTTGCTTAAAAGGAGGCAATCAAATGGGAAATACTGAGGAGACAGGGCACAAGAGATTCCATTATGAGAACAAGACTATTCTTCTTAGCTTTTCCTGTAAAATATAAAATATACTTTGTCTCCTATACTTATATACTTTAAAAATTATTGTATTATGCTCAATTTTAGACAAGAAACTTTAAGTGATAGCTTCTTCCAGCAGAAACATTTCCCCTTTCTTCTATGGGGAAGTTATCATTTTTCTCTGTACTGTTTTAAAAAAAAGCTGAAATTGAATTTTTCAACTTAGCCAAGTTACTCTTGTTCTTACTGGATCTTTTCTCTAGTCTCTGAAGCTTTTTGTTAACATGGTACAGACTCCATAAAATTGTCAGGTATGAAGTAACAGATTTTTAGAGCTAAAAATGATTTTTTTGGATTATCTAGTCAAATACATTTATTTTACATTTAACCTAGATGTCAGCTCACACCTTCTACCTCACCTATGGCCTCTAGTATGGCTACATATCCTCAGGGATTATATGCTCATGGTTACTTCCAGCTTCAGATTTCTGACTCTTGATCTCACGTGCAGTGTCCCTCACCCACTAATACTTTTCTCTCTTTGTCTTCTGGACCTAGGCAATAAATGCTATAAATGACTTGCAGTCAGTTGGTACCTATCAGATATCAGACCATTAATATAGCTACTAGGAATAAAGCAGTGAACTGTGTATTTGACCTATATATATTTGTCCTTTTAGTTAACTTTTTCTTGGGTTTCTTGATGTTCTAGGTAGAAAAGCAAAATATTTTGTATTTGGTCTATATTTTTCCGTCATTTTTAGATCTGAGATATTAAGTAGTCTAAAGACCTTCCTTATGAACTTAATTATATCGAAGATTATCTTTAATCATTTAGGCCTTAGAAAATAGGGTACTTGGATAATAATGGAACCAGAAGTTCCCCTAACTAAAAAAACCCCAAAAAACTGCTTTTCTCTCCCTCCCTTCCCTAATCCCACCACTACAGCAACCCCTCCCCCAGAGAGCAAGAAGTCAGAAGCATAGTACATGTCCATCACCGAGACAACTCTTGCAAGCACAAGCAACACAATCAATACAGAATTGTTGGGAGATTATGTGCAGCCCTATTTAGCCTACTTTACAGAGAGTTTAGTTCATCAAGTCTCAGGCTTAGGATGAATAATAGGATGGGGGTAGGATAGGGACACAGAAATCACTTAAGAGAAAAATATGTTGACTCTAGAGCTGTGGTTCTCAACCTGAGGTGCTTTTGCTTCCTAGGAGGCCCTTGGCAACATCTGAGGGCATTTTTGGTTATCATACTTAGGGTGGGTCAGCGATACTGCTGAAAATCCTATGATGCACGGGACAGTCCCTCACTACTAAGAATTACCCAGTTCAAAATGTCAAGTGTCTAGATTAAGAAACCTTGCTTTATGGGTCTCCATGCTCCCAGGTTGTGAGGATCTTAAGATTCCTAAACTCACTGATGATTGTTTTCAGGCACCTTCCATCCTCAGTAGTCAGGAAGGAAGCCCACTCTGAGACATAACTTCCAGTTTTGCTGCATTCTGGGTATCTCTCCAGATCCCTTTTCCTCTTCCCACCAGGGCCAGCAGGTAGGTTAGCAGAGTGCAGGCCAGGTCCTCGGGACTTAACTGGAATATCAGCATCTGTTACCCTAACTCATATTCAGTGGGAAATAGTAAGGTTCCTAATAGGGATGGGGTTAAGGATAGAGGTAATAGCAGGGTGGAGGTAATTAAGAGAACTCATATTAAATTAAAATTTTAATTTAAGAAAAGGAAAAATATTGGGGAGCTAGCAATGCTACAGAAACAAGGTTAGAGGCCTAACTAGAACACTATAAAATCAGCATTTGGTGTTAACATATGATGTCATTGATGTCCTTGCGTTCGATTTATAAAACATGTTTTTTCTCACCTACATCTGGGATGTTTTAGGAAGTGACTCCCGGTTAAAGTGTTTTGCCTCATAAATACCTAGACATTGGGCAGACATTGTGTATACTAGGCTTGAGGCTGTGCTAAGATATCTGTATTATTATTATTTTTAATAAGATAGCAGTATCTTCCGTTCAAAACTCATCTACCAGGGTTACATAATAATTCTAATACAAGGCAGAAAAAGACAGTAAAACATGGGGATATGAACATGCAAGATTGGAGACCAGACACACTGATACTTATTCCCCAGCCCAAAGCTAAGATTTATAATCTGAAGTGGGAACTAAATAAAAAACCAGTATGTATTTTAATTTTGCATTGTGTATCTTTTAGTTGAGTTGTCCACTTGGTTATTTATTTATCCGCAGGCCTGGCTCAGTAGGTACTCAGTTCAAATTCAGTTCATGACCTTGAGTCGAATTTGGAGCTAACATGGCTGACGATCTTTTACTGCTGTCCTGAGCAATTCCAAGAGTGGGACCTAACATAGTTTCTCCACTGTTTAGGATGTATCACTGTTATTCTGTTTCTTTTGCCTACTAAAACAGCCGCATTTTTTTCCTGAAATGGATAGACCCTGTCTAATTGTTGTACAGTTAGATGAATTTTTCTGAAAAAATGTAACAGTAGTAAATCATTTATATAGTTCTGCTTTAATATCTTTTATCATAAAGACCATAAGTTAATAGAAGCACAGGAGTTTTTATTCCACAGAAGATCCTCTTTACACAAATTCATACTATTTCTTTCCCCACGATTCAAATTTTCTAAGTGGAAACCAAGAGATAGTAATTTTTGTTTATTTTACACAACTTTTCTGCAAGGCCTATTGAAATAGTAAGCTTTCTTAATACAGTAAATATTAATTATAGAACATTAACCCTATAACTGAGGAGACTTGAGGGAAGATAAACTGAAAGCTGTTTTTAAAACTCACTGCCAAATTAAGATCAGAAATAAAGATCAAAGCACCTCTTATATTTAAAAATTATATTTACTGGCAACTTATGACTTTATCTGTGCTGCAGAAGAGGCTTATTTGTAATGCATTCTTGTTGTGAATTTAATGACCATATGTTTTAATTAATTTGAAACCTGTTGCTGGCAGTTAGTCAGGATAGGAACTGGTAAACTATTCACCAGGTAGCATTTGGGGCCACTTAACAGTTTGCTTTCCTTATTGTAAAATCTTTATCTGATTACATGATGTGTGTGTGTGTGTGTGTGTGTGTGTGTGTGTGTGTGCGCGCGCTGAAGGGACAGGTGCTGGTGTACTGTCAGCTACTTGAAACTATATAGTAAAAACCATAGCTTTTATAACTAGAATATTTCTACTCCTATTTCTACAGTAGATGAGGACAGAAGCAGCTAAGATTAAAATTAAAAGCATAATGAAGTATCTCATCTTTCAATCATCCTTAATGAGGTCTACACATTTTAGTGTAAGGTGGTCTCTCCTTTTTCCTTTGTCAATCCTCTTCTTACACCTTAACATTCAGATCTGCTGTTATGCCGATTTTTCTCTTTGTCCCTCATAATTCATTTTCTCTTCTTTATCAGAATGATTCCCCAGTTTCTCTTCAACCTTACTTGTCCAGTAGGTATACTGAACATTCGTAGTCGGATATCATTTTGCCACTTTAAATTCAATGTTCTAAAAATAATTAAATCACCTGATCCCAAGCCAAACTTAAACAACAACAAAAAACCTGAGAGAAGAGTCAGAAACTCATTTTCTATGCCAGTTTTCATAATTCTATTTATAATATCATTTTCGTTCTGTTCTTCCGTGATTTGAAACTTTAATGTTTGACCCTTTTCTTTCTCTGCCTGTATTTTCCAAACTATATTCTACCTCTTTCTACCTTTCCTGCTACCAGACTCTATCAAATAATTCCACCACTCAAAATGTTTAATAATTTCTTAATACTTTCAGGAAGAAATCCAGATTTCTTTACCTGGCATTCAGTTTCATGTTTATCAACTTCTTTTCTCTGTATTTATTATTAAGATTCTGCTCCCAACCACATCAGCTAAGTTTTCTTGCATATTGTCCTGTGTATGTGCATTAAAGCTTTTGCCCACTTTTCTGTTCAGATGTTTGGTTTTTCTTACTGAATTGTACTTCTTATTTAATTAATTTATTTTTATTAAGATATGACTTGTGTGTAGTATAGGGCATGCGTCTTAGATGTGTAGATGTACGTTTACATTCATGCCCACCCATTGTCTTAGTCTATTTGGTTGCTGAAAATGAATATACTGTATGGGTGGCTTATAAACAACAGAAATTTGTTTCTCACAGTTCTAGAGGCTAAGAAGTACAAGATCCAGGTGCTAGCACAGTTGAGTTCTGTTGAGGGTCGTCATTCAGGTTCATAGTCAGTGCCCTCTCATTGTATCCTCACGTGATGGAAGGGGCTAGAGATCTCTTTGGAGCTTCCTTTGTAAGGGCACTATCCCATTCATGAGGGCTCCTCCCTCATAACTTAAACACCTCTCATGAACTGTACCTACTAATACCATCACATTGGGCACTAGGATTTCAACATATGAATTTGGGGGACACAAACATTCAGAATATAACACCCATGTAACTAATACCTGGATCAAGATGAACAACATTAATAGCACCCAGAAGGCTCTGTCCCAGGCAGTACCACCCAAAGGTCACTACTATTTAAGTCAGTAAACTAAGTATTTGAAATGCTCTTTTGTCTATTGTGTCTGTGTGTGTCAAATATTTTCTCGCAGTTTTCTATAGCAAATGATTTTGGAACATTTTTATGGTGTTTGAGGAACAGAAGTTTTAAACTTAATGTAATTGAATTAATCATTTCTTTTATATTAGTGCATTTTGTGTCTTGCTTGAAATTTTTCCTACCCAGGAGCAAAAAACAACAACAAGAAAAGTCTTTTAAACCAGTCCAGCTCTTTCTCAGCCACATGGCTTTGGAAAAGTTTCCCTGAGGTTTCCTAGTAGTCAGACCCTTTCTCTACCTATTAAACTCAACTTATCCTTTGAGATTTTACCAGAGATGCCATTTTCTTCATAAAGCCTTTCTTGATCCCTTCAATGGATATACTTCTGCATAGGGCTTAACTTTTACTTCTTAAAATATAGCAATGGCTATTAACAAATTTTAATTATTGGCATAATTCATTACCACTATATAGTTATAAGTTTCCAGTGCTTGGCACAATGCCCAGTGCATTTCTTATAAGCATTTAATAACTATGAATGATTAATTATTTTTGCTGTACTTATTTTTGAGGGGAAGACAGTGTAGTATAATTGTCAAAATCAGACAGTAACTTTAGAATCAAACAGGTGGGTAGATTGAGGTTTATATCTATGTTCTACCATTAACATGCTATTTGACTATGTACCACAAGCAATATGTTAATAAACCTCTGTGAGGCTCATTCCTGATCTTTAAAATAAAAAGTGAACTTTTATTTAAGTATAACATACACAGACAAGTATATATATATATGTATAGATTTTTTTAAAATTCATTCAGCCCTTCATTTACTTTGTGCTGATACATTCATGTTTTAAAAGATTATTTATATAATTTCGGACCTGGAGCATATTTATTACACCAAAGTTGATCGATTGGCCCCATTTTTCCAGTGAGATACATGCTGAGGAGAGTATGATATGACAGAGAGGCGATATCAGAGAAGGTAGCCATTGCTTGGGGGTCTATCCCCTTGCCAAGAAGTGATGACCAGAGTTCATCCCAGGTCACAGTATTATTCCTTGACTGCTCCTTTGTATTTTCACCTTTCTGCCCAGACTGGGTAAGTAGGTCATGCATGGGAAAATGTAAGTTGGTTGTTTTCTAAGATATTAGGGTATTAAGTAGTTGCAAATTAATTTTTACCTGACACATTCTATTCCTAATATCAGTGTCTAATAGCTAGAGTTATTTTTATTTTGTTTTGTTTTGTTTGTTAACTTAGGAAGCTTTTGAAAAGTAATGTAGCTTATTAGTTAAATAGGTTATTATTGAAATATATTTTCTTTATGTAATAACTTCTTTGGTACATTAAAATTTCCCCTTAATTTTTCAAATTTTTTATGAAAAAATTTTTCATATCCAGACCAAGTTGCAATGGCAGGAAGGTCATTATCATTTTAATTGTGTGCTACAACAAATCTTGATGATTTAGGCAGATAACCAAGCATTCTTGGTAGCTGGTTTAACATCTATAAAATCAAAGGGTTTTTGTTATGAATGGAGTTGTATTTTATGTCTGTCTCTTTCCACTTAGTTTCTTTGGACATATTTTCAAACTGCTCAGAGGTTAATTTATAAATATATTCATACAGTTGTAGATCAGTGAATTTGCGAACCTTCTTATAAAGGCAGATTTCATTTATAATCACATTTTTATCTATACTATAAGAAATGTCAGTGATGTTTTTAAATAAGCTGTAGTATCATCACATATTCTTCGAAATAAAGTTCCTATGGTTGAATTTGGGTTTACATATGGTTAAAGCATGGTCCTTAAGTTTTGTTCATAAGTGATGCATCCCTGATTTTAGGATAAATGGAGGTACTTATAAAAATGAGTATTAGCCTGGAAAAAAGACCAGACAGAAAAGCATCATCCTTTTTAATTACAGTTTCATTATAACAAATATATTATTAACAGGTAAGAAAGAACCTTCTAACTTTGCCTATCATAAGTAATATATATGTTTAACTTTGAAAGGAAGTATAATTTCTAATGTTACATAGTAGAAGAGTAACATAAGGAGCTTAATAGTGTACTAAGAAAATGCATTTAAATTAAAATAAGATAAAGTAAAATACTTTTTAATATTCCATATAACCATTTAGGCTCTTGAATTTTAATGTATATTCTTCAAAAAGAAAAAAATATTAACACAGAGACGGTGACTAAGAGACTGGGGTAATTTCATTATTATTTTCCTGACCTACAAGTAACAAGCATTGTGTTTGAATCGGTACCAAAGACCAGAAGTCTAGAAAAAAGTAATGAAAAGATCCCTAGTTAAGTAGACACTTGCAAGAAAAGAATGGTCACAGAAACAGATTTTTCTCCTTTTTCATTTCTCATTTTTGCTATTTGCTATGTGTAAATTATTTTTGTAAATTTGTAATTTACTTTGTGTAATCGTTCTCATTCTTAAATACTCTCTTTTTCTATTTATTTTTTTCCCTTTTCCTTTTCCCATCCCCCCCTACTCATCTTTCTTTTCTTTTTATTGCTTCCTGTTCCTTTAGTACTTTTTCTCTTTGGCCCTTCTCTTTGTTCTTACTAAGTTGCATACATTTTTTAAAAATCTAGAAACAGTTTAAAATCAGTCAAACATATAGCAATTCTTTATCAGTAAAATGTATTTTTAATTAACATAATAGATCAGTGTGGTTTTTGTAACCAATCTAATTCTTCGGAGCACTAAAATTCTTTGGGATTTTGGAGTGGCAAGCGAGAACAATGAAAAGAGAGTACTTCATAGAGTAACTCAGTGTGGAACTCTTATGGCTCTGTAATCCAAGCATGCTCTGATTCTTATTGGGAAGTAGTCACTAATGTGGTATCTCTGAACTGTTATTTAGTCTATATATGTGTAATTGCTGAATGAAATGAGTAATCAGACTTTGACATGCTCTTATTATACTTTTGAAAAGTTTTTATGTCTGCTCTTTCTTGGTCCGTCTTTTTGGGTTTGAATCCCATTTGCACTATTTATGAGCTATTTCATCTTGGTATAGTTACTTAATTCCTCTAAGTCTTTTTACTCTAAGTTAGATGGAGCTAATAATAATATGTATCTAGTAGAGATGTTAGTAGGATTACATTTGGTAATCCGTATAATGTTTTTAGCACAATCTAGTATATAGTATGTACTTAATAACCTTAGCTGTTACTTCTGCTCCTGCTATTATAACTAATACTTCCACTATTTTTATTTTGCCTGGGTTGCATTTAAAAGTTAATTTCAACATGAGGCAAAAGAAGTGAGAAAAGATGCAATAATTTATGTGGGGTTACTATTAAATTCTTTTTGCTTGACAAGTTATGTGGAAATTGTCATTTTTCTATGAGAAAATATTAATGAGTTTCATTGATTTTTAAGACAAATGACTTTGCCCTCATTCTGATTTTGTTCTTATGCTTTCCCTATTTTATTTGCAAGGCATTACATGGTATATTTTAAGTTTATTCTTTGAAATTCTTATTTTATTTGTAACTAATCACTGATGACCACTGTTAGGTTATGATTTCAGAACCACTTAAAAATAAATAGGATAGCATTTTTGCTACACAAAATTAACTTTCTTTTGAGGAAATAACATTTCATTTCCCTATAAATAATTTACAACTTTTATGTAATCTTTAAATGTTGAGAAACTTTTCACTGGAAGGCATATGAACATATAAATAATTTGATAAATATGTATAAAAGTAAAAGATTTATGGTAGAAAAGAAGAATAATCTCCTTAGGACCAGTGCGTTAATGAAAATACACAACCTTAAGCAATGCAAGAAGGGAGCTCAGATTAGTTTAGCATGATAGTGTAACACTGGCGATGGAACACTGCACTGATTAATGTAGCTCCAATGGAAAACTAACTGAAGGTTTTCTTTTTTAAAAAGTTTATTTATTGATTGATTGAGAAAGAGAGAGAAAGAGGGAGAGAGAGAGAACACCGATTTGTTTTCCGCTTATCTGTGCAGTCATTGATTGCTGCACTGACTGCTGCTTATATATGCCCTGGCGAGAGGCAACCTTGGTGTGCTGAGATGATGCTCTAACCAACTGAGCTGCCTGGCTGGGGCAAGAGGGGTGTTTTCCTTACTCAGTAGAGACAAGTGCTTTTCCTGCACAAATGCTATGAATCAGAGGTAGACAAAAGTGAAAGAACCTCCAGACTTACAACAAAGACAGAAAAAATTAATATATTACAAAGGAGACTCGTATAAATGGAAAAATTTGAGATGAGGTATTCCTAAAGTCAGTATACCTCTAGACATCTAGACTAGGGTGGAACTTAGAGTTCATGGCTCCAGAAAGGAATCATACAAAGGCATGCCTAGGACTTTGCCTCTGTGCCCTAAAGACTTTTTTTCAGTCTAGTATGTAGAGTTCTATGATTAGTAGTTAAACCATAGTTTTGACCAAGATGGCAAATAATTCTGTACATGTACCACCCACGGAGTTCTTTTGGTTCCATCAGTTAATTCTGAAAATAATTTTTTAAAAACCTCCTTTAGGTGTTGAAAAATACATAAATCCAGGTGGACCCAGCTACTTAGATTTAATCCACTTTAATTTAGAATTCTGGTTAGCATCCTGCATTAATCACCCATAGCACATCGAGTTAGTCATCAAATGCCAACTAAAGGGTGGTAAAGAAGAATTTCAGGATGCTTTTACAAAGCATAGCTGTCTAGTCAATGAAATGATGGCACTTTGGAAACCATTTGAGAAAGGAAGTTACATAGTTTCAGCTTCCCTGGACTGGTTTTTAAGAAAACAAGGGAATGAATATTACAAAAATAAACAGAGAAACAAGCAAAACCTCCTTCAATGAAGTCCAAAAAGGCAAGCAAACTTGATAATTAAATGTTTAGTCAGATTATAGCTGATACATTAATTTTAGGTCACGTTTGTGATATACCATATATAATTGTGATGCATATATTTTTATGTTTACATTCATAAGTTGTATAAGGCTTGTATAATCAATGTGCAGAGCATATTTATATATCTTTTTATAGTAACATATGACTTTGTACTGTAAGGGAGTTTAATGGGTTTTCTCGTCTTTTTATTTGTATTATATTTATTTTGAAGTTAAAGCTAGGAACAGGAACATATTTACTGACAGTTTTTTGTGTGAAAACACAGTCCACATTATGATGATGTACTTTCTAATTCTTATTAGTATTAGTAGTCAGTGGCAGAAATTAAGAGACCCCCTCCCAAAAGAGATAGAAGTTTATTTTTTACTGCTGTAAATGTCTGGGCTGATATAGTGGCCCCACAAATATCAGCGAATCGGACTTCTCTTTTCTTGTTGCTGTGCCAGCTTCAACACACAGTTTCATCTAGTGGTCCAATTTCACTCACATTCCAGTCAGCTAAAAAGAAGAGAGCACACACCTTCCTTTGAATGGAAGTTGTGCATATCACTATTCTCAAATCTCATTGGCCATAACTTAGTTATATGCCATATTTAGCTACAAGGGAGTCCAAGAAATGTGGTATTTAGCTACATGAATGTGTGTTCAATTGAAAATTTGTGTAATTTTGTAAGAGAAGAACTTTGGGGAGAAAACTAGAAATCACTGTTAGAAATGTATTGAAGCCAAAAAGAAGAACTGCCTTTTTATTGGAAAATATAAATGCCTTTATAATGATTTTCAGAAAAATATTGCAGAAAACTATGCCTGTGTTTTATTAATAGTTTTTTTCCTTTACTCTTACAGTAATATTAATTTATGTTATTCAGTAATCAGGAAACATATAATTAAGTTGCCTAGAGAAGCCTGGTGTTCATTTTGTTAATCTAGGGTTAAGGATATAATTACAGAATACAGCTTTAGTAGATTTTTAAAAACTAAAATAGACTTTAAATAATATTTGGCAAGATTCTTCATTATGTGTGTTAGGAAGGAGATAAGAAAAATGTGAAGTATCAGAGACCACATAGCTTGGCCCTGGGGAGCCTGTATGCTAATGTGAACTAAACTCTTTACAGATTAGCTATGTAACCTGAAACTGGGTATACTATAATCTCTCTGGAGAGAGTATAAAAGGAAATCTCAGTTCCTTTTTCTTTACGTATGGAGAATTGAGCTAGAGCATCTCTAACATCTCAAGTCTGGTGTTAAGGTATGTGGTATATGCATTGAATTGACAAGAACTCAAAGACGTAGAATTCTTGCACAAATTCCACTTTCACCTATGCGTTGTCTCCCATCACTTTTATTGTCCCAGAGTTCAGCAATTACTGTCCCAGAGTTTAGCAATTACTTTTGCCTCAAAGTCTACGTTGTCGGCTATTACACTGGCTTTCTTTTGTTTGATCCTTTTTCTATCCTTGTACTTTAAAATTTTCTACATCCTTATATTTAAGGCTTGTTCCCTGCTATTGGCACATAGTTGGATTTTTTAAAAATTCCAGTCTGACAATCTTTTCTTTTTCATCAGAGTATTCTGTTTACATTCAATAAAATTACTGATATATTTTAGTTTAAATCTATTGTTTTACTATTTTCTATTTATTTTGCACCCCCCCCTTTATTAACATGTTTCTTTTCTCTCATTTTATTTTTGTTTGATCATTTTTTCTTATGGGATCCCTCTTCCTATTTCCCATTAATTTGTTAAATTTAAGCCTTTATTGTTTCTTTATGGCTATCCAAGAGGCCACACTATTCATTTTCAATTTATTCAAGTATAATATGAAGTAGTTATTATTACCACTTCCTGATCTATGAAAGAACGTTCCATTTTAGTACATTTAACAATCCCTCCAACCTAAAAGCTGTCATTGTATATTTTAATTTCATATGTACTTCATTGTTTTTACTGAGATCATTGTTATCACTCCCTTTATAGAAAACATTCCTACTGCACCTACTGCATCTCTGAGGTTTCTTCTTGAAGCACCCTTTTTTTTACCTGAAGAATAAACTTTAGTTAGTGAACTGTACTTTCTGTGGATCTCCTGGTGATAAATTCCCTCAGGTTTTATTTGTTTGAAAAATGTTTTCATTACACCTTGTTTTGAAGGACATTTTTGCAGATACAGAATTCTAGGTTTACAAATTTCCCTCAGTGTGTTAAAGTTGCCGTGTAGTCTGGCTTTCATTGTTTCTCTTGAGATTTCAGCTGTCATTCGATAAACTTGTACCCTTTTTTGTTTTATTTCTGGCTACTTTTAAGATATTTTTGTCAATTGTAATTGAAAGGATTTTTTAAAAGAAACCTAAGAAAAAGGCCTTTTTGCCTTTTGTTTTTGTCATTTTTTGCCATCACGTGACCACATATTATTTTCTTTGTATTTATCCTGGTTGGAATTTGTAGTGTTTCTAAATCTGAGCTAAATATCTTTAATCAATTATAGAAAATTGTCAGTCATTATATCTTCAAAAATTGCTCCTGCCTCTTTTTTTTCTTAAATAAATCTTTTCATTCTGGGATTCCAAATACTTATATGTTAGATATTTTGCCATAGCTTATGCCCCTTTCTGTATTTTCCATCTTATTCTTTTCTTTTCGTATTATATTTTGGATATTGTTTTCTCACTTATCTTCTAGTTCACTAATTTTTGTCATCTGTACATAATTTGCTGTTAAATTCATCCACTAAAATTTTACTTTCAGTGATTGTATTGTTTTAGTTCTAGGATATCCATTTAGATGGTATTATTCCATCTTTTTGCTGATGTTGTCCATATTGTTGCTGAATTTAGTGGTCATAATAAGCATAATGATTTTTTTCTGATATCCCCACTATCTGAATCCACATTGTGTCTGATTTCTATTTTCTTTTGTTTTTCTTGGTCCTAAGGAGTTTAGAATTATTGTCTCTTCACAAACCTTGATATTTTTTATTGTGTACTAGAAGTTATATATAAAACGATAGAGATAATTTGAGAATTTCAGTGATATTCCAAAGAGGCTTATCTTTGCCTCTGATAGACAAGTCTAGAGTCTCCAGCAATTCCAGATCATTGTAAACAAAGCAAGGGATGAGATAATTTAAAATATCCTTTATCTCCTGTGAGTGACGGTCTGTTTCTGGATTCATACTCACTCCAAAAGTATAACCATTTGAAGACACAGCTAATATCAGCCTTTATATTCCTTTTGATGGGCTCTGAATGCTAATTCTTATGCCATAGCACTATAAGTTTATTAAAACCTCTGTTCCCCTTCTTATCCTCTCAGTCATGCTTTTGACACTAGCAAAGCCTTGAGCACAATATTGCCCGCAAATGCCAGGCTCATCTGTCTGAGCTGACTTCCCCTCCTAATAATGACTCCAGAGTTCTTTACTACCTCAGTAGCTTCTGGTGCCTTGATGAAAAATATTTTTTTCCATCTAACATTTTAAGATATACTTAAAATGGCCTAAAAGCACCCAGTTTGTTATTCTGGAAGTGGAACTCTTCATATAGTATATTTTAATAATGATAATTAATGTAATGATAACTAGTACCTTACTGAACACTCACATGCCTGGTATAGTTTTCATGAATTATTTTATTTAACCTTTGCAGTACTTATGATAGCAGTGTTATTATTCCCACTACTACAGATTAGGAAACATATTAAAAAAGTCAAGGTGCACAGTTAATATATGGCAAGATTAAGTTTTGAACCTAAGGCTGTTAAACTCTAGAAACTACAATCTTAACCAGTTAGTACTCTATATTATAAAGTACATATGAAAACTAACTAAATTCATGATAATAATGAACCAGTGATCTATAATATCAGACATTTGTTTTTATGACTAGGGATTTTAGTCATTTATTTTATTATCATTTTTTTAAATTATTGAATTTATTGCAGTGAAATTGGTTAATAAAATTTTATAGGTTTCAGGTGTACAATTCTATAACCCCTCATTTGTATATTGTATTGTGTGTTCACCACCACAAGTCAAGTCTCCCTCATCACCATTTATCCCCCCTTTGCCCTCTTCTATATTCCCTTACCCCCTTTTTCTCTCATAATTAACATACTGTTGTCTGTGTCTAAGAGGTTTTTTCCTTTAATGAATCCCTTTACTTTTTTTACCCAGCACCCTAACCCCTCCCCTATGAGAGCTGTCAGTCTGTACTCTGTATTTATGAATCCGTTTCTGTTTTGATTGTTAGTTTATTTTGTTCATTGGATTCCATATATAAGTGAAATCACATGGTACTTAACTTTCTCTGACTGGCTTATTTTACTTGGCATAATACTCTCCAGGTACATCCATCCTGTAGCAACAGGTAAGATTTCCTTCTTTTTTACAACTGAGTAGTATTACATTGTGTAAATGTACCACAGCTTTTATCAACTCTTATTTTGATTATGCTATTACAATTGTCCCAATTTTTCTCCTATTACATCCTCAACCCAGCACTCCCCACTCCCTCAGGCAATCCCTTCCCTATTGTTCACGTCCATGGGTCATGGTGTAAGTTCTTTGGCTACTCCATTTCCTATACTGTACTTTACATCCCAATGGCTATTCTGTAACTGCCTATTTCTACTTCTTAATCCCTTCACCTCTTCACCCATTGCCCTATACCTCTTTCCCATCTGGCAGCCATCAAAACGCTCTCCATGTCCATGATTCTGACTCTGTTCTTCTTCCTTTCTTAGTTTGTTTTGCAGATCTAATTGTTGATAGATATGTATTTATTACCATTTTATTGTTCATTGTTTTGATCATCATCTTTTTCTTAAATAAGTCCCCTTAACATTTTATATAATAATTGTTTGGTGATGATGAACCCCTTTAGATTTTTCTTGTCTGGGAAGCTCTTTATCTGCTCTTCAATTCTAAATGATATCTTTGCTGAGTAAAGCAATCTTGGCTGCAGGTCCCTGCTTTTCATGATTTTGAATATTTCTTGCCAATCACGTCTAGCCTGAAATGTTTCTGTTGAGAAATCAGCTGACAGTCTTATGATAACTCCCCTGTAGGTAACTAACTGGTTTTCTCTTGCTGCTTTTAAGATTCTCTCTTTATGTTTAACCTTTGGCATTTTAATTATGATGTGTCCTGGAGTGGGCCTCTTTGCATCCATCTTGTTTGGGACTCTGTGCTTCCTGGACTTGCATATATATTTCCTGCATCAAATTAGGAAAGTTGTCTTTTATTCTTTTTTCAAATAGATTTCCAATTTCTTGCTCTTCCTCTTCTCCTGGCACCACTATGATGTGAATGTTTGAAATCTTGAAGGTATCCCAGAGGCAGCTTACATGATCCTTGTTTTTTTGGATTCTTTTTTTCTTGTTGTTCTTATTGGTTGTTTTTTGCTTCCTTATGTTCCAAATAATTGATTTGTTTCTCAGCTTCCACTGGACTGTCGTTTCCCAGAGAATCGTTCTTTATTGAAATTAGTGAATTCTTCACTTCTGACTGGATCTTTATTATGCTGTCAAAGTCCTCACTAAGTTCCTTGAGCATCCTTATAACCAGTGTTTTGAACTCTGCATCTTATAGATTGCTTATCTCCATTTTGTTTGCTTTTTTTGGAGTCTTGATCTGTTCTTTCATTTAGGCCATGTTTCTTTGTCTCCTCATTTTGGCAGCCTCCCTGTGTTTGTTTCTATGTATTAGGTAGAACTGCTATGACTCCCTGTCTTGGTAGCATGGCCTAATGCAGTAGGTGTCATAAAGAATCCAGTGGCACAGCCTCCTTTATCACCCAAGCTTGGTATTCAAGGTGCACCCTATGTGTGGGCTAAGTACACCCTCTTCTTATAGTTGAGCCTTGGTTGCTGTTGGCAGGACAATGAAAGGCATTTATCCAGGTCAGTCAGCTGGAAGGACTGGCTGTGACCACTGACAACCAACATCTGCCCTCCGTGGAGGATCAGCTGTGCAGGGGCAGGATGGTGGTGCCCCAGCGTGGTCTGTAGCCATCCACTGGGTACACTGGCTCTGGGGTTTCCTAGGTGGTACAGGCCAAGCTCAGCCCCCACCTATGCTTTGCCAGGGCTACCCTGACTGATCTATGAAGCAATCTGAAGTGACTACTACTTTTGCTGGGCTTAGCGATTCCCAGGTGAAACCAAGCTGTGAATCTAGGCTGGCTGCTGCTAGTGCTGAGCCTGGAGCCACTTAGCAAGGGGTAGAGGGTTGGGGGTTCACTGAGGCCAGATGTTGCCTGTTGAGAGGACTTAAGAGATTGTGATGCGTGAGCCAAGACCAGCCATTTACATGGAAAAGCCACTTTTAACAGCTGTAAGTTGGGTGGGACAGAACATCATGGAATCTCCAGGGGTGGGCAAACAGTGTTAGCCAGATTGATGGAATCTCAAACATGGTACCCGCTTGCTGGCTCTGTGGCTCTGCGGCTGTGTGCAGGGTGGGTTCAGAAAAGGGACAATGGCCTCTGCCTACCTTTCTATCTGGGAGAAAGCTGTTCCCCAGCTCTCACCTTGTTGTCAGACTCTTCTGTTCCTCCCTGTGTTCCACTAGTACCTTTAAAGCTGCTACCCCAGTGCTGGAGCTCAGAGGGAGGGAGTCTGAGTAAGTGTGCGTGCGTGTTCTTTAAGAGGAACTGCTTGGGACTCCTGACTCAGTCCCTGCTGGTTTTTGCAGCCAGAAGTTATGGGGACTTATCTTCCTGGAACTGGAATCAAGGGCTGGGGGCCTGGTGTGGGGCTGAGGTTCCTCACTCCCATAATATACCTCCTAAATTTTTATACACCACACGTGGGTGTGGGACCAACCTGTTCCCCATCTCTGTTCCTCCTATCAGACTGGATGGATATGGCTTCTTTAGCTCTGTAGTTGTCAGATTTCCATTCAACTTAATTTCTTATGGTTCCGATGATGGTTGTTCTATTTTGCTGTTTATCCACTCTTTTAGATAAGCACTTGGGCTCCTTCCAAATCTTGTCTATTGAAAATAATGCTGTAATGAATGTAAGAGTGCATATATTCTTTCAAATCATTGTTTTGGGTTTCTTTGTATGTATTTGCAGAGGTGGAATCACAGGTCATAAGACAGTTACATTTTTAATTTTTATGGTAGCCTTGGATGTAGGTCCTTGCTTCTAATCACTTTGAATATTTCATGCTAATCCCTTCTGTTCTGAAATGTTTCTGTTGAGAAATCAGTTGACAGTCGTCTTGTGGGAGCTCTCTTGTAGGTAACTAGTTGTTTTTCTCTTGCTGCTCTTAAGATTCTCTCCTTGTCTTTAAGCTTTGCCATTTTAATTATGATGTGTCTTGGCATCTTTGGTTTCATCTTGTTTGAGACCCTCTGTGCTTCCTGGACTTGTATGTCTTTTACCTTCACTAGGTCAGGAAAGTTTCACTCTTTATTTCTCCTGATAGGTTCTCAATCCTTTGCTCTCTCTCTTTTCCTTCTATATTCCTATGATGCAGATGTTGTTATGCCTCATGTTGTCCCAAAGGTCACTTAAACTGTCCTCACTTTTTAAAGTTTGTTTTTCTTTTGCTACTGTGATTGGGTGTTTTCTGCTGCCTTGCCTTCCAAATCACTGATTCCATCCTCTACTTCATCCAACCTACTGTTTATTCCTTCTCGTGTTCTTAATTTCAGATATTTTTTTCTTCATTTCTGACTGGTTCATTTTTATGGTTTCTATGACCTTTCTATGCTTGCTATCTCTTTGTTGATTTTCTCACTAAACTCCTCAAGTATCCTTAAAACCATTTTTTTTTTAAATTCTATACCTGGTAAATTGTTTATCTCCATTTCATTTAGCTCTCTTTTTTTTAGATTTCTCCTGTTCTTTTATTTGGGGCATTTTTCTTTGTCACCCCATTTTGGCTGCCTTTTTGTGTTGTTTTCTATATATTAGTTAGACCTTCTATGACTCCCAGTCTTGGTAGGGTGGCCTTATGTAGTAGGTGTCCTGTGGGACCCACTGACACAATCTCCTTCATCACCTGAGCTGGGTACTGTAGGAATGTCCTCTATGTGGGTTATGTGGGCCCCCCTATTATAATTGAGTCTTGATTTCTTTTGGCCTGTTCATGCATGAGGTCAGCCCTCAGCCTGACTGACTGCGAGTATCAACCTGTGTATGAGCTGCTGTGCAGGTGCTGACCACACAAACAGTATTTGCCTCAGCAGGTTCTGGTGCCTGCCGAGATCTCCCTCGGGATATGTCACTTGTGAAGCTAATTGCATCCTTCTCTGATGTTGTCTGAAGCTGACCACTGAGTGTGTCGGTTCTGGGCTTTTTGGGACAGACTCTGGTGCATCCAATGTCAGATGCTGCTGTGACTTGCTCTGGGCAACCTGTTTGGAGCTACAAAGTGATCACAGTTTGTGGCTGCTTCTGCTGGACCTGAGTGTGTGGGGGGAAGGACCACGCTTGCACCAAGGCCAACTTTTACCAGGACTGGGCCCAGGGGCACGTCAGTAAAAGTCCCAAGGCACCTGCAGGTCCATGTCCTCCTGCCTCCACCTGTTGGCTTCCTGTAGGCTCAGTCACTGAAAGAACCTCTCGTGGTACTTGAGTTGCATGAGGTGGATTCTCTGCAAGTCACCAGGTAGAGGTGAGTAGTGTTCACCAAGCTGATATAGGATCAAACTTGGTTCCAGTGCTCAGTCTGAGGCCACTCAGCAAATGGCCCAGGGTATACCAAGTCTAGTGGCTACTCACTTGGTACTTACCCACCCTTGTGGTAGGGCAGGGTCTCAGAGAGTAGTCAAGGTGAGGCTGCCAGAGTTTATTTGGCCTAAACAGATCAATATTTGGCCATGTGTAGGGAGAGCTCTGCACTGTTTGGGCATGCAAGGGGATAACGACCTCTGTCCTAGAGCCACACAACTCTGATCCTGCCAGGAACCTAATCTCAGCAGGGTGGGGCTACCAGGTATTGGGAGGATGGGGTTAGTGGATCTCCCAGAGAGGGTGGTGCCAGTCAGGCTTGGGGGAAGGTGGGAGGAGTGTCCCCTGGCCCTTATCCACATAACCCAGTCTGTCCTGGATTCTGCCCAGACTTTGGCAGGGTGGAGCCACCAGGAGCCCAGAGAGTGGGGCTAGCAGACCTCCTTGGAGGGGGAGGCACTAGTGAGGCTTACAGGGAAGTGGGAGAGTGGCCCCTGCTCCAAAGCCACACTTCTCAGTCACTGACAACCCCTGAGTCTGCCCAGACTTTTACACCTCAGCCAAGGTAGCTCGCTCCTCAGCAAGGTGCAGGCTGCACAGGGTGGGTCTGCAGGGAGTCCAGAGGGTGGAGCTCTTGCTTTCCCCCAGGTTGATGACACAAGGAGGGAAGTGCTCCATCCAAAAAGGATGGCATCTGTGGTGTGGGAAAGTGACTCAACACAGGTATCCTTGTTTCTGTTCCTTCAGGAACTGTCCCCAGAGCCACAAACCCAAGTCTCTTCTTGTGACTCTAGCCTGTTCTACCCTCTCTCCATCGGAGCCTGGGGTGAGCGGCTGCAAATGAGATTTTGTGTGTAAGCCCTTTACATGGTGCCTGTGAACCCCTTTCTCTCCCTGGCAGACAGAATCCTCACTGTTTTTCACAGCCAGATGTTATATGGGTGCCTCTTCCCAGCTCTGGTGCCCTGGGCTGAGAAGCCTGGCTTGAGGTTGAGACCCCACACTTCTCTGGAGGAACCTTTGTAGCTGAGGTAGCCCTCCAGAGTCTCAGCTGCCAGCCATGGGGGCGGGTCAGCACTTTTCATTCTCCACCCTTCCTAAAGTCTCCTTGTGGCTCACTCTGTAAATCCTTGGTTACCAGACTTCTCCTCAGCCAGTCTTCAGCTGGTCACTCAGGTTGATTGCTCTGTATTTTAGTTGTAATTCCAGTTCAGTCCTGGAAGGTAGTTGTAACATCCACCTACTCTGCCACCACCTTGGGTCTCCATTATTATTGAATTTTTACATAATCTTCAAGCCATTCAGTGTTTATGTACCTCATTTTTACATTAGCACAGAGATTCTCAAGCTGTCCCAGTTAACAAGAGTCCTTAGTATCTTAGCTATTCTTTCAAGGGGCCCCTTAGCAAAGACAAACAAACAAGCCCTAACAGTTGTTTATTAAGTAAATGAGTATCCATAATCTAACAATTTAATAACACATTTAAAAACAATACACATAAATTGAAAGAAAAAACATTTTAATTTCTTTAAAAAATAACCACAGTTACAGGATCTGAGCACTTGTTAGGCATGTTAGGCACACCATAACTTCTCACCTTGATTTTCACATGATCTAATGTCAAAACTGGGAGCTAGCATGAGCTAGTAGTCCACACAATTTTTAACATATGTTGAGTACTCCTCTGTTTCCCTTAGTAACCTGAGTGTTCATCAGAGAATGAGAGATCAAAAAACTGTGGTACATTTACACAGTGGAATACTACGCAGCAGAAAGAAAGAAAGAGCTACTGCTCTTCACAACAGCATGGATAGAACTGGACAGCATCATGCTAAGTGAAATGAGCCAGGCAGTGAAAGGCACACACTGTATGATCTCATCTATAAGTGGAACATAGTCAACAAAACGAACAAGCAAGCAAAATATAACCAGAGACATTGAAATAAAGAACAAACTGACAGTGACCAGAGGGGAGGGGGATAACGGGGGAAAGAAGGGGAAGGGTCATAAAGGAACGCGTATAAAGGACATGTGGGTAAAGCCAAAGGGGAGTAGGATTGAGGGTGGGCATGGGAGGGTGGTGGGGGAAAGTGGAAACAACTGTGCTTGAACAACAATAAAAAAATTAATATATACCATGGTGCAAGTTTGTAGAATGTGGTATCAGCACATTTATTTTTAGAGGCCGTAAGTTTGAAAAAGCCCCTTTGCTCCCTGATTTTGGGATCCCTCAGGGAATATTCCTTCACCCTCCAGAAGAGAATTTAAGCATTAGAGATATTGATAAAATGTTCAGTCTAAATAGGTGTTTTGTAAAGGTAATTAAATGTTAAAAGAATACTTTTGAAAAGAATCTTTTGAAAAAATACTTTCGAAAAGAATCTTTTGGTCATCTCAATAATAGCCTCCAATATATTGGTTTACATCTGTCTGGGGATGGTGAACAAAGGAGTTTCATTTGCTCCTCAGTAGAGCAACCAGTTGCATGTACATCATCAGGTAGATGTCCATAAAATATGAGACAGTACTTTTTAAAAACTTTAATAATTAATTGATTGACCACTTGTAGCACCACGGATTTGTTGCGTTGTGTGTGAAAGAGGCTGTCGCTATGTCTGTTTTTTCCATTCCTTATGCCTCAGGGCATAGGTTTGGTCTACCAAGTCATACAGGTGCCAGGGATGAAAGCAGTACATATGTTGCTTTCTTGTTCTGAAAACTAATTATGTGACACAGACTGTGGGGGTGGCATCATCTAATTAGGATGAGGCAAGTTAAAGGAGGAAAAGTGCAGAAGTCAGATTTTCACTTGGCTGTGCTCTGGACAGGTCACTTTATCTCTGTAAAACGAAGGTTTTCCTGTATACCTCTTACATGATCTCTGAAGTTCCTTTTCAGCTCCAAAATACATCGATCCCATGGTTCACTTAAAGCATTTGCTCTGTTCTTTACACCAGTAGGCTGTTTCTCTACTACTAGAATTTATTTGTAAATTTGTAAATCTAATGTAAATAAGCTGCCTTGTTAATGATCATTTAAATCTTCCCTCTGGATTTATCCATGGAACCATAATGTTTACTGACATTCCTTCCTGTGATGTGGTCCTTAATTGCAAAGCACATCTTATAAGAGAATTATAGTTTCCAAATGGGATAATTCCTGTGGTTTAAAGTTGCCACAAAGGAATTCACTGGCATTAGAAACCAAAACAGATTTATTCCTCAGTACTTGTCCTCTAGGCTCTCAAATGTTACTATAAACTCAGAACCTTCCTATAGTTACCCAGATTAATTTTCAGGTTAATTGGTTATTCAGTATTTTCCTGGAAAGCCATTAATTCACGTCCTTTAGAAAGTAAGTATGTACTGGACCATCAAAATCATGTGAGAAGTAGAATGCTCTTTTCTTTAATGTTTTGTATGAGACTTATAGCTGATTTTTTTCAAATTGATGATTTCCTACTTCTTAGAACTTTTAAAATTAAAAACATGTGCTAACATTTTTAATTATGTAACTAATAAATCGTTGAAGTAGAAGAGTTAGAAAGCACAGAAAAGTATAAAAGTTTATTTTTAATTAAATGGATTACCATGATTATATAAAAGCTATTTCTTATGTTTTTCTAAGGCATTTTATATTCACTCTATTGTTAAAATTTAAGTTCTTTTTAGTTTTTTAGAACTCTAGTAGGAAAGCCATCCAGAAGAAAAGAAAGCATTCTGCCTCTAGGACTTTCTGACAGTTAATACTATTAAATACTTCAGTTTATTTACTCTCAGACTCTTCTAAAAACTAGAAAGGATACTGAGTCTTTCATGTACTTAATTGAACTAATGTATTTGAATTTTACAAAAATATATAGTTCAACATTAGCCAGTTACATAGATAAAGGCAGTTTATATTTAAGTTAGAAAATAAATATACACATCACGAGACCTGACTAGCCAGCAGATTATTAGGGGAAATATAACTGACTAAAGCTATCCCCCCAAAAAATATTAAATTAAAAAAAAAAGAAAATCAAAGTTTGTCTAAAACTTTCAAGCAATTGTGTCAAAGCTTGATTTGTGCCGGAAACCAAGTAAGTACTGTCATCTATCTTTGGCATAATTGGACAGCAATTAAGGAGACAAAAATGGTGTCATATTGAAACTAAGCAGAAACTGTGTGTTTGCTCTGTAAAATAAACTTTAAGACAGGTTCCTTAACCTCTCCTAAGGAGAAACACCTGAGTAGCCACTGTCTAGAAATGTCATTTAACGATGAATTAAAGGAACTGAATTTATTTACAGTGAAGAGGAGATGTGGTATTGTCTTCAAAAATCCTTTAGGGCTATCACGTATAAGAGCAATAGCTGGAAAGGACAAAAGTTTTAGGGAGATACAGTTTGGCTTATAAAAAAGACCTGACAATGTAATGGTAAGTCCTATCCATGGAAGTACTCAGGTATGGATTAGAGTGGTATATGATGGATTTCATTAGAAGAAATTGGAGAGTAATGACCTAAGATTAATTCTGGCTTTAAGATCTTCCTCCAATAATACTATATTGAACTGCTTTAATGATGGGCAGTGTATATTTTTGAGAAACTTTGTAAATATTTTACCTTTACATTTTATGTGGGTCACTGTGCAGACACATGGCAAAACTAGTGAAATTCCAGGCTTCCCTGCTTACTCAACCAGATATCCCTGTGCAGGAAACACTGGGTATACCCTATACAAGCATACATAGCATTTCTTATTGTTTGGTGGTCCATGTACTAGAGTATTTTTCTCTAGACTGATCTCAGGTGTAATATGATCTTTTATACATATCTGATTGCTCATCTTATTGTTGGAGTAATTAAAAAAATAATGGAACTAAGTTTTATAGAAGAAGTACAGTTTCTTTTTAATTTGCCTGATTTCAGATAACTGGAACATTTAATTTTCAAGAATCCTGGCACTATTCATGTTATGAATCAACCAGAAAATATTATTTGAGGCACTATGTTTCATTGTAATATTTCTAACACCAATTATAGTATTAATATTAGAGGTAGCTTTGGGGATTTCTCTTCCTTCCATATGTGTGTGTGTGGGTGTGTCTGAATATATATTTCTAAGATCTGTATGTTCATTGAAGTAAAATTGCTTTACAAAAAACTGCATATTTAACATATAAAATTTGGTAAGTTTGGGCATATATATACATCCCTGATACTGTCACCACAATCCAGGTAACATACCCATCACCTTTAAAAGTTTTCTTGTGTCCCTTTGTTGATAAGAACTCTTAACATGAGATCTACTTACCGTCTTAAATTTCGAGCACAATACCATGTCAATAAGTGTAGGCACTATGTTGTAAAGCAGATCCCTAGAACTTACTTATCATATATGATGGTAACTTTATAGAAAAATAACGCCCCACTTCCCCTTCCTCCATTTACCTGGCAATCACCATTCTATTTTCTGCTTTTATAAGTTTGGCTATTTTAGATACCTCACATAAATGGAATTACACAGTATTTGTCCTTCTGTGACTGACGTATTTCAGTTAGTGTAATGTCCTCCAGCTCCATTTTGTTTTACTTCTTTTTAAAGGCTGATTAATATTCCGTTGTACACATATACCACATTTTATCTCTTCATCTGTCAATGGACATGTGGACTTTTATATCTTGGCTGCTTTGGGTAATGCTGCAATGCATATAAGAGTACAGATTTTTTTTTTTTTAATATCCTAATGTCAGAAGTAGGATTGCTGCGTCATGTATTTATTCTGATTTTACTTTAGGAACTACTGTACTGTTTTCCACAGCCGTTACACCATTTTACATTCCTAGCAACAGTGTAAAAGGGTTCCAGTTTTCTCTACAGTGTTGCCAACATTTGTTAACTTTTTATTTTTTTCATAATGGACATCCTAAGAGATGTGAGGTGATATTTCATTGTGGTTTCGATATGTAATTCCCTGATGATTAGTGATGTTGCACCCCTTTCTATATGCCTGTTGCTTGTTTGCATATCTTCTTTAGAGAAATGTCTGTTCAAGTCCTTTGCCCATTTTTTGATCAGTGTATTGAGTTTTTTCTTACTGTTGAGTCATGGGAGTTTTTTAATATATTTTGAAAGTTAACCCCTTATCAGATATATGGCATGCAAATATTTTCTCCCGTTCCATAGGCCGCCTTTCCACTCTGTTGAGTGTTTCTTTTGTTGTGCAGAAGCTCTTTAGTTTGATGCAGTCCCATTTACCTATTTTTGCTTTTGTTACCTGTGCTTTTGATGTCATATCCATGAAGTCATTGTGAAGAACACGATCATGAAGCTATCCCCCTGTTTTCTTCTAGCAGTTTTACAGGTTCAGGTCTGAGTTTAAGTCTTTCATCCATTTTGAATTAATTTTTGTGTATGGTTTAAGGTGAAGGTCCATTTTCATTCTATTGCTGTGGGTATTTAGTTTTCCTAGCACTGTTTGTTAAGGAGACTGTTCTTTCTCCACTGCATTTTTGGTACACTTGTTGAAGAATGGTTGACCACAATAGGTAGTTTTAATTTTGATCTCTTTTCTCTTCCATTGGTTCTGTATATCTGTCTTTATGTTAGTACCAAACTATTTTAATTACTTTTAGTTTTGTGATATATTTTGAAATCAGGACGCATGATCCCTCCAGTTTTGTTCTTTTGTCTCAAGATTGCTTGGCTCTTTGGATTTTTTTTGTGGTTTCATGAGAACTTTAGGATTCCTTTTCTATTTCTGTAAGAAATGCCAGTGGGATTTTGATGGGAATAGCATTGAATCTGTGGACTACTTTGTGTAGCTCTAAACATTTTAACAATATTAAATCTTTGGGACATTTTTCCATTTATTGTGTCTTCATTTCTTTCATCAGTGTACTGTAGTTTCCATGTCCAGTTCTCTCATCTTGGTTAAGTTTATTTCTAAATATTTATTCTGTATTAAGCTATCATAAAAGGAATCATCATCTTAATTTTCTTTTCAAATAATTTATTGTGAGTACATATGAATCAACTGATTTTTATATGTTGAATTTATATCCTGCACCTTTACTGAACTTGTTTTATTATTTCTAAAAGTTTTTTTTTGGTGGGGACTTGGGGTTTGCTATATATGTGTGTGTATATACACACACACACACACATACAGATATACATATATATACACATATATACATATAATCATGTCACCTGCAAACAGATCATTTTACTTGTTCCTTTCCAATTTGTATGACTTTATTTCTTTTTCTTGTCTAATTGCTCTAGCTTGGACTTTCAGTACTATATTGCAGTAAAGTGGAGAGAAGGGATAACTTGGTCTTATTCCTAACCTTAAGGGAAAAGTTTTCAGTTTTTCATCACTCAGTATGGTGTTTGTTGTGAGCTTGCCATATATGCTCTTTAATATGGTAAAGTACATTTCTTCTTTACTAGTTTATTGAGCTATTTTTTAAATCATGAAATAGTGTTGACTTTTGTTAAATGCTTTTCTGTAACCATTGAATGATCATATTATTTGTATCCTTCATTCTGTTAATGTTGTGTATCACTCTTATTGTTTTGTATATGGTAAACAATATTTGTATCCCACAGAATAATCCTGCTTAATCATAGTCTATGCTTCTTTTAGTGTGGTGTTGAATTTGGTTTGCTCATATTTTTTTAGGGTTTTTGCATCTATGTTTATCAGGGATATTGCCCTGTAGTATTTTTTCTTGTGGTGTCTGTATGTGGCTTTAGTACCAGGGTAATGCTGGCCTTGTAAAATGAGTTTGGAAGTGTTCCCTTCTCTTCTGTTTTTGGGAAGAATTTGAGAGGGATTGGTGTTAATTCTTCTTTAAATGTTTGGTGGAATTCACAAGCGAAGCCATCTGGTTCTGGACTTTTGTTTGTTAGAGGGTTTTAATCACTGCAATTCAGTCTCCTTAGCCATTATTGGTCTGTTCAGATTTTCTATTTCTTCACAATTCGGTGTTGGTAGTTTGTATGTTTCTAGGAATTTCTTCTAGATTATTCAATTTCTTCTAAATATATCCAATTTGTTGGCATGTAATTGTTCATAGTAGTCTCTTATGATCCTTTTATTTCTGTGAATGTTTTAATATCTTCTCTTTCATTTCTAGTTTTATTTGAGCCTTCTCTCTTTTTTTTTCTTTGTCTAGGTAAAGGTTTGACAATTTTGTTTATCTTTCAAAAAACGCAGCTCTTGGTTTCATTGATTCTTTATAGTCTTTCTAATATCTACTTTGTTTACTTCTGCCCTGATCTTTATAATTTATTTTCCTGCTAAATTTGGACTGGGTTTGTTCTTCTTTTTCTCTTCCTTTGAGATGTAATGTTAGGTTGTTTGAGGTCTTTCTCTTTTTTTGTTTGTTTATTCTTTTATTTTTTTATTTTTAAAATATGCATACGTTCTCAGAAGCCAGGAAAAGATTGATAAATTTGCCTATTAAAATAAAAAATTGGTGTGGCGAAATAACAAAGAAGGAAAAAGAAATAAAATTAAACAGTGAACCGAGAAAGAAAACTATAACACATAGGAAAACAGGCTAATTTCCTTACACTATAAAGGGCTTTACAAATCAATAGTAAAGTGAAAACTAATCAAATATGAAATTGGTAAAGGACATTGTAACAAAGGAGTTCACAAAAAGAAATACAAATGACCATTAAAGATATTTTTTTAAATACAACTTTACTTTTAGTTAAATTAATACCTGTCACAATAGTGAATTACATTTTTCGGACTGATGAAAATTACAAAGTGTGATTATACATCATGGCGGTAAGAATTTTTAGAAAAAGATACACGCTATGCATAGAAATTTAATTTACTGCCATCTTTTTAGAGACCATTTGACAAACTTTAAATATCTTTTTTTTAATGTCCTAACAGTTTCATTTCTATAAATGTATCTTATAACGGCCCCTGAACAGGAACACAATGGTGCATATAAGAAGGAAAGCTATCCATGCAGCATTGTTTTAAATATCAAGGAAAAAAGCAACATAAATATTTATGAATATAGAACTGTTTAAATATATTTTTCTACACTTACGTTATGATATGTTATGCAAATGCTTGAAAGAATGAGGTAGATCTATGCACACTAACGTAGAAAGTTGTCTAAGATACTTTGATAAAAGAGCAAAGGCAAAGCCTAGAACAACATGTATCACATGACCCTGTGCATATGTGTGCATATTCGCTCAAGTACTATGCTAGTTCATACACGGTGATTACCCTGATATGCCCCTGAAGGGTGGAATGGAGAAGCGACATGGAACATTATGAATTTTTTGCTTTACACCCTTCTGGAGCTATTTTTTAAACCAGTTTGAAATTGGTGCTGAGCACTGTTCTGTACCTAGCACCATGTTAGGCCCTGCAAGAACAGAAATGAAGGTCACTCACACTGACCTTCAGCAGACCCACACAATTAAGACAAAGGAATATAAACAGGTTAGGTACAAAGGGTGATGAGTAGCTGAATGCACTCAGCCTTCCAGGATGAGGAGAACAGGGCAGCCCACTTTTTTCTTTAATTAAAATATTTTTATATTTATTTTTTATTTTTCAACTACAGTTTACATTCAATATTATATTAGCTTCAGGTATACAGCAGAATGGCTAGACATTTTCTTTAGCTTATGAATTGTTCCCTTTCTTAAGTCTAGTAAATTCCTTATACCCTACATAGTTATTACAATATTATTGACTATATTCCCAGTGCTGTACTTTTTATCCCTTTTTTCTTAATGTGGGCATTTATTGCTATAAAATTCCCTCTTAAACTACTTTTGCTGCATCCCATAAGTTTTGGTATCTTTTATTTTCAGTTTCATTTGTCTCCAGACACTTTTTAATTTTTCTTTTGAATTCTTTGGTTGTTCAGGAGTATGTTGTTTAATTTTCACACACTATTTGTGAATTTTCCTATTTTTCTCCTGTTACTGATTTTTGATTTCATACCATTATGGATGGAAACAAAACTTGATATGATTTCAGTTTTTTAAAATTTGTTAAGGCTTGTTTTTTGGCCCCACACATAATCTGTCCTGAAGACTGTTCCATGTGCACTTAAGAATAATGTGTATTCTGATGCTGTTGGATGGATCGTTACGTATATGTCTCTTAGGTTCATTTGGTCTGTAGTGTTATTCATGTCTGCTGTTTCTTTATTGATTTTCTGTTTGAATGAAAGTGATGAAAGTGGGGTATTGAAGCTCTTTTTTATTATTAGATTGCCATTTATTTCTCTCAGTTCTATTAATATTCACTTTGTATATTTTTGATTCAATGTTAGGTACATATATATTTACAGTTCTTGTACCTTATTGATGAGCTGACCCATTTATATGGTGAACTTACGAGTTTTTGTGAGTGATTTTGACAGGAAGTCTATTTTGTTTGATTGCCACCCCTTGTCTATTTTGGTTACCATTAGTAAAATATCTTTTAACATCCCTTTACTTCCAGCCTTTGTGTATTATGAAAGTTCAAATGAATCTCTTATAGGTATTGGTAATTCCTATTTTTTAATCCATTCCACCAGTCTTTATTTTGTTTTATCTATGCCACCATTCCACATCTTTTGGTTGAAGAATTTAATCCATTTATTTTTAAAGTAATAATTATAGATAAAGACTTACTATTGCCATTTTGTTAAATTTTTTTAGCTGTTTTGTCTCACCTTTGTTCCTGTCTTTCTCTCTTGATGTCTTCCTTTGTGATTTGATTTTTTTTTCGAGTGGCATGCTTGATTCCTTTATCTTTTATCTGTTCACTAAGGTTTCTTCTCTGTGTGTTTTTCAGTTGAGTTATTTTATACTTTGGCTCCAGGGTTTTTGTTTGGTTCTTCATAGTTTCTCTCTTTGTTTATATTCTCATTTTGTCCATGTGAATTTTCCTAATTTTACTTAGTTGTCTGTGTTTTCTTATAGTTCATTGAGCTTCTTTAAAATGATTATTTTGATTTCTTCACCTTGCAATCATAGATCTTCATTTCTTTGGGATCTGTTATTGGAGATTATTTTCTTCCTTTGTTAGTGCTATATCTCCCTTATTCTTTGTGTTTCTTATAAGCTTTACATTGGTGTCTGAACATTTGGAAAAAAAGTCATTTCTTTCTGTCTTTATGTATTGGCTTTGGCAGAGAAACACCTTCGCCAGTCATCCCAGCTAGAAATTCTGAGAGTCTTTCAAAATTTGTATATGGATGTTCATGTTCCACTCTTCTCCCTCACTCCTGGGGGAGAATTCTCAGATTGTACACCTTCTGCCAACCCCATAGAGCCATTCATGGTACTGACAGCCAGTCACCCCCTTTCCCTAGGTCAGTGTACTGAGATGCCAGGATGTTACAAACTCCCCTTCTCTCCCCTCTCCCTTCCTTCTGAAAATGCGTCAGGACTGTGAGATTTCTTCCAGTCCCATAGAACCAGGTGGGCTGCTGATATCCACACCAGCTGCTGAGAACCTTACCAGCTGCCGAGATCCTCTCTGGCTGCTAAGATCTGTGCAGGCTGATATGTTCAATGCTGTCTGCTGAGAGCCCCACTGGCTGCTGTGATCCCTGCTGGCTACTGCAGTCCATGCCAGTTGCTGGGGTCCATGCCAGCTGCTGCCATCCACATTGGCTGCTGCGAACCCCCTACCCCTCTTCCTTGTTCTTAGTTCCCTGAGGCATTCCAACTATGCTGGACTTTTCAGTACTGTGGGTGAGCAGAGACTGGAGCAGCTCTTTTGAGTGGCACCTTGAAGGGCTGGGGACATTGGATTTAAATTCCGGGCTCTCCCTTTCCTCCATGATAGAAATCACATGCTGAAGGAATCTTTTGCACACTGACCTGTGCTGACTTGGGGGAGGGGGAGACATGGGTAGAGTGAAACTGCTCTTCTTACGTGATTCAATGCAACTATTCTTTGTTTTGTACTGTGTTTGGATGCTGCATCCTTGTAATTGGATTCTGGGGTTCTCATAAAAGTATTATGGTCTGTATATGCTATGTATGGTTGTTAATTAGTGTTTCTATGTGAAGACAAGGGCTGGGACTTCCTATTTCTCTGTCTTGCCAATATCACTCTGTATATTATTTTTTAACTGTTGGAAACTTGAAAAAACTGTAAAGTTGAGCATCAAGCCTCTGAAAAGACATTTACGCAGTCCTGTTTCTTTTTAGACAAGTAGTGTACCATTTAAAAGGCAGGGTTTATTGTTAATTTGTTGCCCATTTATGGGAGGCCTTTTTTAAAAATCAGAGTTTTATCTAAAAATAATATTTGAAACTAGCCAGAGTCAACGATGATATAATTGAAATGATATATCTGAAAATTCAAACTTCAGATTTTCCTAAACCACTTTACACTGCCATGATTATTACCATAACGAGCCTTAATTTGGTGTCACTTTGAATTTAGGCCATGATGTCAAACTGTGCTAAAAGAAATTCTCTAGTGACTAGATCTATTCATTAACAGCTGTTGCTCTACCTGTGAGAGGATTTAAGGGAAAAAAAAACAACCTGCCAGCAAAAAGCAGTCTGATATGCCTTTTAAATTATTACTGTATTAGTTGCTGCTTATATAGGGAGAGAGGTTGACTTTAGTTGTGGAATTGTTTTTAGGATACTATTGATTTAATTTTGTGGAACAAAGTAGATTTAGCATGACTATACCAGCAGCAGAAACTTCAGTATTAGAGAGTAATTGAATGACTAGAGGAAATCACCAGTCTGATTCTGTACTTTATTTTGCTTTATAACATCATGGAGTCATGGAGGATTATTTCTAGAATGTAAATGTATCTCCTGTGTAAATGATTTTTAAGAATTTAACTAAAAAGTACTTACCCACCAACCCCCACATGCACACTCCCCAGTTTATCTTTGTTAAACTGTTTTACTAAGCAAAAGGTATCTACATTTAAAGGTAATGGTTGAAATAAGACTCAGGATACAAAGAGACAGCACGAGGGAATTTTGGGTGATAGAACTGTTCTGTGTTTTAATTGTGGTAGTGGTTACACTTTGCCTTTGTCAGAACTCAAAGAAATTTAAACCAAAAAAGAGTGAACTTAACTGTATGTGATTTTATTTTACTTTTTTTTTCAATCCTCATTCTAGCATATATTTATTAATTTGAGAGAGAGAGGAAGGAGGAGGCAGAGGAAGATATCAATGTGAGAGAGAATGATCAATGGGTTGCTTCCCATATGCACCCTGACTGGGGATCAAACCCTCAACCTAAGTATGTGCCCTGACAAGGGATCAAATTCAGCCTTTTGGTGTAAGGAATGGCACTCTAACCACCCAAGCTACCCTGCTAGGGCTGTACATAATTGTAAAATAAAAATTAAAAATACAGCCATCCTAGAAGAAATGAAGAAGTTAATAAACTGCTCCTATTATGAGGTCTGTCCAGAAAGTATTCAGCCATATAATACGAAAAATAGAGACATTTATTGAAGAAGATACAAGAAACACTGTACACAGGACAATGATGCCTCAGCCCCCTTCAAAGTAGGCACCTTGGGACCTCACACAGTTCTCCCAGTGGCCATCATCTGCCCCATCCATCATATTTTCCTGAATCTCATTGACAGTCTAAAATCTCTTCCCTTTTAAAGGTGATTTTAATTTTGGGAAAAGGCAGAAGTTGCAGAGTGTCAAATCTGGGCAATGGGGGGTATGAGCCACCTGGGTAATTTGTTATTTCACCAAAAACTCTGCCCGAGACATGAGGCATGAGTGGGCGCAACATCATGATGAAGCTGCCAGTCACCAGTTGCCCGTAGCTGTAGCCTTCTGAATCATCTGAATAGTTTCCATGAGGAACATACCAGCTTAACACAAAACCTGATGCTTATTCGTTGCTCTACTTGCTCAGTCACTTTGAATGCGATGGTCACACAGTACAAATGCTCGCTCAATGGCATCTACTGACCCCACTGACTAGTACAGTGAAGTTGTCATTGTTCATTCATGCGCATTCCAGTCCACTCTCCTTGGCTGCCTGGTTACATCAATGTCATGCAAACTGTTCTCATTATATTAACACTGGCCAGACTTTCTTCAGACAGACCTCGTCATATATGGTAAAAAATCATTAAGCGTCACATATGGAAAGGGATATTGAGCAATCTTTATGTATTCAGGATACAAAAATTTTATATCGGAAATGTAATTTACATGTATTTTCTCTCTGCAGTGACTTGTCTTTTTTTTTTTCTTAATAGTGTCCTTTAAAGAGTAAAAGTTCTTACTTTTGATGAAATCCAGGTTCTCAATTTTTTTTCTTTTGGTGATACACCTAAAGAATCTGTCTAGGCCAAGTTTCCACAGATATTTTCTCCTATGTTTTCTCCTAGAAGTTTTATAGTTTCAGGTTTGACATTTTGTTCCATGATCCATTTTGAGTTAGTTTTTTATATGGTTCGAGTTTTGGATTAGGGTTTTTATTTTATTTATTTATTTATTTTTTTGGTAAGTGTGTGTTTATCCAGTTATTCCAGCACCATTTGATGCAGATTCATTGCTCTGCATCAAATGTTGAAAAGGCTCTCCCTTGTCCATGAAATTTATTTGCATCTTGGTAAAAATTACCATATATGTGTGAATCCTCTATTGTCTTTTTCATGACAGTGTTATCTGGACTGCTGTGCTTTACATAAACATTGAAATCAGGTGGAGTGAGACCTTCCATATTGCTCCCCATTTTCAAAATTGTTTTGGCTATTCTAGTTCCTTTCCATTTCTATATAAATTTTAAAATCAGTTTTTGATTTCTCTTCAACAGTCATGTTGGAATATTGATTGGAATTGTGTTGAGTCTACAGCTTGAGAAGAACTAAAATAGTAACAATATTGAGTCTTCCCGTTCTTGAATACTATACAGGGTGGGGAAAGAACAGGTTTACAGTTGTTTGTATGGAAAATAATATAATAATTATTAAATAATAATACAAGAGTAAGCTCTGTGTTTGGCATACTCACTACTATAATCCTACTTTTGCCTTACCCTGTATACGTCTTCATTTATGTCTCCTTTCATTCCTTTTATTAGTGATTTGTAGTTTTTAGTACACATATTTGTTATATTTTAGGAGATATTTTTATGATATCTATGGTATAATAAATGGCACTTTCAAAATTCCAACATCTAATTATTCATAACCTATATATAGGATATTGATTTTTCTGCCTTGTTAAACTACTAAATTTTAGCTTTTGTAGCTTTTTTGTAGTTTCTTTGGGAATTTGTATATAAGCATTGATATCTATTTAGGATTCTAAAAAAGAGTACATTTTGTTTTGTTTTATTCATGAGACCTTCCAGACATAGGATAGTTGTCCTTACATATATTTGTATGGTTAGAGGATTTTTATGGTTTGTTTGGGTTTTTTCCTGCTTGGTCATTTTTAATATCACTAATATGGTATTAGGAACCAATTTAATCACTAATTTCATATAAAATATCACATTCTTGTCTGATTAGGATATGTGTTTACATGAAAAATAACAGATAGGGTAGTGAATGTTTCTTATACTCCTCTCAGTTAATGGGATTTGAAAGAATGTGTATCTTACTCATGTAAGGAACTAAGATAAATTTTAAAAAGGGAAAATACTTTCTTGCTGGTATTATACTTCTTTTTACACTGCTTAGTCATCACTGTTATATAAGTTTAAAAAGGTTTAAGCATTTGAATCATGCTTAAGATTGCCTTCATATTTTATGTGATTTTTAAAGAAAGAGTCATGACGTTGCTTTAGTGAGTTTTCAGCCTTAAAAATGAATCTTTAATTTGAGCAGATTATGATGAATGAGAGGCATTTACAGTGTACAATTGCTATCTAGATGCAATTCTACTCTGTAGTGCTTTATTGATTTCTTTCCTCTTGCATTACCAAAACTCAGGACTTCTCAGTAATATAGGGTCATTGAAAATAAAATGCAGTTGATTCTAGCTAGTTTTTTTCCTCAATCCAGAATTATTTTCATAGTTAGTAGAGGAGATTTATCTAATAATTTCACTTGCCTATTTATATATTTACTTATTTAACAATACTATTTGTAGGCATATATACTAAGGCTACTGGTTTAGACTAGAAGTCATTAAATAGAATTATTGTTTTAGAATTAATAAATGGAAAAGCATGGGCTATTTTTCAGATACTGCATTGCCATTTCTTACTCCCATGAATAAAAATGCAAGATTTTTAAAGATACTTGTAGCCGCATTTAATACTCACCAAGAGACTATTAGCAAAATTTCTGCTTCTTTTTTCTGTTCTCATCTCTTTAACAGTTATTTTCCAGTGTCATAGGGTATTCCCATAATAAAGCAGAAAAGAAACATTCTTGGGGGAGGCATATCAGGGGATTATATTATTTGATGTATTATTTTACTCTGGCATTTTAAACATTTATTTATTCAAGTAAATGAGAAAACTAGTTTCTGAAAATATTAATTGTAGAAAAAGATTTCTGGGAGTAGGAAAAATTCGTGTAATCAGAGGACAGTGGTGACATCTGAGGAGTGGGACACTGGCAGGGTGTTTGTTTTGAGTTCTACAGCAAGTTGTGCTGGGTTCTCTAAAAATCCTATAATTTCTTAAACACATTCTTTTTCTATAAATATTATTATCCATTGGAATACTTAATAAAAACAGACCTTATTTATGGAAAATAACTTCATGGTAAAGCCCGTTAAAGTAAATCTCTATGGAATCTAAAAATTCTTAGGCTTTCCAATGTCGCTTCTCTTCTGATGGAGTGTGAAAAGAGTAAGAAGGGAGGGAGTCTAGAGGCAGAAAAGTACGTATGCACTTGGTAGCTTTCTATCCATGTCCCACTAGAATGATACTTCTGCTACCTGTATTGCCATAGTGCCTGCTTTGCCTGCAAGCCTATCATGAAGTTCTTCCATAGAATTATTGTCCTCTGTTTTGGCAGAATAAGCGTAAGCTTTGGCTGTTGTTTTTTTTTTTTTTCTTTTCACCCCTGGAACCCTTTAGCAATAGTTTACTGTCACATCTCTGATCCTACCTAAACAGAAAGCAGGGCAGTGGTATAAAGAAGTTTTTTGACTGTTAATCTGGAGGCTTGATATTTTAAACACCAAGAAAATTATCTATACCCTAGAAATTTAAACATGACCTTTTAAAAAATAATTGAGATGACATAAGCAACATGACTCTTTTTTTTCTAATTAAATAACAGGTGTTACACAATTAACCATGGCACATAGTAAAAGGCTCATTTGATATACTATTCTGTTATTTAGTATAATTTATTAAAGTTTTATTTTTCAGGAGAAACTAAGTCTTTAGTTGCTTATGATGGGAATTATATTGTGTATATTGAAATCACAAAATTTTTGAAAGAAATTGAATATGGTTTATTCAAGATAATTTTGCTTTCTTTAATAAGCAAATCAAAAGCTTAAGAATTTTAGGTGGAAAGAAATTAGACTTCTGATATATTATATAATATTCTTATCAGAATCAGTTGCTTTTTTGGTAAGTCAAGTGTTTTTACAGTATTTTTAGAGGAAGCCTTAAGATTTTCATAGTTGCTTCATTTAAAGATATTTTTATTCATGGACAGATTTGAACATACAAAAGGCTTAATTATTACTACAGCAATATGTATTAAAATGAAAAAGATATTGCTATATTAAAATGAAAGATATTGCTATATCTTTTAGCAATATATTGCTGATCATGACTGACCTCTCAGCAGCATTTGACAATATTACCCTCTCTCATTTCTGAAAACATCTCTCTCAATTACATACTTTCTGTGTTTTTTCCTTACCCCTTTGATTCATCCTTCCTAATCTCACTTTCATGTTCCACTTCCTTTTTAGGCTTGTTTCTCACCCAAACCCACTTTTCTACCCGTATTGTGCTTTCTCCCTAGTCTCTCTCTTCCATTTTCATGGCCTCAGTTGCCACCTGGTATCTTCCAATATATTATCTCACTTCAAAACTTTTCTTCTTATACAGACACCTGTGTGAACTGGCTCTAGGACATCATCATTATTAGAACTCATCTCAAGCTACACATACCTAAAACTCATCTCATCTTCCCACCTCCTATCCACAACCTGTTCCTTCTCCCGGGTTACTTATCTCTGAGAACAGTACCACATCCAGTTTTCCAAGACTGAAACATGTGAGTTTTCTTGGATTCTTCATGATTCCCCGTCACCCACTGGTAGTAAAGATACTGTCAGTTACATCTTTGAACAGTTACCAAATCTTTTTACTTTTCTCTATCCCTACTGTTACTAATTACCTTAGTTTAGGCAACTATCATTGTTAATCTATATTACTTCTATAGACTATCTGATGTCTCTGCCTTGAGTCTTAAGGCTGTCTTCAATATATGCTCTACAGTGCAATAGAAATATATGCTTAATTGCAGATCTGATAGATGTAAAAAGTTTAGTGGTTATGCATTGCTTTTATGAAACTCTAGCACTCTTTAATGTGGTTTTTAAAAGCATTCATGGTCTGGCACCTATTTACATCTACAGTTTCCTGTCACATCCTTACCTTCTCCCCACCTCAGATTTTCTACATAGATGATCATGTCGTCTGCAAATAAAGACAGTTTCATGTCTTCCTTTCTGTTTGCCTTTTCCCCCTTTTTCTTGCCTGAGTGTATTGAGTGCTCCAGTGTGATGTTGAAAAGACGTAGTAAAAGTTGACACCCTTGCTTTATTGAATAGCATGTTAGTGGTAGGATTTTATCAAATTGGGAAAGTTCCCTTTTATTTCCATCTGCTGAGAGTTATAAAGACTGAGTGTTGGATTTTGTCAAATACTTTTTCTGTGTTTACTGAGATGACACATTGCATTGACTGATTTTAAAATGTTATAGTACAGGGGGAGGGTAAGAGGTGGAGGGCTTGAGCAAAAAGGAAAAAAGAACTCACAGATATGGACAACAGTGTGGTGATTGCTGGGGGGAGGGAGGGGACTAAGTGGTAATAGAAAAAATATAATAAAGATTAAATAAAATATATTAAAAACAAAGTGTGAAACCAACCTTACATTCCTGGGATGAAATCCACTTACAGTGTACATTCTCTTTGTGTACTGTTATATTCAGTCTGCTAATTTTTCTTGTTAATTTTTTTGCACCTATATTCTTGTGGGCTACTGGTCCTTAGTTTTCTTTAGTGGAATGTCTTTGCCTTATTTTGGTGGCAGGATAATGCTAGTGTCATAGAATGAGCTAGGAAGTATTCTCTCTTCTTTAATTTTCTAGAAGAGTTCATGTAGAATAGAGGGGCCCTAACAGGAGAAAGACCTCTTTTATTGTCACAGTGGGGAAGGAAGGCATGGATGGGGGAGCGTATAAACTCGTAGGTTTCTAGCTATTCCAGCCCCTTCAATCTCAATTTCTCTGTTTTCCATAGATTTGAAACAGGGATGAAAATTATCTGTGTCAGCAAGTTACTACCCATTTAACTTGGATATCTGTTGGCTAAAGGGGAGAAGGAAGACAATCCTTTTACTTTGCAATGAAATTCAGGTTTCTAAGACACAGACTGAGCTGAGGAAGTCTTTCTGGTGCTGTTCCAGCATGGAGGATTTCCTGCCACTTTTGAAGAATCACATTTGCAATTACCACAGGAAGTGAATATACGCCTTGGTGTTGTGTGCTGGGTTAAAACTATATCGATAAAAAGGTCGAATATGAAGATAATCTGTAAAATATTCAACTAGAGTTCACAGTACTCATGATATACAATATTTCTTTTATGAAATTGTCTAAATTGTAGGGTCAGCAAACTACATCCCAGCACTATTGTTGCTATTTTTTTTAATAAAGTTTCATTTGGAACTTTTTTGGTAGTTAGCCATCTCAGTGTATGCATGTGACTGCTTTTGCACTCAATATCAGAGTTAAATGGTTACAGCAAAGCCTACATGGCCTGTAAAACCTAAAATATTTACTATTTTGCCCTTTTCAGAAAAGGTTTGCTGGCTTCTTATCTAGAATAATAAAATAGTAAAGACTGGGAAAAAATTTGAGAAAAAGAGAAATTAAGACACTAAAAGTGTGAAGGGAATTAGAAAAGTGGAAGCTATTTAAGATATATTGTTAAATGCAAATAACACTTTACAAATTGATATAATTATAAATTAATCTCATTTCTATTTTAGAAATTTACATTAAAAAGTTAGTAGTTCTTTCCTAATGGTGAAATTACACTTGATTTTTATTTTCTTGCTGGTTCTTATGTGTTTTCTGATTTCTTTTTTACAATGAACATGTGTTACTGTATTATTAATAAAACAAACTAGTAGTAGACTAGAATGAGAACATATAAGCAAATTAAAACAGGAAGAGTAGTGCCTTTGTCAGGGGCAAACAAAGACGAGACACCCCTAAGATGCATAAAGAAAATGCTTCTTGTTTGTTACCCAAAAAGTTGGAGAAGTTTCTTGATGATGCCAGTAAGTACACTTTCTGGTTCTTTAATTCCTTATATTTAACCAGCATTTGATACGAGAACAAAACTTTCCACAAAAAAGAGAAAAGATAGTTAAAGTTTTTTTAAGTTATAAATTACATTTAGACTTTCTTCCTCATTTCTAAAGACAAATTTTTTAAAATTTAGTTTATCGAAATTTTCTTAATTTTTGTGACTTGTACCTTATGCTATGTATCAGTGATTTGTTTTTAATTCAAAAAATGAAATTCACTTAATTAACTATAAATAAAATCTACACTTGGCTATATTATAGAAGTTAAGGTAATTTTCTTTTGTAAGAAATCACAATTATACCTTTAGGAAAAAGAGGTGAGCAGCTTTTATTTGGGCAAAAATTAGTCAGAAATTACAGAAAGTAATCTTTTCAATGAAGTACTGTTATTAACCAGATGAGACTTGAAGTTGTTTCACTGTGATATTCTATTCCAGCATCTGCACCGTGGCACTTCCCAGATGCTCGCTATAAAGTTCAATGGATCTTGACAAGCATTAAGTTAATTTCAGCGGCTGTACTATGTTAGGAGCCATTGAAACAGAAGAGAAACCCATTTGTCAAGTTTCATCTTTTAAGTCAACATATTTTTATTTGAATTATCACTATGAATGGTACTTACAATCTTTATAATGACCACACGAGTTGTTGGGAACGATCTCAGGATTGAAGCTTAAGATACAAACCATAGAGACTTGCCGATAATTTGTCACAAAAACAAACAGAAAACAAAAGCAGAAAACAAGCCAAAATCCCTTGCTATATTTGCACTTTAACTATGAGTCCAGTAGGCTGATAATTCTTAACCATAAAACATAACTTATAAGAGGAATTCTTATGTTAAAAAAAGATATCAATAAAGATGAGCCTCAAAACAAGAATATATGAGAATATAGTGTTTTTACATAAAACCTAAAATTTGAGCCCATTCGTCAAATATGTAAATAATTATATAAAATAGATTCAGTTGTATATTTATAATTAAGCACACATACACAGACATGTGTTGTGTATACATATGTACATATATGTGTGTATATAATTATATCCATGCATCCCACTGACAAGTATGACAATAGTGGCATGATTTTGAATGAAAAATTTTAGTAATAATTATATATAAAAGAAATTTCCTGTTAATAAAGTCCATTATTATATGGAACTATCTTAAAGGGAAGTGATACAAGCCCCACTACTTGTTATTTGACAGTGCACTGAAAAAAATGCACACATTGTTGGAAGCAAACTTCATTGGCCATAGATGTGCAAAATGTCCTAATAGATCTTATCTATATCTGACATTTATTATTCAAGTTGATTTTAATCATAATGTAGACCAGAATCTTTTTTTTTTTTTTGCTTATACAAGCACCTTTTTTCCCTCCTAATTAATGTGTTTCTCATTTATTCAGGAAGTCTCTAATGGCATTTGGGGGAAGGGAAACTTATTAGCTTCCTTCCTGAGTAATGCAGTTTTTATTTCTTGTTGAAATTGTAGTCTCAGCCAAAAACCAATATTGGACAGAAGGAAGGAGTAAGGAAGGGAGGAGGGGATGGAATGAGGGATGAAGGGAGGAAGAGATAGAAAGAAAAGAAGTAAAAACAAAAAAGGAATATGAAAAAGTTAACTCTACGAACATTTAGTTCGTGTGTATAAAAATAAATGCAAAACTATAAATGTTCTGCTAAAACAGTAAGATCCTGTCATTGTTTCATTTCTACTCCCTGCTGCCCTGATGGCATCATTTTATTCATATATAAATAAATGAAATAATATATATGTTTTGGTGATAATGTTGCTGTTACTAAATTTCTAAGTAATTGAAACATAAGGAGAGTTGTTTTGGTTACACTTTTTTCTGAATTTTCATATGACTACTAGAAAATAGGCATCTCTAAGTTTATTCCAAGTTTACTTCAGTAATGATACTTATTAATGTTATGAATAAAAACAAAGTGAATATCTTACCCAGAACTGGGTTTGGGGAATGTCTAGTAGGGTGGTGAGTGGAGAGGTGGAGGAAGGAGTATATAAAAATCATTTTGGGGAAAGAGAGTTTAGGGAGTTGAAACTAACATATTTGATATAAATATTTTTATGTTAAAAGCTATGTAGAAGATAAAATTTAACAAGATCTTAGCTGATAGGGATATACAGAAGATAGAGTGAAAAAGTCCTATAGGAGATGGATTTTAAAAGGTTGACTATCACTTCCATGGAGTATTAAAGTGACCCTTTCTAAATCATCCTTAGAATTTTGAAAGGTAACTATTTCAGTAGTCTTTTCCAAATTATTATTTGCTGCAGGTATTAGGTTGCATTCCACTCTTTGTCAAATAACAGGTGTCTGATCCATTTTTGCAACTTTGCTTTCAAGTTTTATCCCACATGAAGTGAGAAAAAAGTAAAGCCAGCATTTTGAAGGGTTCTACCCTCCTTTTCCAGAAAAAAGGAAATCGTTTTTCTGATTCTCATGTTTTTAAAAATTAATCTCTAAGCCTTTGTGATTTATGTAAATCTGCAAGTTGTCTTAGAGAAAATAAAACATTAAAATATAGCTGCAGAGTCTAGGGTTATGAGTAAAGGAATATGTATTACATGCATATTTCATCATGGCTATATTTGACCTCACATTTGTGAGGAAGGTAAACTTAGTGTTACTGTTTATCAAATCACTGAGGGTTTAAGTGACTCACCTAAGGCCATATGAAAATATGAAAATTGGCCTTGAGTAGGCCATGGGACTGGAGTGAGAATTCAGTCCTTCTCGTCTGATTCTCAGCAGTAATGCAGTCTCATTTTTGTCATGTTTTCTTGAATTCCTGCTGTACCTGTAGCCCTCCCTCCTCCTGGCATTTTTTGTCCTCTGTCAGAAGCTGTGACCTATTTTTAATATTGCCTTTTCAAGTGAAGAGATAGTATTACATGCTGTGTTTTATACATTGCTGTGAAAAATGGACGACAAAAAATTTATAAATTCTGAACCTACTTAGCATTTTCCTGCTCTTTATAATTACCAAAAGTCTATCGCCATTTGAATCACGTTAACTAAAAAATTAACTAACCCAAATCTTATTGTGTTCTACCACCTCTTCCCACACATACACACCTTGACATTGTTTTTTGTAAATTTTATTTTTCTTTGTTTTGACTGTGTGAATCTCTTGTTTCTTCATGTGGTTTCTGATTATAATTAAATATGTGGCTTATTCTGCTTCTTAAGTATAGATATTTATTCTAAATATGTATTTGGGAAGCCAGCTGAGTAATATGAATGTGACTAGTGCTAAACATACTTTATAGACCCTCGTTACCTTATGTGTCTCTCCAGTACAACAATCAACACAAATATTCACATATTCAAGGACCTACCACATTAATGTTATTAGCTTCATGCTCCGAAATGAAATAAATCTGTATCCAATTTTTTCCTCATCCCAAATGAGCATAACTGGAAATGTGAGAGTTGATCACAAATATTTAATGTAGAAGATGTTTAGTGAAATGAGAGTTAACACATATATCTTTTAATATTCAGTTAATTGTTTTCTTAAAATAGCCTGCTCCACATTCTTAGAAATACCCTGAAATGTATAACCAGCATAAAAAGTATAATTACTTTAGAAATACATAATAGGTGTCAACATTTTTTATTTATTTATTTTATATTTTTAAAAGGTGTCAACATTTTAAAAGAATTGTCTCATAGGTTTTTAAAAGTATATATGGCATCAAAAGGGCAATGACATTAAAAAAGCCTAAATTCTGATTGCTTCTAAATTTGATAAATTATAAATATATATTTATTGATTGATTTAACAGAGAGAGAGGAAGGGAGAAACAGAGAGAAAGAGAGAGAAACACTGATTTGCTGTTCCACTTATTTACACATATGTTGGTTGCTTCTTGTGTGAGCCCTGATGGGAGATGGGACTGGCAACCCTGGGATGACACTCTAACCAAGTGAACTACCTGGCCAGGGCTAAACTATATATGTTTAAATTCTATTATACTTAATTTATTCAGTATGAAAATATAATTACAAAATCCTTCACTTGATGGGTAACCATCAAAAAATGTGAACAAGATTTACATTAATAGCTTTACTGGAGGAAATTCAGTTATATTTCGTTATGTAAAATAATATTTTTAATAAATAGTAGAATATAAGTAGAAAATTTCCCTTAGAGAGTCATTCCTATTTTCTACTTTATTGATTTCTGCTTCTATCTTAATTCTTTCCTTTCTTCTGCTTACATTAGCATTAATTACTCTTTTGTTTCTAGCTTTTAACATGGAAGTTTTGGTCACTGACTTTAAATCTTCTTTTCTTACGTAAGACTTAATGCTATACATTTCCCCTATAGCACTGCTTTAACCACATCCCACTAGTTTTGATGTATTGTATTTTCATTATCATTCAATATAAAATGTTTTAATTTCTCATGCAGTGTGTTTTACACATATATTTAGAAGATTATTGTTTAATTTCCAAATGTATGGAGATTTTTTAAATATCTTTATTTTAATTACTAATTTAATTTCATTATGGTCAGATAACTGTTGTATGCTATCTTTTTAAATTTATTGAGGTTTGTTTATTGAGGTTTGTTTATTGAGGTTTGAATCTTCAAGAATACACATTTTTAAAATGTGTATTCTGCTATTGTTGTAAATTCAGTTAAATCTAGATGATGTATAGATATTCATCTTTTATATCCCTACTGATTTCTGTATACTTATTTTATCAATTATTGAGAGAGAAATGTTAAAATCTCTACTGATAATTATGATTTTATTTCTCTTTTCAGTTCTGATAATCTTTGTTTCATGCACTTTGAAGCTAATTAATTATGATTATCATCATGTTGAGTTTCTATTATAATTTTATGAAGTTTGAAATATTTATTTTTAGTTCATAAAAGTGTACAGTTTTGAATAAGTGTTTTAATTTCTAATTTTATTATGTTCAAAGAAATAATTTACATCATACATATTCTTCAATATTTTTATGCTTATTTTGTAGCTTCATTTTGATCAAATTTTTATGAATATTCTAAGAGGGTTGGAAAAAATTATATTTACTGTTTGTGGATCCTGGATCTTGTTAGTGTCCCTGAAATCAAGATTGTTAATTGTGGTCAAATCTGATTGTTAACCAGTTTAATGTATTAGTTTCTGAGAAGTTTCTTAATCTCTGACTCTGATTATGAATTTGTTAACTTCTCCTTGTAATTTTGTCAGCTTTGGTCTATGTATTTTAAAGTTATACTGTTAGATATATTAAGGATCATTTTAATTTGCTTATAAATTGTTCCTTCTATAATTAAGTAAAGACCCTTTTTGCAGCTACTAATGATTTTTGCCTTAAATTTTTACTAGACAAAACATCAAGCCTTACCTAGTTGAGTAATCACCAACAGTGTTTCACTATAAAAGAAATGATTATTTTATGGCTCCATTTTTCAAAATGATGTTTAAAATGAAGATAACTTAATGGCTATAAGTGATTGACAGCCATGTATTAGAACTTGATCTTGAAAATAATTCATGTGGTCATCTTACAGTAGTCAGATTACTATTTGGATGAAATGATGCTAAAAATAAGTTGACGTTTTCTGTGTAATAACTCTGTTGAGTTATGTTCAGTGAATGCTAACATGTACATTGTAGTTTATACCCCTTTGGTATTCTTTAAAACCATCCAGGCCTATTTAGCAAGTGTGAGCTATATTGATGTCTCTGTTTGTCTTCTAAAACCTTAATATGCTTACTTGCCATAAAATAGCACAGGATACTTTAAATATAAGATACTTAGTAATTCTATAAGTGACTTAATATTTATCTTAGCCAGAAACAAAACATGTTATTATAATAGCATAGATTCATTTCAGTCAGTTTTTAACTGACCACATACCAGGCACTGCTAAGCACTGCATATACAAAGGAGGAAAACAGACCTGGCCCTTTAGGACTAAGTATTTTCAAACTGAATAGAGAAAATCTCAACATAATATGGTTGCTACTATAATAGAATTTATGCAAGTGTTACAGGAACCATTAATTCTTATTTGTCATTTGCTGATGAAGGTACATATTTTTTTAATTGGCCATACCTAAGGTAGTGGTCAGTTGTTTTCCCTGTGATGTAGGAAAAATGAAAAAGAAGGACTTAAGTAAAAAGAAATTAGTTTAAAATACAAAGTTAATAAGATTGTTAAATAAGTTTGGGGTGTGGAATTTCCTTTCTGGAAATACTGTTTACAAACAGAGCTGTTAGTAAATGTTCTTGCTGAATGTTTTATACTTTTAAACATGCTTTTCCCCTTCTCCTTTTGCACTTCTCCCTCCAGACTTTAAGCATATCGTTACCTGTCTCCTTCCACCATAGCAGGGCCATGCCAGAAATCTAGGAATCATTTATGACATATATGCATCTTTACCCCTTTTTGGCCTTCATTAATCCTGGCAGTTTTTAACATGTGTGTGTGTGTTTTAACATATGTGTGTGTATATTTTAACACACATGTATATATTTAACATGTATATGCATATATGTATGTGTGCATGTGTGTGTGTTTTAACATACACACACACACACATGTCTGGGAAAAGTCCAACCATTGTTAACATAACGAGAACAGTTTACACAACATCAATGTAACCTGGCAGCCAAGGAGAGTGGACTAGAATGCACATGCGTGAACGATGACAACTTCACTGTACTAGTCAGTGGGAGTGGTAGATGCTATTGAGTGAGCATGTGTACTGTGTGGCTGTTGCATTCAAAATGACTGAGTAGAGCAATGAATCTGCATCAAAACTTACGTTAAGCTTGAACATTCCTCTGCAGAAACTATTCGGATGACTCAGAAAGCCACACATATGGGCAACTGGTGATTGGCAGCTTTATCATGAGCACCCACTCATGTCTCATGCAGAGTTTCTTGGTGAAACATCAAATCACCCAGGTGACTCATCCCAGATTTGGCACCCTGTATCTCCTGGTTTTTCCCAAAACTAAAATCAACTTTGAATGGGCAGAGATTTCAGAACGTCAGTGAGATTCAGGAAAACATGATGGAGCAGCTGATGGCAATTGGGAGAACCGTGCGAGGTCCCAAGGTGCCTACTTTGAAGGGGACTCAGGTGTTATTGTCCTATATACAATGTTTCATATATATAATATATATATTATATATATTGTATATATATTATATATATATATATATAAAATCCTCACCTGAAGACATGCTGATTGATTTAGAGAGAAGGGAAGGAAGGGAGAAAGAGAGGGAGAGAAACATCAATCAGTTGTCTGTTATACTGGCCCCAACTGGGACTGAACCCACACCCTAAGCATGTACTCCCAGGGGGAACTGAACGCAGCACATTATGCTTTACAGGACGAAGCCTAACCAGCTGAGCCACACCAGCGAAGGCTGCAACATATTTTGAATCTATCCACATTCCTTCTCCCAAGCCCCCACATTCCTTGCTGCCCAAGCAACTCAGCCTGTCACTGTGCTGCTTCAGAAGGAATCTTCTGTTGTGCCCTCTATTTCATTTTCTCAGCAGTGCTATCAGAGTTATCTTTTTAAAACAAGAGATCCGATGATCATGTGATTCTTTCTCAAAACTCTTCGATGACTTCATATTGATCCTATGATAAAGTTACAGTCATCGCTCATGTCACACATTGGCATCACTGTGATTCAGCCACACTGACCTTTCTTAATACTGTTTCTTATACTCTGTCACTCTCCTGCCCATCCTAACGTCTTCTTAACTCTTTTAGTTTGTCTAATTTAATTATGTTGCCTTACTTTTTAATTCTTTTTTGCCTCCTTATCACCAACTCTTTCTTCAGCTTTCAGCTGAAATGTTACTTCTAGGAAACATTCTGCAACCCTACAAAGTACATCCTCCCCTTTCTTTTTCTGGTATTTATCACATTGGTAAATAAATATGTGTGTAATTGCCTGTTTTCCCCTCTAAGGTTATAAACTTCTGAGAACAAGAATGAGGTCTACTTGGTGTAGTATCAGATATATAGTGGACACAAATATTTGTTGGCTAAAAAGTGTGCTATTGAATGAAAATTGTGAAATCAAAGATTTAAAAAATATAAAAAACTAAAATATCTTAATCATGTGGTTACTTTAAAAATTTCAACAACATGGATGGACCTAGAGGGTATTATGCTAAGTGAAATAAGTTAGACAGAGGAAGACAAATTCCATATGATTCCACAAGTATGTGGAATCTAAAACACAAAACAAATGAACAAAACAAAACGGAAATATACTCCTAGATATAGAGAATAAATGGATGGTTGCCAGAGGGGAGAAGGTTTGAAGGATGGGCCCAAAAGGTGGAGGGGATTAAGAGGTACAAACTTCTAGTTATAAAATTATTCATAGGGATATAATGCACAGCATGGGGAATATAGTCTATGACATTGTAATGACTTTGTATGGTGACAGATGGTCACTAGACTTACCATGGTGATTACTTCCTAAGGTATATAAATGTCGAATCACTATGTTGTACACCTGAAACCAATACAATACTGTATGTCAACTATCACTCAAAATAAAAAAATAAATAACTTCAGATTTTTACAATTGAATTCAATGCCATTTTATTTGAAAAAGCTCTCATACTTTTACATTTTTTAATTCAAAATCTTTTTATTCTTCCTTATTATCCACTATTCATAAAAACCTATATCAAATGAATTTTTCATGCTTCTAAAAAATAGTTTAAGGATAAAGATTTCTTATCATGAGAATATACAAGAAATGTGGCACAGTGCCTAAAGACAGATAGTTCCAAAAGAGGAAATCCCAGGTGTTTTGAGGAGTGACAGCATACTCTGCAGCCCAGTACCCCTTTGTAATATAAGATTTGACCTATTTGTTTAAGAAAACAGTCACTTTAGCTCTTTATGTTGAAACTGTATTTAACCACCTTTCCCTGATGACTAAATATCTTGCAGATTTCATATCAGTGAACATCAGTGATTACTGTAGAACACTGTAGTTAAAGGTTAGGAAAACTGGGAGGGGTGAAGTTTGGCCAGATGTGTCTCAACCACTGTCCAATGAAATTTATTCCTTTTATTTTAAAGTAAATACCTAAACATGATTGTCTTTACTTTTGCTTCTCTGTTAACACATAAAATGATTGTTTTATGAATTTCTCATTTTTTTAGTCTAGTTAACTGTATTTTTATGGTTACTGCCCTTAGGACCTTTGTTAAAGTGTGTTTAGATTATCTCTCCACCAAAACATTACACAAATATAAAAGCATCCTTTGCAGTATCTCTTACTCTGTATGTTTACATGTGCTAACATACGGTAATGTTTTAATTTGCCTTGTGGCAGCAATTAAATAGTTTTAAACCCAGTGGTAGAAGTAAGCAGAAATTATACTCTATATTAATAAAAAAGATTTAGAAAGCTGGTTCAGTGGCTTAGACCAGTTTCTAGTTTGAAGCTAATGTAAACAAGTATATTTATTTATTATCTTATTATTTTCTTTTTGTGTCTCTTATAATCCCTCTGTTTTGCCACTTTTAAGAAAGCAGTAACTAATGTTTTTTAAAACTGAACAGTAATATTTCTGCTCAAGTTTCTTTCAAGCTCTCTTTTTATCCATAATAACAACTTCTTGGAGAGATATTTTAAATTTTAAAAAAAGTCGAAGCTTTAAAAATTAATCTTAGTATGGGAATCATCCTAAAATTGTGATATAGTGAAATAATTTAAAATTATTTAAACCTATTAGAATCCCTACTTAAGCATATTTAACTATTTTTTCTTGATAAAATTAAGAGCATTTGGAAATCTCTTTTATTAGATACATATTGTTTCAGATTCATGCTAATAATGTATTAAAGGAAAAAAATTCAGAATTATTGACTTTAAATTTCCTCCTAAAAAGCTATAAATTTCAAAAGAAAAATATTTCAGAGGAGATACATCTTTTGTATAAATATTTGACTCATAAGGGGTATGACTTTTTAAAAGATGAATATATAATAATTCTACCTGGAAAAACAAAAATTGCAATGATTCATGCTGTTGATACAGAGCTATACCTGCATAGCTGTAATCTGTTCTGTGACACAGATTTAAAGAAAGAGCTTAAACAGAGGTTCTGTGGTCATGAAGTCAGAAAAGTGTGCCTTGGATTCTAAGACAAGGCCATTTTAAGATGCCAGAGTAAGCAATTGAGAGAGGTCCTACAACAGACAATTGAGAGGAAGTGAAGACAGGTTAGTAGATCTGCCTTGCAGATTTTGGAGACTGGTAGCAGGCAGCAGGCAGAGGTGGGTGCAAGTGGTCATCATTAGAATGACATAGAATGAAAACTGGAAATTCTCTGCAGGTGGAATATGCTATGCACAAGGGCAGCATGGCCAGAAATAATGAGTGGAAACATAGACAGGGGAACTATTGGCATCAAGGGAATCCAACTGCCAGTAGTGATATTTCAGCTGTAGAAATGGAAGTCTAGTGGCAGAACATATTCCCTCAGAAGTAATTGAGGAAAGAACTCAATAAAATGTTTTACTCTGGTTTCTGAGACACTGACATGCTTTTTAGATGGAAACCAAGGGTGGAAACCCAGCAAATAGAAGAAATGGACTCTCATTTGACATAAGGATTGACACTGCATTCTAGTTGCTTTGAATCACTGTGCAGGGTCAGAACAGGGACCATAGTAAAGCTAATGTGATGGTCAGCCCTAACCTATGGTTTCAGTTGTCTTTGTATTTTCCCTACCCTAGGATTAGTTTGGCTGGAATCTAGTTGAGATTCATAGAAACTTCTGTTAGCAGTTGTGAATAAGAGAAAAGCAGAGTTAGAGGTCTGGCAGACAGTTACAACTGAAGAAGAGATACTGCATGTGCCATTCTTTTCACTGTGCTTCCCCACTCTTCACTGAGGAAGGGAAAAAGACGGATTTCACATGGGCACAAGTCAAAGCCACTAAAATAATTATGAGACCAGGAAAACCACAGAAACAAGTTTCTTAAAGCTGGGAGATATTTTTATTTTTAATCAGAAAGACAGTTGATTTAATCAAAATGAGAGCATTAGCCAATATATACCATGCAACAGGTCAACTACAATCACCTCTGAGGATCCATAGAGTTCCCTAGTTTCTAGATACCCCACGAAAAGTGTCCTTTAAAGTGAAATAATCATTTTGGGGGAGAGGTATATTATAACAGTTTTCTGCTGCTCACATAATAAATTACCATAATTTTAGCAGCATAAAACAATGTAAGTTTATTATCTCACAGTTCTGTAGGTCACTCTGATTTGAACTGGGTGGGTTTCTCTACTCCAGGTTTCACAAGGCTGAAATCAAGGTGTGTCAGCCAGCTGGGTCCCAGTGGGCTCTGGGAAGAATCCACTTTCAAGTTTATGTAGGTTGTTGGTAGAACTCAGTTTCTTGGGGTTGTAGGAGTGAGCCTGGGGCTGCTCTCAGCTTTTAGAGGCCACCACATTCACAGGCCCTGGGATTAGCAGGGATATCTTTAGGTGGCTGTTCTGCCTACCACAGAGGGGAATTTTTTTCCCCCAAAGAAATTGGAAATCTTCACTCATCCAATTTCTCTTTCAAGGCTCCAGTAAGGATAGTTAAAATACTACACTCCTGGATGAGTAGAAGCCTAAGGGTTTTTACATTGAATCAGTAGCATAGAAAACAGACAAAGGCTTCCATCTTAGAGTTAAAAAAGGAAAAGCTTGGATAATGGCCAGAATCTGTAACAGTTAAAAGCTTGTGATAGAGGACACAACATTAATATTCGTAACACCTTTCCTTGTGTTTCTGTTCAGACTATGGTATTTTGAAATACTGTTAAAGGTTATTTTATTGTTTGACTAAAATGTTAGTTTGTGGGTCGGGGAAAGAGGTATTTATTGAAAAACCTGCATGTGACCATAATGCAGGTTTATTGCTTCAATAACAATTTATATAGCATCTGAAATTCATATAAAGATAATAAATGCTTCTTGAGGGCCGAACTTTAGAAATATAATATGTGAATGATAAAAATGTTATCATCGATATCCCCATTTCATTTTTTAAACAAAATCTTGTATGCTATTAATATGAGTTTTCTTAATAACTCATAATCATCATTTTCAGGAGTATCCACATCAAGTTAAAAATTTTGTATGATCAAAATGAATCTGTGCTTCTGAGAACAGCCCCATGCACACAGTACACACCTGATGTTTGGGATGCATGTACAGATATGAAGATATCACTTAGAATGTAATGGTCTCAAAATAAATCCCTCATGTCAGCCCTTTTTCTTATAACTTACCATTTCTGATTAACACTGAACATAGAATTTGAGGAACCTGAATTCTGAACCTGGAAATATGGCTACAGTCCTGGAAACTAACAACCAAATCAAAGTCTGCCTCCTAAAGTATTTTTAAGAATGAAATCATCGCTGTTTATCAGGGCCTTTCATATTTGTCTTGTACATAAAACATTTTTTAGCATCAATAGCTGCTTCCCTTCTGTTTCCTGTAATTTCCTATGCTGCTTGGCTTTCCTATGAAAAAGTTATCATTTTTTAGAAGTTACCAGCTAATCAAAGCAGTCTTTTTTTCTTCTTCATGGCACACATCAGCTATAATATTTAGATCACCAATTCTTAGCTATTTTATATGTTTATAGGGGCTCCTTCTTCAATGATGCTTGGTTTTTGCTTATTTGATTTTGTTTTTAATGCTATTTCTGGGTGTGTCACTCTTTTCGAAGCCCAAGAGGTTCGAATAATATTCTCTGGATAATTAAGATTTTGTGAAAGCAACATATAAATTTTTCGTGTGCCTTAAAAACAGACCTTAAAAAGTATCACAACAATCAATGGTGCTGGGTCTCCAGGTTTTCAGAGGGTGACTGAGTAGGGTAGCCTGGGGTAGAGTATGTGATGCTAAAAAATGAGCTTGTATAATCAGTGCAAACAAATGCCAAAGAATAATGTAAGTGATTGTTAGATTATTTCTGGGATCTGGATTTCCAAAACTGAAAAACTGGTTTCTCATAGTCTAAAAATTACAATGTTTTATATATATTTTTTTCATTGAAGTAAGAGTTCTTTTTATACTTAAAAATATCTGCATTTAATTTAATCTTAAATTTTAGGGATTAGGTTTGTCTTAGTATCTGGTCATATTTTATAGCTATTGATATCATTGGCATTGTGTATGTTTAACCTATAATAATTGGCTTCAGTTCTGTTGCCATGGGGGAAGGGAAAAACAGATGTCTGTGGTCTACTAGCAGACTCTCTCATAGCTGCTACAGAGGACTCTTTTAAAGTATGTGAAAGTAGTAGATATATAAATAAAACTAAAAAAATCTCAATGAAATCAAGTACTCTGGGAAAAATGTAAATGAATAGAATTGAAGCAAATAGAAGTAGAAAATATAAAAAGAATAATGATCATAATTATTTTCAAAATGTCTTTGTGTTCTGGCAGTTTTACTGCTGCATATTTTTTTAACTTTCAAGAAGCAGATAAGCACAATATTATATAAACTACTTCAGAACATTATCAAAGACAGTTTGCCATCCAATTCATTTTGAGAAGATAAAATAATCCTGATACTCAAGCTTGAAAAATATGATACAGCAAGGAATGTTTTAAACCTGTCTATATTTAGAATATCAAATCCTGAATAAAACATTTACGAATATAATTTATTAGCTTATTAAAAGTATCGCCCATGATATTCTAGCTTATCTTAGAAACACAATGATGGTATAAGTTTAAGAAAACTATCAGTATGTGATTACTTATATCATGCTTCCAAAAGAAAAACCAAAGAACACCAATCAAATATGAAAAGTCGAAAACATTCTTTTTTTAATTTCTGATTTCTTTGAAAAATTTTTTTTTAAATACTAGGCATAGAAATACTTCCTCATATGATTAAGAATACGTCGTCAACCAACTGCTAAAATATTTAACTGTGCTTTGCATTAAAATTGTGAAAATACCTACTATCATCATTTTATTTGATTTTTCTTTATTTTATTTAAAAAAATTTTATTACAATTTACATTTAGTATTATTTTGTATTAATTTCAGGTGTACAGCATAGTGGTTACACAATAATATACTTCACACAGTGTTCCCCATAATATTTCCAGTACTCAAATGGCACAATACATAGTTATTACAATATTATTGACTGTATTTTCTACATTCCTACTACATTCCTACTTTACATTCCTGTACTTTACATTCCTAATGCTCTTTTCTAACTACCAGTCCCTAACCCTTATGACCCAGTGATTCCACTTCTGGATCTAGGAGGGGGGAATGCCCCAAAAAACAGAATTCTCTTCTGGAGGCTTGGTCCCTTGTAGTATAGGCTTCTCCCACTAGGTGAGTGTTCTAGGAACCCATCTGTATCAGTGTACCAGTTGGTATTGTTGTGAGAGGCTGCGTTCAGCTCCAGTGAATTCTTTTGAAGACCCTTTCAACACTTTTGCCCATTTCACGATGGGTGATATACAAGCACGACCTACCCACACTGTGCTGAGTGTTCAGCAGTTTTTGACCACAAATGGCATGACCCCCATGCCCCACCCTCCCTATGTACTCATCTAACCCCAAGTGACTTTTTTTGTTTCCCTGGATAAAAAAAATCCTCAAAGGGAAATATTTTCCTGATGTGGAAGAGGTGAAACAAAAAACAGCAGAAGCACTTAAAAGGCATCAAAATTGATGAGTTCAAAAACTGTTTTGAGCAGTGGAAAAAATGTCTTGATACATGTATTGCATCAAATGGAGAGTACTTTGAAGGTGACTGAAGTTTAAACATGTCAGAATAAATACAACATTTTTTATAAATTAATTCTGGTTTTTTGGGAGGTCTCTCTTCGTATATCTGAAAAACCCAAAATACTAATTTGGAAGGATATATGTACACCTATATTATTGCAGCATTATTTTCAATAGCCAAGATATGGAAGCAGCCCAAAAGCCCATCAGTAAATGAGTGGATAAAAAGCTGTGGCACATTTACACAGTGAAATATTACTCCTCCATAAAAAAAGAATGACATCTTACTACTTGCAACCGCATGGGTGGGCTTAGATGGCATTAGGCTAAGTGAAATAACTCAGCCAGAGAAAAACAAATAACCATATCATTTCACTTACATGGAGAATCTAAAGAACAATATAAATGAACAACAAAACAGAAACAGACCCATAGATACAGAGAACAGACTAATGGTTGCCAGAGGGGAGGAGGTTTGAGGGACTGGGTGAAAAAGTTAAAGGGATTGAGAAATACTATTACCACTTAAAATGTTTCTCAAAAAAGTACCTGCAAATAGCTTAAAATAGCACAGATAGCTTAATAATAAAAATCAGTATTTCTTTCCCAGTCTTTCCCTACTCATCCCTCCCTTTAATTCTCTTTCCAGTTTCTAATAATTGTATCACTGTATGAGTTTCTTTATTATTATCTTTACAATTTTATATACTTAAAATATTTTTCCTATTCCACCTAATATAGACTTTCTATCTTAATTTCCCAATATATAATTTAGCAACTAGTTCTCTAACATCCTTAGTAAATAAAACTATTAGTTATTTAACATATAGAATCTTAATAAATGCTAATTTTGTTTAGCAAACAGTTGCATCCCAATTTTATTATAAGCAAAATTTTATTGTGTACCTGTTGTTTTGAAGCCTCCATGAAGAAGCATATACAACTTTTTTTTTCTCCCTTATTGGAGGCCACTAGTGATCACTAAGGCTAAAATAAGAACTCTTTAGCTTTTATTTCAGATTTTTATTTAAGAAGAGAAAATACACAATTACAATATACTTCTGTGTCCTTAAATTCAGAAATAGGGAGTTAGAGAATAAAAATATTTTTAAGTTCAATTATATAATAATATTTAAGGGAAAGGAGAAAGCAAAAAGTGGCCCTGGACATATATGCAAGGGAAAAATAAATAACACTAAAAAAGGAAGGAGCAAAGATTGACATGTGCCATCTTAGAGGATAGAGAGATATAATCATAGAAAGTGCAAGAGAGGAAAGTGACTACACAGACTTAAACAAAGATAAATATATAGCAACATGAAGAAAGATTTTATGGTGACTCTTTAAAGTTCATTTTAATATATTCTTGGGAAAGCAAATAACTGTTTCCCAATTAAGTTTATTTGAAAACACCAAATTTAATGTATTGGATTTATAAAAAATAAGTAAAATTATGTTAGTGATTTGGGATAATATAAAAAAAATTAAAGGTAAAGATGTCACTCTCAAAAAATCCTTGAAATTTAAGTCAAATGACAAAGTAAATTAAGAGCAGTTAGAAAATACATATTTGAAAGTATATATTAAAAGCATAGAAATTAAGTCACTAAAGAGACTCTCAGACACTTTCAGTGATAATATTTTTACATTTGACCTGAAGTTTTATGTATTCAGTTTACTTAGAATGCTTTAAAGCTACATCATTTGTACGTTTTTCCTTTTTTACAAGAAAGATAAAAAGTCAACACTAAATAATCATGGATATATTGCAGAATAAAGTATTTTCCATAGTATTCTAATGGAAATTCACACAAATCCAGTGCAACTAATGCTTGGTGATAGTTAGTAATATAATTAAACTCATACCGTAGATCCAGGATTTGTTTTGAGTTCTTTTCATAGCAGAACTGTTGGATTTGTACTAATCTGTCTTTAGCATATTTCTGGTTCCTTCTTGACTGTTCTTAGTGTTTGTAATATGTATAACCAGGTTGAGAAATGAAACCCATGGTTGTAGAACAGTTGTATATAATACTGTTCTATATGAGAATTAAATCTAAAACTTTGATTTGATTACAAAGAACCTAAACCCAAAGTTTTTCATACGTCTATGTAACCAAACCCTAGAATTCCATGAAATTGTGAGTGGACTTTGAATTTTTCAATCTGATTTTTTTCATAATCTATTTATATGAGACTAATCTCTCCAAATCTAATATCTTTCTCTTGTTCAATCTCCTAATTACTTTTTTATATTCACCACATTATTTTTGCTATCAATTATATTTTCGCTACCCATTGTAGTCTATCAGAAAGTGAATAAATAATGTGTATTGCCACCTATAGGCAGAAAATTAGTTACACTTGTTTATGACACATAGAAAAGCATAATCTAAAAAGAGAGTCCTTTTTTCCAACCCTTACATCAACCATTTTCAAACTTGTTTCTTACACATTTACCTACTGTTACTGATGTTGCCATTTAAGATACCTGTGCCTTAAAGCATTTGCTCCAGTGCCTTAAAGCATTTGCTTAAACTTTTATCATTTTGTCATATTATTTGCTTTTTATATATCATCTAAATACAACATCTTATTAAAATTTCACGGCTTCAAAAAGTTTAAAGAGACCTGTTTAAACCAAATAACTTATATACTAAACTAACTGTTGTATCTTCATTTACCTCTGTAGTGGGGAAAATTACCGATATTTGTTCCCAGGAATGAAAAGCTTCCCCTCCTACCATCTATTATCATTAGTCTTTGGTTTTGTGCCTGCTCTGTAATGATATAGGTTTGTTTCTCCTTTATTCTTTGCAGAGTGCTGCAGCAGCTCCCAGTCCAGTGCTAGGAAACATTCCCCCAGGAGATGGCATGCCAGTAGGTCCTGTACCACCAGGGTTCTTTCAGGTACTCAGAGAAACTCTGACTAGGAATGTTAAGGCCTAGGAACTCCTGTTTGATTTTATTTAAAAATATGAAGGAGAATGAGGCTATTTTTATTCATAAAGTAAACATAATGTTGTGCGGCCAACTCTTGATTATTCAAAGATTGGTTATTTAGTATATAGATTAGCCCTTCCTTCCTGTATTATTGTCAAATTTTTATTCATTTATTTATTTTGCCATTTCATTGTTCAAGAAGAAAGAAAAGAGTTGGAATGCAAATTACCCCATTTAGTTAACTGTGGTAAAGATTTGGTGGGAGAAAAGGCTAAACATGAGGTTCTGAAATGATATATAGATTTTAAATATTTAAGCTATCCATATTTCCAGAGACTAAAGATAATCAAGATTTGGCTGTACTTTAAAAATATGGCAAAATCATAACTTATTTACTTATCAGGATTATAGGCTATATCAAAATATTTGAGAATCATCTTTGTAGCTTTTAAGCTGGAATTTTATTAATATCATTACATCACATTTTAAAATCAGATTTTAATAGATATATGTTAGTATTTTAAAATTTCAGTAAGACCATTTATTTTAGCAATGATAATACTGATTTTAGAATTACAGTACATCCCTTTTTAATTTTACGTTATCCATGTCTTAACCGACAGTTTTCTAACCCAAACCAACAAAGATTCTGAAGGTATTTTTTCTTTTTACTACATAGTTCATTTTATAACACCCTTCAAGAAAACTAGGAAGAATTTAGGAGTTAAAAACTAGAGTTAGAAGGGATTACAGGAATTAATATAATATGTTATAACAGTAATAACTAACACAATAATTGCTTACTTTATGCCATGCTTTGTTTTAAATGTTTTACATATATAAACTCTTAATTCTTACAGTAACCCCAGTTGTGAAGTGTGCCTTATTATCATTTCTATTGCATAGTTGGAAAAGGTAAATTCTGATAGACAAGTGGTTTGCACAAAGTCAGAAAGTAACAGGACCGGGATCCACACCAAGGCTCTCTGGTCTTGTGTCATTAAATTTAACTTTTAAAGTTCAGATGGTCATTACTTATAAAACATTTCTAGCTCATTTTATTTTTTTTCCTCATTCTTTTTTTATCTTGCCAAGGATATATTGGAATTAGAAAGTAAATCAGAAGAGTTTACTTGCAAGAGCTAGTAGAAGCAACCTCTCTGTGTGGCACTTTTTTTAAAAAAGGGGTAGTTTGGGTAGGAAGCCAAATTCTTTCTAGGGTAAAGCAAAGTGTATAAACTGATACATATTTAGTTTTACATTTTGTATAAGGAACTATTCTTCCCTTGCCTGCCTTCTGCCTTAATCTTGATAATAGTAGTTGAAACAGAGTTAAATTTGTTTTAATTATTTTAATGTGATAAAGAGTACTATTAGATGCCAGGCACTGTAGCAAACACCTAAAAATGAGTATATATTTTATGTATCTTCCTGATATTCATTGTCTAGCCAGTGAGGCATTATTAAAAATAAGTAGCTATAATACAGCAAGATAAGTTCTGTAACAGAGTAAAGTGTAAAGTTCTTTGATGACCTAGAAGAGAGCTATTAAGTCTGCCTGAATTGGAGCTAAAGGTGGTTTGGGAAAATTTCTTTAGGGAAACCAGCAGAGGAATGCTATTCCAGAAAGAGGGAACAGTATAAGCAGAAGTGTGGAGGCCTCAGAATACCCCCATGCAGAGGTGTTCAGAGTAATACATACAGAAAGTAGAGGAAGGGCAGTCAGGAGTTCCTGGACATAAAGTTGGGAAGATATTGTCCAGCATACTGAGAAGGGCCTCATAAGCCTTGTAAAAAACTTGAGTCTCTTTTCCGTAGGCATGTGAGAGCTGTCAGAGATCTCTAAGAAGGGCAGTGACCTGGATTCAATCCACAGAGTGGATTCAGGCTTTGTTAGGCACCTATGATGCAATTAAATATTAAGTCCCTGCCCTCAAAAAACTCACAATATGGTTAATGAGAGAGAGAGAAGGCAATCAGAGTACAGAATGAAAATGGTTATGTTAAATGAGTAGAGTGTGCCCTTAGAGCAAATCAGAAGGCTACCAAACCCAATCTTGGGAGGGGCATTTCAGGGAAATAGTAAATGAAACCCAAATTGGCATCTAAAGATGAATTTGGCAAAGGAGGCAGGGAGAGAGGGAAAGAGTATTTCAAAAAGAGGGGAAAAAATTTCAAAGACTCAGAATGAAAAGCAGAGAGACCAAGTGTAAAACCGTAGCTTAATTAATTAAAGGGACAGTGGCTAGCGATGAGTATCCAGAACTTCGAGGAGCCTTGTAGATTAGTTAAGCTTTTGTACCTTGGTCTTAAGGGCAGTAGTAAGCTATTGAAGGATTTTAAGCAGGAGAGAGGCATGTTCATATTTGCATTTCTAGAAAAATTACTGCAGTTGCTGTGTGCAGCCAGGATTGCAGAGAGACAAGCCTGAAGGTAGGGAGACCATTTAGTAGGCTGTGGCAGTGATCAGGGGACCTTTAATGATGGTCTGAAGGAAGGCAGTGGGAGTGGGTATAGAGAAAGATGAACAGACTTGATTGACAAATAAATGCGGGGGTTATGAGTAAAAGCATTCAAAAATAATACCCTGGTTTCTGGCTCTCACCTGGACAGATGGAGGTTTCATTTTCTGAGATAGAGACCACAGATGAGGAGTGGGATTGAAGTGGGACAGATGAGGTTCCCGTGGGACCTCCAAGAGATATCCCTTAGGCTAGTGAACTTACAGGTTTAAAGCCTAAAACAACGATCTAGGTTAGAGATAAAAATGGCAGGATTATCATCATATTCAGGGCACTTGAATCCACAGAGGTAGATTAATTGTCCAGGGAGAAAGTGACAGAATGAGAGAGTAAGAGGATATATAACAAAATTCCAAAAACACAACAAAAAATGAGCAAAGGTAGCAGCATCCATTACAGAGACTAGATGCAGGGGTGTTGGTTAGTTGGCTATTATAGTAGCCCAAGGAAGAGAGTTTGTGGACATTTTCAAAGCAGTGGTAGTGGGATTGGAAACAAAGAAGTAATTCATAGTTATGTTTAACAGGCCTCAGTTGATTAACCAAATTGGAGGTAGAAGAGAAGGAGCTGGAGGAATCAAGAAGGAGTCAGAGGTTCCTACCTTGCACCTCTGGAAAATTTTAATGTCTTTATCTGACTTAGGAAAGAGAGGAGGTAGAAAAAGTTTTAGATATGTTCGAGTTTGATACACGTCATTCTTCTATCCAGGGAGACCATTCCAGCTAATGCCAAATACTCTTTTCCCCTGTTCAGCTGGCTGAAATATAACCAGTCTCCCTAGAAATGCTTCTCTGACATATTGAAAAACTCAAACTATCAAACTTTTTAAAAAGAAATAACATGTTGTTATCTTTTGGTACACATGGGATCAGACTAGTCAGGTATTCCCTAAATATCAACATTTGTTTCCTACTATGATTGGGCCATACTTCGGCATGATTCTGTCCATAACCATTGTTAATGAAGAATAGCTGCTTTCTATGAGTAGAAATAGCAAGATAATCATAATTTAAGTTCTAACACCAGTTTCTTTTTCTTTTTTGTATATTTTATTGAGTATGCTATTACAGTTGTCCCATTTCCCCCCCCTACATCTCCTCCGCTCCGCACCCCATCACATCATCCCCACCTCTTAGTCCGTGTCCGTGGGCTGCACACACCAGTTCTTTGGCTACTTAATTTTCCACACTACTCCCAGCCTCCCCGTGACCACTTTGTTTTTTGTTTGTTTTTGTCAACATTATCCCGCCACCACTTTCCCCAGCCTCGCCCACCCCTACCTCCCACCCTCAATCCTTCCCCCATTTGGCTCTGTTTCTAATTCAGTTCCAGAGAGATATTGAGGTCCAAGAATTATTGTGAGACTAGTTTCGAATCCCCGTTGTTAGTGAAGAGGTACAAAGCTTATTTGGGACTAGAGCAGGAAAGGACTGAACCGATTAGAATTTAATGAATAAATGAAACTAAAGAGAGAAGAATTCATAACTAGAACATAAAATACTGGCTTCAGTAGTTCTGAGCTCCCCTCACTACATGATCATATTATAAAAAATACATTAAAATAGTTCTCCTAAATAGACAAATGTAATCCTTTTATTCCTATTTACATTGGAGAACAAGCCCTCTCTTTTCCATTCTGATATAAGTATAGACTTAAACACATTACCAAGTGGAATTACCACAAACTAAATTTGTGATTTCCTAACAACTGTTTTTCAGTAATAGCAATTAACTTAAACTCTAGAATGAGTAATTATGATTAATACCTCATACATTTAACAAGTCCATCATAGAAGGCAGCCTTTAGATTAGTGTCTTTCTATTTATGATATATATTAAAGTTGTTCGTACTTACAGTTTGACATTTTTATTAAAATGGGAGAACTTCTGTTATTGAATAGGAAACCAATTAAGTAAAATCAGTGGGAATAGTTGGACATGCAAAAGGAGATATCAATTTAGTTAAAATAAAGCCTTTTAAAGTAAGTCATATATACTTATTTACTTGGAGTCTTTCATTAAAGGGATAATTTGTATATAAAACCTTATAAATTCTCAAAGTGACCTACCATGGGACTGGTGAATGATTTTAAAGCAGCTTTCTTAAATTGCAAAATCTTGCTACGGGGAAGACTTTCTTCAGTTTCTAGTAAGCTTCAAACCTGAATGTTCAGTAGCCTGTGATTTCATCTAGCAGTTTTAGTAAAAGAAAATACTGTATTGTGGTGTGATGTGAACACACGCTGTAGACTTAGTACACTCAGAACTGAGTCTCTGATTCTCCTGTCCCTGTGCTAGAGTCTTATTCAGAAGTTTCACTGTATGCTAAGAAATTTGAATTATACACGAATCTTCTATGTATTCTCATAGCATTCTTACTAAAAGATAGGCAAAGTTTGATTCCTGTAATTTTATTGACTAGGCAGCAGTGTTCCTTGAATTAATTACATTTTCTTCTCTCTTACATATAATAAAAATAGTTGAGTAAAATGCATAAAATAAAGTTCTCTTTCTTTTATATCTTAAAAGAATTGAGACTATTAACTCTCTTACCTTACCAAGTTCTATAATTTTATAGATTTGAGTAATAAGGAAAATTCTCTTTTGAACTTACTATAACTTATACCACTTTTTAAAAAATGAACATTTGTTATATCTACCAAAAACAGTTGGGAGAAAGGGGGGAAAATACTTTATTTTTTCCTCCTCCTTTTTACCACAAGAAAACTTGTAAGAAGATAACTATATCTTGTTTTTATCACTCCACTAAACATATCTATATCTTATATAAAAACACAGTCTTTTAATACTGATATAGATATATTTGACTGTATACCTAATATGGGACATACTTACAAATATCTAATTTTGAACTCTGCATAGCCTTTTGTTTATCATGTTTTGTTTTGTTTTTTATCTTGATACATTTACTGGATTGTAGTCACTGGATCTTTAGTTTTCTTAACTGTAACTGTTGAAAATGAATCATCTGTTGATGTTGGGTTGTAAATTTAAGGCATTGACGTGAATAAGATTATAAATACTTGTTGAAGATAATTTATACCAAGTAATTTAGTTTCCGACTAAGGTGGCCATCCATATTTTAAAGTCTAAATTGATCCCAACTCTGATAAGGTAGAAAATACTTTCCAGCAGGTCCGTAAGCCACGTTGGCTCTGCAGGCATCACGTTAGCAGTGGTAAAGCTGCTTTGCCATCTAGTGGTGGTTTGCAGACGTCTCTGCTTGTTCAGCGTGTTTTCCCAAGGTTTTATTTTTAGCAAGACTGCACTGTAGCAGGCTGACCTAACGCTCTGACATAGTAATAACGCAATAAGAGGAACAAAAAATAGAAAGAAATGTCACCTTTTCTCCATGGTGCTATTATTGATTAGGAAAAGCTCAGTATAAATCACTTTCATAAAGCAACAAAGACAAAAACAAAGCTTAGGGTAATAAATATTCTTAATATTTTAAAAGAAAAAATCAAAATGTTCAAAAATGAGAAAAATGGTTATTTAATCTAACACTTGCAACTGAAAAGGAAAAATAAGAAATGTTTTTGCAAGCTCTGGTTAAATGTTTTTGGAGGTCGATTTATTTAACTTATTATCTGGAAATAAGTCCTACATTTTGATGATACCTTCATAACTAAGTACACCCATCTGCTCTGCTATTCCTAATCAGACTTTCAGAATACAATTATTTTATTATTGGTCCACCTCTTTTACCCTATTGTTTATACATATAGTTAAATAGTTTACGTGCTTTCTCAATTCCCTTCTGTTTTCATTAATCTTCATATTGTCTTTGATCTCAGTGGTTTGCCTTTCCTCTTACACTTCCTGACCATGGCTAGTTCGGGAATCAGCCTTAGGAAAACTTGAAACCTCAGGAAAAAAACTCTTTACCTCTCCCTAGAAGTGGTAGATACTATCTATGACCTTAGATAACAAACTAAAAGATTAGTCTTTTTTTTAAGTTTGATATTTTTTTAAATTATATTTTATGATTATACTATTACAGTTGTCCCAGTTTTTCCCTCTTACCCACCCTCCACCCAGCACCCCCACTTCCACAGGCAATCCCACTACCATTGTTCACGTCCATAGGTCATGGGTATAAGTTCTTTGGCTTCTCCATTTCCTATTCTGTACGTTACATCCTCATGGCTATTCTGTAACTACCTATTTGTACTTCTTAATCCCTTCACCTCTTCACCCATTCTCCCACATCCCCCTTCTATCTGGCAACCATCAAAACACTCTCCATATCTGTGATTCTGATTCTATTCTTCTTGTGTGCTTAGTTGATTTTTTAGATTCAATTTTTGATAGTTTTGTATTTAGTGCCATTTTATTGTTCATAGTTTTGATCTTTGTTTTCTTAAATAAGTCCCTTTAATATTTCATATAATAATGGTTTGGTGGCAATGCACTCCTTTAGTTTCTTTCTTACCTGGGAAGCTCTTTATCTTTTCTTAGATTCTAAATGTTATCTTTGCCAGGTAGAGGATGCTTAGCTATAGGTCGCTGCTTTTCATGACTTTGAATATTTCTTGCCAATCACTTCTGGACCACAAAGTTTCTTTTGAGAAATCAGTCTTTTGGGAACTCCCCTGTAGGTAACTAACTGCTTTTCTCTTGTTGCTTTTAAGATTCTCTCTTTATGTTTAACCTTTGGCATTTTAATTATGATGTGTCTTGGAGTGGACCTCTTTGCATCCATCTTGTTTGAGACTCCCTGTGCCTCCTGGACTTGCATGTCTATTTCCTTCACCAAATTAGGGAAGTTGTCTTTCATTATTTTTCAAATAGATTTCCAATTTCTTGCTTTTTCTCTTCTCCTTCCAGCACCCCTGTGATTTGAATGTTGGACCTCTTGAAGTTGTCCCAGAGGCTGCTTATACAAATCATATTTTTTTGGATTCATTTTTCTTTTTGCTGTTCTGATGGTTGTTTTTTTCTTCCATATGTTCCAAATCATTGATTTGATCCTGGGCTTCATTCACTCTCCTGTTGTTTCCCTGTAAATTGTGCTTTATTTCAATTAGTATATTTTTCATTTTTGACTGGATCTTTTTTATGCTGTTGGTGTCCTCACCAAACTCCTTGAGCACCCATATAACCAGTGTTTTGAACTCTGCGTCTCATAGAGTGCTTATCTCCCTTTTGTTTAGTTCTTTTTTTGGAGTTTTGATCTGTGCTTTCATTTGGGCCATATCTTTGCCTCCTCATTTTGGCAGCCTCCCTGTGTTTGTTCCTATGTATTAGATAGAGCTGCTTTGACTCTGTGTCTTGGTAGTATAGCCCACTATAATACGTGTCCTGTGGGATCCAGTGTCACAGCCTCCCCTATCACCCAAGCTGGGTACTCCAGATGTTACTAAATGTGGACGGAGGGGGATTCAGATACTGTTAGAGTAACAATGCCCCATCTTCTCCTGGGTCCCTCTGATCTAGGTTCTTTGCCCACCACCCTTAGGAATTATGGCTCTCAATGCCAGTGTTTAGTGAAAAGGAAAGGAATTATTTATTCAAAAGTTGTACAGGTTTCGAGTAATGGCTAAATATCGCCATTAAATCTCAAAATCCCTTTAAAACACCCACCAACACACACACGGTCCTGCCTTTCCCCCTGTGCCCAGTCAGGCCGGTCAGGAGTACCGTCCTTCCAGAGGAAAAGAACAGAAGTCCAGAGCCCGGCTAGGCAGGCCTCTTGCAAATGGCTCCCAGTGCCATCAGCCGTGTCACCGCGATTTCCAATTCTTAACCCAAAACCACATGTCACCTTCTCATGGCCCACTAGCAAGAGTCTTTTCTCCCCTTTCCTTCCAGCAGGGTCTTCTCGTTGTTCCCCTGTGGCGTGGAGCAAACTGTCTCTCAGCTTTCATGCACCCTTGCTGTGTATCAGAGAGCTGCCTCCCAGTTACTTCCTGGGTTTTAAGTTATGCAAACCTTCCTGGTTAGCCTTGTTGATATGCAAAATAGCCATCTTTGCATATGAGGTATGAAGCTATCTTGCTGTTTTGATATGCAAAATGACTCTCAATGGCCTTGCTCCTGGCAGGTCTGAAGCTGGCCTGTTATTGATATGCAAAGTAACTCTGAAAGTCCCTGCTCCATGTCTCCCATCCCCCATAGTGTCCTGCCCTCGGGGGGCACAGGAGGAGTTGGAAGAATATCCTATATTTTTCTTGGGTACCCCACATCCTGGACACTGTTACAAATACCCCTTTGGGGGGTCCCCAGCTGGACTCTGTTACAGAAATGCACCCTTTGTGTGGGCTGAGTATACCCTCCTCTTGTAGTCAAGCCTTGTTTGCTGTTGACAGGTCAATGGGAGTGATTTACCCAGGACTAGTCAGCTGTAAGTATTGTCCGTGACCACTAACCACAAACCTCTGCCCTCCATGGAGGATCAGCTGTACAAGAGCAGGGGAATGGTGCTCCGACATGATCTATAGCTGTCTACTGGGTATGCAGGCCCTGGGACTTCCCAGGTCATGCAAGGCTAGGTCAGCCCCCACCTATGTTCTGCCCAGGGTCACCTTACATAAGCTATAAAGCAATCTAAGATGGCTACTACTTGTGCTGGCTTGGAATTCTCCAGGTGAAACCAAGCTGTGAATCTAGGCTGGCTGCTGCAAATGCTGTTCGGGGGCCACTTAGCAAGAGGTGCAAGGGCTGGGGGCTCACTGAGACCAGCTGTTCCTTGTGTGAAAGGATTTAGGAAGTTGTGAAGGATGAACCAAGACCAGCCATTTATATGGAAAAGCCACTATTAACCACTATAAGTTGGGTGGGATGGAGCCTTGGGGAATCATCAGGGTGAGGCAAACAGTGTTAAATTGATGGAGTCTCAGATATGGTACTCTCCTGCCTGCTCTGTGGCTCTGTGGCTCTGTGGGGAAAGGGTTCAGGAAAGGGACAATGGCGTCTACCTGCCTTTCTGTCTGGGATAAAGCTGTCTCCCAGCTCTCACCTTGATGTCAGGTACTTCATTTCCTCCCATTTGCCACTGGTGCCTTTCAAGCTGCTAGCCAGAAGCTAGAGCTCAGTGGGAGTGAGTCTGAGTAAGTCTGTCTTGTGGGTTCTTTAAGAGAAACTGCTTGGGACTCCAGAAGTTTCTTCTACTGACTCAATTCCCGCTGGTTTTTGCAGCCAGAAGTTGTGGGGACTTATCTTCCTGGCACCAGAACCATGGGCTAGGGAGCCTGGTGTGGGACTGGGGCTCTGCCCACAAGATATCCCTCCTGAATGTGGATGTGGGACCAGCCCATTATGCATCTCCGCCCCTCATACCAAACTGGATGGTTGTGGTTTCTTTAATTCTGTAGTTGTCAGACTTCCATACAACTTGATTTCTATTGGTACTGAGTGATGGTTGTTCTATAATTTAGTTGTAATTTTTATGTAGTTGTGCAAGGAGCCAAGCCATGTTTACATATGCTGCCATCTTGACCAAAAGTAGATTAGTCTTTTCGTAGTCTGAACAAATAGAATACTGAAAATCTCAAGCAGAACTGACTTACTGAATTATACCATCTAACATTATCTATATATAGTTTAAAAATTCAAGCATTAAAAATAGCTTTTCTCAGAACTAAATATGCCATGATTTAGAGAATGGAGGTGGGGAAGGTTGCTTATTTATTAAAGTTCAAGAAATAAAAATTAAGTTTAATTTTCTTAGAAATGTAATTTTGAATCTTTAAAGAACAGAGATTGTAAATATGAAAAACAGAGCAAGTCTTTCTGTAGTATAAAGACAAAAGCAGCCTGAAGAAATAAAGGCGTGTGACAGCTGCAGGCTTTGATAATGTGTTCCTGCAGTTGTGGTAATAGTTTTTCTGGCCTCAACTATTAGGACAAATTAAAACTGCTCAGCTTGAGTAACTAAGTAAGCTTTTTTAAAAAATGCAGTTTCAAACAACTAAAGGTCTTACAGCAGTGACTAGATGGACAGGGAGCAGAGGAGAGAGTGTCAGGGATTCAGAGACTTTACTTGGGTTTTCCTATTACGATGGGATGAAATAGTTTCCTCTTAGAAACCCTTCTTTTTTTGTTTGTTTGTCAAAATGAGTATTTAGGAAAAAGTTAGCTTGGCCATCCTAGACCAATATTGGTTTTCCTTTCACTTTCATGCTAAAGGTGTCACTAAGCTAAAGGTGTCAAGATATTCAAATGAAACAATAAAATATCACATTTTAAATTATATCTGTGATAAGAGTTAATCTATTTTTTGAGTAATTTGAAATTACAGTTTTTCTTATAAAAAGTATCTAAATGAAAAATTTTCCCAGAGTGAAGTTTTTATTAAAGCCTCATGCAGGAAAAAGATGTAAACCAAATTGCAAATATGCAAAGGCCATTTATAACACAATTTAATTTCTTATTTAATGTTGGTTACAGAAGTGAAAATGGTCCATTGTTCAGGAAATTAAAGAAGGAACATTATAAGTTCCCTATAGAGGTGGGATAGATTTGTCTTAAGAATACATTAGGATGCCTTCAGCTTTTTTTAAAAAAATGGCATATTACTAAATAGTGTTCAGGAATAAGTTATCAGGAGTCCACAAACTGTGAAAGCCAAACAGTAAATATTTTAGGCTTTGAAGGCTTTGAAGTCACAACTTCTCAACCCTAATATAGTATAAAAGCCACTGTAGGTACTATGTAAACTAGTAAGCATGGCTGTTCCAATAAAACTTTATTTACAAAAACAAGTGGTGGGTCAGATTTAGTCCATGAACCACAATTTGCCCACTCCTGTTCTATAGGACTGTGGTCACCACTAGAGATTTTGTAAGACACTCAGAGGGTAGGGATCACAAGCAATGTTTCCCCAAGTGTGTTCTGTGCACTACCGACACAAGAGTCCTGGGAGTCACCCACTCCTATTATACCCAAATTCTTGGGAATGGAGGTGTGGAACTAAAAATCCTTTATGTTTTGTTGTTGTTTGTTTTGTTTTTAACAGATGAATCTTACAAACTAAAATTTGAGAACCACTTACTAAGATTGCTGACAGCATTCAGTGATAAATATTTATTGCTTCTCCCTACTAGACCATATATACTAGACTATATATACTAGAGTTAGTATTTTATTACTATTGCAGTAAACAAGATAAATCTTTGCCCGTGTAGAACTTAGAGTCTAGGGAGACAGTTACTGACCAAAATAAATAATTATTGTATAATATGTGATATGTTAGATAGTGATAAGGGCTAGGGAGAAAAATGAAACCAAAAGGGAAAGTAGGCAGCATTGCAGAAGTTTTGGGTAGAGTGTCCAAAGAAGTACTCAACAAAAAGATGCCATTTGAGTAAATATCTGAAAGGAAATGAAGGAACATGCGTATGGTATCTGGGAGGAGTGTTCTAGGCTGAGGGACAAGCAAACATGAAGACCCTGAGTTTAAAGCATGACTGGCTTTTTGCAGAGAAGGTCTGGATAGCTAAAGTGGAGTGTCAGCTGGGGAGAATACAATGGAACCTCAGTTCTCAAACTTAATGCATTCCGGAAAACTGTTTGAGAAGTGATTTGTTCAAAAATCAAATCTCTTCTGTTTGTCACCTGAGAGATGTGTGACTGATCATACAGGTATCAGCATGAAAAGGCTGTCGGGTAGAGAATCGAGACCCAAAGTTTTATTAGACAACTGAGACATTTTTCCATGAGCAACTTGGTGGAGAACCAAATTGTTTGAGAACTAAGACATTTGAGAACTGAGGCTTGACTGTAGTTAGATATGAAGTCTTAGATAACAGAGAGTCTTATCACGTAGTCTTTGTAGGTCATTGTAGGGATTTGGGGTTTTACTCTGATTAGAAGATTTGAACAGAGTCATTCTGGCTGCTATGTCCTGATTAGTCTGTAGGAAAGAAGGATGGAAACAGGGAAGCCAGTTTGGATGTCACTGCAAAATTTTGACAAAAGATTATTGAATTCTCGATATATTATGAAGCTAGAGCCAACAGATTTGGTGATGGTTTGGACAAGTGTTGTGACAGAAAAGGCTAAATCAAGGGTGACTGCAAGAGTTTGGTCCTATTCCGCTAGAAAATGAAGTTGACGTTTACACTTGTAGATAAAACTTCAAGAGGAGGTATGAGGGGAAATAAGTTTAACTTTGAACTTAAGATGGCTCTTAGATATTCACAAGAGGTCGAATAGGAAACAAGATATCAGAGTTTGCAGTTTTATGTTTAAGGCTTGGGCTGAAGACATAATTTGGAGAGTCATTAGCACATGTATAATATTTAAAGCTATGAGCCTGGGTGACATCATCAAGACAGTGAGTATAGACAGAGACAGGAAGCTCTACAAGGATCCCAGGGCACTCTAATGTTAAGAAGTCGGGGAGATGAGAAGGAGCGAGCGAAGAATGAGAAGGAGCAGACCATGAGATAGGGAGAAAACCAGGCAATGTGGTATCCTGGAAGCCAAATTAAAAAAAAAAAGTTTCAAGGAGGAGAGCAATGACCAGCTATGTCAAATGCTGCTAATATTTCAGAGTGGTTGAGGACTGACAGTTGGCCATTGGATTTGACAAGACGGTCATTGGCGGCCTTGATAAGGCACTTTCAATGGAGTGATGGGGCTGAAAACCTCATAAAAGTGGATTCAGGGTAAACTGCAAAGAAAGAAATTAGAGTCAATGTGTATGTGCAACTCTTTCAAAGAGTTTTACTCTTAAAGGGAAAGAGAAATGAGGCGGTAGCTGGAGGGAGAATAGAGGAAGACCAGAGAAATTCTGCTGGGAGTCAAGTGTTGGCTATTACAAACCACTTGTCCCTGCGGAGGGCCAGCTCCGCTGGCAGTTGTGGGAAGAGAGTATGTGTGGGCTATTGCCAGATATCATCCAGTCCATCCAGCAATCAGGTATAATCTTAAGTACAAGTTATATATAATGCCAGGGAATAGAGTAATCAGATCTCTTTCGTGCACAGTAGTATACTTATCAAGAAAGAGTAATATAGAATTAATTACTTAGAATGCCTGCAAATGTGAATACTGTTTTCTGTCATTTTATATTTTATATTCTATAAATGGCTTCTGACATTACAAATACCCTTGATATCTGTAAATATTTTTCCACTTGCAAATACCTTATAAATTTTATTGTGTACATGTATCTATTTAAGGTATACATGTTCCAAAATGCATATTTTAAATTGGTGATGTAGAAGTAACTTTAGTTTGTAAAATTTGAATTCTCTCATCTTGCTTATTTTATACTTTTTAAAATTAGTCATATTAGTGAACTCTAGTTTCAAAAGACTTTTTGATACATTAATAATTTATGTAAAAATCTGTCTGTAGAAAGACTATTTTATATAGTCTAGACATGAGTTGAGTAATTTTATATTTCATGTTTATAGGTAAATAACCATGAGAGTCCTCATATTATTTCTAACAAAAGTAAACATATACAGGGTAGGCAAAAACAGGGTTACAGTTATAAGTACACAAAACAGTTTATTCTTGTATTATTATTTAGTATTGTATTATTTATTGTATTACAACTGTAAACCTACTTTTGCCTACCTTTGTATGTAATCTGTCACTTGTATCAGAAGCCCAACCCCATAGGCTAGTTTCTTTAACAAATATTGTTATCTTTGCATGTGAATTTGAAAGGACTACTACCTAATCAGCAGACATTTCCCTAGCATATCAAGGTATATGAAGGATGAAAACAAAATAGCATTTTACTTTTGCAGTGGTCCATTTAGGTAAATTACCTGTCTCACACACTTGCACCTGGAATGAGTTCACATGGAAGTACAGTATAAAATAAGGAAAATAAGGAAAGGGACACTTTTGCGTTCTTGAATGAAAAAATTAATAGTGGCTTTTTAAAATTATCGTTTTAGCTTCTTTTCTGGTTGAGTCAGCTGATAATTATCCTAAATTATAAATCTCAAATGTTTATTTTTATACCCATCGCAGTTTTGTTTGTTTTTAATACGCTAATGTAGGTTGATCTGTCCTCGTGACTTCATTCAGCCGTGGGAGGCAACACAGAGCCAGATTCAGCTCGCATAGGACGCCAGCTACTTGTCTGACAGACACCAAAAATATATGTCTGTGCGTGTTCATAAATAGAAGTTGATCAAACAAATTGTTAGTTTTTTGTAGAATATTATCAAACTGTTATAGTTTATTGGACCAGCAGCCAACATAGTCACCATTCACCAGTCTATTGTCACACACCTATATCTAATATATGGTAGTGAAGGCTTCAGGAATAGAATCTTTTTGAAAAGACCCATATTATAAGTGAGCAATTTTGATGCCTGGACTAAATCCACAGCAAAAGAATCAACCTAAGGATAACGCTGTGCTAAATTGCCAAAACAACATCTAGGAGACTAGATCTATTAATATTTTACAGTTATTTCATGAGTTTTTATTGTGTTGATAATGATAGAATATCTAAGATGTATGAGAGATAAACTACATATTTATGCTTATCAGCAGATTATGCCAGCACAAGTATGTCATTTGGTGAGCTAAATTAGTTTAATACTAGTTGGAATTAAAATGTGTTAATCAAGAGTGTCTTATCCACTGAGGTGTCAGTAATGTCTGACGGAGATTTTCATGAAAAACAGAAAAGAACTGTAAAGTAACTTGGGCAAAATTCATTTGATGCATAATTTATGCTTCATAACTTTTCTACAGGAAAAAAAAACTCCATAAAGAATTCTCATGAAACATATCATGGAATTATAAATATAAAAATATGCAAATGTTCTTACTATGTCTAAGATGTCTGAAATGAAATGCTAACATCACAACATTCTTTAATGATTTTTCAAAATAATATTCTCAGTAGCACATGGCTTCAAGAAACTTAGCACATTTAATAAAAAAGATTTTTTTTCCCCCTAAGGAAAATACAGACTAGGAAAATAGAGAATAAAACTCTATATAGAAAAATCTTGTACAACAAAAGGAATTGAATTAACTAAAAAATGGACACAGAATGAATAAGAAGTAATGTTTAGTTTTAAAAAGCTGTTTATGCTTTTGTTTAAATCTTACAATGAATATATTTGCATTACCTTTCCAGGACTATAAATAAATAATCATAACCTGCCATACTTATCATTTTCTAAAATTATGTTTGTACAGTTTTTCCCTTGAAAGAGACTAGAATAACTTTTATGTCATAGAATGTGTCTCATTCCCTGTGTTTGCTTGAAACAGTACATCAAAATATCAGAAGAAAGATTAAATCTGTCTAAAACCATGTCTTCCCAGGACCAAGTAAGGTAGATATTTGATCTTTATGTAATTAATATAATTACTGAAGATAACCCATATTTTATCAGGCTCTATATCAACTTGTACTTTGTGTTTTTGCTAAATGTTGATGGCAGCAGGTTACTTTTTGACAAATAACCATTTTATAACAGATTTTTGGACTAAAGATGACTCTGTGCTAAAGACAATTTGATATTAGGAAAGCACAATGTTTAATGTTCTTACTTAAAAGAGCCTTAATGGAAAAAAAATATGTGTGTGGGAGGGGGAGATTTTTCCTCCTTTCCCTGTTCTTCTAGCTGGTCTAATAATCACATTGACATGAGACAAATTACCAGGTGAAAATAACCAAAGTTACTACATATGTATGTAAGCATATGAGACCTGAGGAGAAGCTGGGCAGTTGAGGCTTATATGTCATTTTGGGCTAAGGAGAAAGGGATTAGGGGGAGAGGTAGTGGTTTGAGACTTCACAGGAGAGGAAGACAATTCACAATTCACATGGAGGTGGAAAACGTTTGGTAAGCAAATGTTTGCTGGGCCATCTTTAACAATGGAACACAGAGAGGACTTTGATCAAAGGTTCCTCCCTATTGCACACATACACTACTTCATATTAAACTATGGTTGCCTGTAATGAAAACTCCCTTTCTGGAGCAGGTCCTTTATCTAATTCTTTTAGGCAGTTAGGGGGAAAATCAAAGGTTCTTCCTTAGTCTTTAGTTTCTTAAAAATAACCAGCTTAAAATAATCAATATCCCAAAGAGGCACATTTTGGAGTGACAAATTTTGCTCCCCTTCAGCTAAAAACATGTTGTTTCTGAGACCTAAGAATTACAGCCTTTTGACTAGTGTCCCATGTATAAATACTGCACTTTATAAGACATACAATTGAAAGATGAGCTGCTCTATGGAATTGTTAGCACTTTTCATGGCTGATCTATGCTTCAGAAAAAGATCAATAACTTACCACACTTTCTTTGCCAAATCATACATAAATTAACTGGACACTGTTTATACCAAAGAGTGGTTAGTAAATACTGGTACTCCGTAAAACTACCTAAGAATTATTTTCAACTCTGACACCTCAGAAATAGTAAGAGAAACCACAAAGCAATAGAATAGAATAGAAGACCTTATTAGTTATCTAAATTATAAGTTTTCTTATATGTTGTTGATATGCATATTGTAATTATAAATCGGTATCTTTTTGGGATCTCCAACACTCGTTCATTGCCTACTTTTGTGTGATCCTCTGGAAGATATAATTTATTCTACTTAAGCAAGCAGAATTTCCCCCTCTACACATATTTTATAAACATTTTCCCACTAGAAAACCAGATATACTATGCCAATATATGGCTTACAGTTACAATAGCAATAGATACTACCTATTTTTAACAAGACAATATTTTTAAAAATAAACTGGTCAGGTGAGATTGTAAACACAAGAACCAAGCTTTATTATATCTTTTTCTGTTTTTTATAGTCTTCCCATCAGTGTTGCTCATTCATTCAGTCAATGAGCCAGCTATGCAACCAACCAAATATTTATTGAATGCTACTCTGTAATGTGCTAACTGCTCCCTTCCCTTCCTCCTGAACCTCATTAGAAGTTATCACATTATAATGAACAGTTTGATTATAATGATGATACTTTTCTAATAATACCACATTGTTTACCACCACTCCCTACCCAGCTTCACTATATCCCCTGTCAGCATTTGACTTTAAAAACACAAACTGAAGACTACATGTATTACCAAAGTGCCACCAAAAATGTTCAAGAAAAGAGAGATAAAGCTTACTGAATTTATTTTATTTCAGTTGTCACGCTTCTTTTAGTCCAGTGAATCAAGATCACATGCTAATTAGTGTTTTATATGCAAATTAACTTGCTTACCTGAAATACCACTGCCTCTTCATCTTTTCATGGTCGAATGGTAGCAAGTTTAAAGAATTCTGCATTAAGTGAATGGTCGCACAGTTGCTGGGGGGCCGATGAGGAAGTGCGGAGTCAGACAATTCATTTATGGTCAGTTGGTTATAAGAATGAGGTATGTGTACCTGCCTTTATTCTATAAATATATTACTGTAGCAGAATGTTACAGCAGTAAAAAAACTAAAATGGCAGCTCAGAAATTTGATCTGTTTTGTTTTACATAAAATAAGGAGGTTGAAGTAGTAAACTCTAAAGAGTAAAACTCTCTGTTCTAAAAATGTGTCAAAAAGGCATATTTAAATAAAATTATATGTCAGGCTTTACTGTAATTGTACAACACAGTACTTGTAAAACTTCAAGTGATTTTGTGAAGAAGTTATTTTTGAAGTGAGTGTTCTCTTGCAAAATTGTTTTGTAAGTTCATATTCATAAACTTGGTAATTGTGTAGTATTTCTTTCAGTTAGAAAGATATTATTCTTTTCAAAATTAGAAGAAACTGCACATGAATAATCTTATATTCAAAAATAGTTCAAAGTTACTTTAAATTTTGTAAGTCCTGCATAATTACATATTTTAGAATATACCTCAGACTTCTAAATTTTCAGAAGCATAAACTAAATGCTACATTTCTCCACTCTAAAGAAGTTAGTGTTATTCTTCTCTTCCTCTCGATATGTCCTAAATTATGTTCATAAAATTATATAGAAAGTGCTTAAAGGGTTGGCATTTTTAAAAGAATTTTTATTTATTTATTTTTAGAGAGAGGGAAAGGGAAGGAGAGAGGGAAAGACACATCGATGCACACCCCCAGCTGGGGACCTGACCTGCAATCCAGGCATGTGTCCTGACCAGGGTCACAACCAGTGACCCTTCAGTTTGCAGGCTGGCACCCCATCCACTGAGCCACACCAGCCAGGGCTTAAAATGATTGGCATTTTAAAGAACCTTTTATTTTTTAATGATTTAAAATTTTCTTTCTTATCAATTTGTTCTTAAAGACTAAGATTTAAAGAGTGTCTAAAGCCATGTTGAAATATTTAAAATAAGATTTAAGGTGATTTATATGTTGCTACATCAATTTTAAGGATTCTAGGAGATACCAATTTTATTTTATGGATAAATTACATTTTGCAGCCTCACATTAAGGTAATGACTTGCTCTGACAGTTTTTTGTTCTTTCCTCTGAAGTGGGTTTTCCACATACCAAGGCACAGGTTACACTGCCATGTACTAAATCCTCTATGATAATGGTATGAACAAAGTGCGAAGGAGGTAGAGGGAAAGGAGACTAGAAAGATTCTTTGAAGAGGAAATAACATAAACTGGCCCTTGGAGCATTAATAGAAATTTACTTGACAGAGAGAGTAGAGAGTAATCTCAAGTAATAGAGAATATCTGGTGTTGATAAATCACATTTATAGGTTTTTAAGGAACTATTAATGTTAGAAAATATTCACAAAGTTGATAACATTTGAGCAATGTATTATTTAAGATGTCCAGTTGATCTTGTAATAGTAAAAGGGGGACTTAAAATGGTTCTTGTCACCGGTAATTTTAGTACTGGTATATTATTTATAAAACCATTCCCTTGGCAGGAAGGTCTGGATCTTCAGAGAAGGAAAGAATTGGACTGAGAGATGTACCTTCAACAAGTGTGAGGAAAAAGCTGGTTATTTCTGATTCTTAGGGAATTGAGATAAAACGCTAAGGGCTTATGAAAGACCAAATAAGAGGGAGACTACTACTCCTTTCCACTAGCAGAAAGGGCAAAGAAGAAAGGAAAACTTCTCTGTAGAAAAGAAAAATTAGGAAAAGTAGATGTTTAAAAGTCCATGGATAATTATTGATGTAATGGGAAATAATAATCCTTTAAAACTGAATGGTATTTATACTGAAATAAATTATGATTATAAATGTATTTCTTTCTCTAAAAGACCATTTGGAGGAAATGAGATGGACACTTGATTTGTATTTCTGTTTTTTCCCTCTCATTTAGTCATCAAATATTTATTGATTTTTCTGGCTTTGTATATATTTTTATTCACTCTGGTTTATCCCATTCATTCTGGGCAGACAACTGAAACATGTAGAAACACAAATTTATGCCTCTAAATGTAATTTCCATATGTCGCAGTGCTATCTGTACTACTCAATTTATCACATCATAAAGAATCTTACTCCATGAATTTTGTCTAATTTAGAACACTTTTTAAATAGCATAACTTTGATTTTTAGTCATTCATAGCACTACATGTTCTATCAAGTAGGGATGATGTAATATGACTTTTGAAGGAAAGCACCAGATTGAAATATTATTTTCTTTGGGTTTTCATTGATACTTGCCATTTGGTGAAGAGAACATTCTATTTGTTCCAGATTAGTGGACTGATAGTAGAAAACAATTTTCCCAGAAAATTGTTTCTTCTATTAATTACAAGACTGTGAACCTTGAAAAATCCTAAGCAGCAGGGTGATCTTTATCTGCTTTATTCACTGATATGTCCAACCACTAAAACAGTGCCTTTGTAGGTATTTAATAAATATTTCTTGAATGAACTAATCTCTATGATACGTTTTAATCAATAAGTGCAACTTTTTAAATTCTCGCTATTAACCTTTGATCTGAACAAAGCATAATTGTTTGTCAGAGTTGTTTTTTTTTTTTTCTTTAACTGGGGTTTCCTTTTTCCTCTGGGAAGCATGGAATTACGTTTCTGCAGCTCCTCAGCAGAGGCGGTTTGTGCCCTAGGAGCACATGCTTATGACCCCACCCCCAGGCCACCCCACACACTTCAGATACTTATAGATATTTGCAATATGTTAATATTTATACCTAAGGGTAATGCTGGGAATAATCGACACAGATCCATGGGTTATTTTGTTGATTTTTCAAAGGAACTTTAGAGATCATCTAGTCCAACTCCCTTATTTTAAGGTTGAGAAAACTCAAGCCCTGAAAGGTTATTTTCTCAGGGACCCATCTGCTAATTAATCAGTGGTGGGGCAAAAGTTAGAATCCAGGCCTTTGACTTCCAGTTAAATGTCGTTTGCACACACAGTATGAGTAATTTTTTCAAGAGGAAGGCTTGTCCAGTTAAAAAATCGATTTACTTCACGACACCTTTATGCAAATTATTTCGATGCCCAAAGTATAAAAAAAATTTTTGTCCCAAATATGAAAAACATGCTCTTCCAAGGTTATTAATGCAGAGAGCACTCACATGTCTGTCAATAGAAGTACTGTATATTATTAGTAAGTAATCTCTTAGATTCATATTTTACCATAAATACTTTAAATTTGTTTCAATATTTTATATTATATTGAAAGCAAATTTACTTCTGAATAATGAAGTACAAATATTTGTATAGAATATTCTCAGTTGTTAGCATGCAAACTCTTTTGGGTTCTGTTGCTGTGTCTGTAACTCAACAAGTAGGCCGTTGAGAACCTAGGTGGTTAACTTGATAACTTAATGTAAGGATCAGTCTGGATATTAAAAGCTTATGTTATAACAGCACTAATTTAATATTTAAAATGCTTTACCTTTAGCAATCTTTATATTTTAGGTAAAAGTAGAAGATTTTTAAATCTAAATTAACTAGGTTTTTGTCACTTTTTGCTTTAATTATATACAATAGATGGGAATTAATAAGTGGTTTCCCTTCTTTTTTTCTCTGCCAAAAGAAAAAAATAAACCATAAATTTAAACATTTTGGAAGAAAACACACAGAAGAAATAACTAAAGAGATAATCTGCTTACCTCATAATCTTATTCTGTCAGGACCTGCAGGATTCCAGCTACCACATGCACTGCTTCTTCCACTCCACAGCCCTTTGCTAAGGTCTCACAGTCAGATAGGAGAGTACCACAATCCCACTGAAGTACATTTATTCACAATGCCATAGATACAAAAAAATTTCTCTTTTCAAACAGTTCCTTAAATTAACACCATAGCATCATTTTACATTCAGAGGGACATGAAAAATCTCAAATGTTCTATTTCAAAAAAGCCATTTCCAATAAATTTTCTCAATGTTTAACTCAACATTTGGTATTTAGTAATATTTTTAGCAATTTCTACTTCATATTCCATTTAAAGTGAATGTATTATAGACAAAAATTATTAGTAAGCCATTTTTATTTCTCCATATTTGAAAAACTAAATAGAAATTATACTTTGCATTAGAGAGTATGTCATATAACTTCTCTTTGTGAAAGAAAGGCAACTATTCTAAAATTTCAGTAACACTATATTTAATTATTAATATTTTAAAATGAATCCAGAAGTTGAAAAAACGGTTTCATAAATGAAATTGGTATTAGGAAAACAGCAGAGGGAGTGTGAATATTGGAATACATTTCTAAGTAGTTGGCAATGTACTTAACTAATCCGGTTTAGAGTTTCAGAAATGATAAAAGAGAAAAAACTTTCATCAGATATGTGTAAACTAGGCATTTTTTAAATGTTAAACTTGGAAAATCAACTTCCATCTTATTGGATGATGACATCACCTGAATAATCTACCCTTTCTGCTCATTTCCAGAAAACTGACTTTTCTGGGAATACATTAATATGTAAGACCACAGTAAACAGGAAGCCAAACTGTTCACTTAATTCTAAAATTCCTCTTACTGGTTTGTCAGGACCCTCCATATCATATAATATCCATAAGATATTATAGAAAAACAATGCAATTGCATACAATGCAATATACATATCATATGTCATAGAAATATACACTTGAAACCTATATGATCTTACTAACCAATGTCACCCCAATAAATTTTTATAAAGTAAGAAAAAGAAAAATTCTCTACAGCTTAAATATTTTAGGATTTTATTTTTCAGATGCTGCTTTTAAAAATAGGCCTGGGAAATATATGTAGCCATGAACTACGGGCCTAATTTCTAAGAATGTTTTTAGAGAATACATTATAAATGTGGAATTTAATTATGTAAAGTACTATAGCTCTATCGTGCCCAAACTTTTATTAAACTGATTCTTATTTATATTAATTCATCCTTAGTATTTTACTTTATAATAGTTAGCACTTTAGAGTTGATAATTTGCATCTATTCCATGTAAGGAATAATCTTACATTAAAGTACATTATGTATTTTGGTGTAATTAAACAAAATTATATTTTTCTACTGTTTATAGAAAATAAAAATGGAATTTTTAATAATTTTAGGAATAACTTCAAAATTTTTGGTGCCCAAATCTGACTGATCAGACATATTGTCCTTCCATTCAACATTGAACAACCACTAAAATGATACTTTTCGAATGTTTTTCAGACAGTTCTTGGACTAACAGTAAACATATTTTAGCAGCTTCTGATTCATCTAACAAAATAAATTGAATAGAATTTTAATATAAGACCACTTTTTGTTAAAAATACACAATTCATTAACAGCTAGGCTCAAAATATACAAAGAAATTTCTACTTTTAAAGTTTATAATCAATTTTGAATCATAATTAAGCTTTAAGTAAAACCAAAGCTCTTTTAACCACAGTGACTCTTGGAAAAGAAATATCTTTACCATTTTAAACAGAGCTACAAAAGAAAAGGTGAAAAAAATTGGCAACTCAAAAATTATGAAAGGAAATTGATAATCAAAGTGGATAATTCAGTCAGAAATATATACCTAGAACCCAATTTACGTAATGATGTAGCCAGTAACCTCTTCCTGAAGTCTTTACTGAGATTCAGTTGCCTACAGTTCTTAATTCTTTTTGCCAATTAGATATCATTAGCTTAATAATTCACATTTTAAAAATTTTAGTTACTTTAGTAATTTTTGGTAATTTTAAAAGTTTCTTGGAAAATTTTGCAGATATTCTACAAAAAATAAAATACAGTGGTAATTTTTCTTAGCATTTATTCTACTGAAAACAATAGCATATGGAGGTAAATTGATTTATGTTTTGTATAGTTCTAAAAATTTTTAAGCAGTTTATTTTCAGATCTGTATTTTACATTGTGCTGGTTTCTTTTTTTTTTTTTTTTTTGGTTTGGTTTTGTTTATTTGTTTGTTTTATTTTAATAGCCTTTTATGTCACCTCGGTACCCAGGCGGTCCAAGGCCCCCGCTGAGGATACCTAACCAGGTAAGATTTATGTGCTACTTAAGTTTTTTGTTTGCTTGTTTGTTTGTTTGTTTGTTTGAAGGATCGGTGAAGATCTGGGAACTGTCACAAATACTTTTTACCTATAAAAAGATTAAATTATACTTTATCCCATTTAATGCTACTTCCAGTGATATATGCTACTTCAAGTTTTGGCCTATTGTAGTTCATAGGTTGGATGACTGTTTACATAAATAAAGTTTTATTGGAACACAGCCATACTTTATTCATTTATGTGTTTTCTATGGCTTCTTTACACTGCAAAGGAAGATAGAGTGGTCATGAAAAAGACAGTATGTGTCCTGTAACCCTAAAATATTTACCATATGGATCTTTCCAAAAATAATTTGCTGAACCTCAGAGTCTACCATTGACTTTGAACCTAACTTTTAAATATGCACAATTTTCTTAAATGCTGATTATACTCTCATTTAAAGGATGGCAATAAAATTTTCTATGAACATATTTAGGTTTATTTTTTAAATATATTTTCAATATCATAGCTATAACATTTATATCAATTTTGTCCAATTATATTGACATACCAGACATAAAGTTAGCTGCTTCTAGAAGGGTTAGAGCTATTAATAATTAACAATAGGCCTATTAACTTTTTTATTTATGTGCTCTGAGATTTTATAAACATTTGTCCTCAAATAGTTTTTTATCAACATCATAAATATTTGCTAAAGCAAATAAAGCACAATTTTTACATGCAAGGAGTTTATAGTTTTACTTTGGGATATAGATAACACAAAAAGAAATTAAATGCTTAACTGTATAGAATAGTTATTTTAAGATAATTGTTTTGTTGCTTTCTCTAATTCTGTTATTTGTATACCTCAGCATTCTCCCAGATTCAAAGTAAACCCATTATCACAATGAATTCTCGTTTTCATTCTTATTCTCTATTTCCACTCTTTTCCTGACTAAAAATAGAGGGAAGTTGCACTTCCTAACACATTTTATAGCAACAGAGTCTGTTTCTTCTCTCTCAACTCCTCCTACTGAAATTATGCAGTGTCCTTGAAATGCCCCACTTTGCTGATGTTGTCTGTTTGTAGTGCACAGTAAGGAGTGCCAGCACCCACACTCACCCCCAGGGGACAACTTTAAGCAGGAAGCAGTGCTGAAAGTCCCCACATTAGTAGCTGGAGGAGTTTTCTCCTTCAGACTGAATCTGCATTCAGAGCATAGGACCACGGGAACATCGCATGAAGTAGGAAAGGGAAGTGCACAGACGCCAAGTGTTCAAACATATGGGAATTTTATTTTTCCTGTCGATGAACCTGTGTATCAACAGTCAGATCCACTTATATAGGTGCCTGAGTCTTTTAATTTTCCTTTCAAAGGATAAAAGGTTGTATATTTTATTAGAGTATTCATGGTGTTTCAGACATCCCATTCATAACTCCATGTATTACATATACCTAAGAGGTTCCTGAAAATCTGGATTAAAGAAATATGAATTTCTTGTACAAGTGTATTGTTAGAATTTTTTTACTTCATTTATTCCATATCAGTGATGAAAATGTGGCAGAATTAGTGGAGTCACATCCATTTGATGTTGAAATACCTGTTATGTATAAGACACTATGACTGTCACCTAGTGACAGTATAGTTCTCCTAATGTCATGCACAGTACTCATGTGGTTGTGGTGATGCTCATATAAACAAACCTACTGTGCTACCCGTCGTATAAAAGCATAGCACATACAGTTATGCACAACACATACTTGATATTTAAGAATAATTTTCTAAGCAAATTAATTCTGTAAACATATAGTTTTAGAAAATGTGTAACATTTAGGAGCATGACCCTTTAAAGTAACAAAATGGTTCTTCAGTTTTATTATGTAGTCATTAAAGTAGAATTGGCAAAAATGGTTTTTAACCAGTTTTAACTCAAATGATGAATACAAAAAAACAAATATATTAAATATTTTTATTTGGCTTTTATTTATAAGGGTCATAAACTAGTAAAATTTGGTTTTATCATTAGATTACATCTAAGAAAGTAAAAAGTGAAATATTAATGTCTCCAATTGTGTTGACTGATCATTTTGAATATGTAAATAGACATTCCTTTAATAAATGGATCCTTCAAAATTTATAATTACTGATGATTAGAGTATACATTTTAATATAAGTTCTCCCAAGATGATTTTTATGGTTCTGGACTAAATTCACAATGGTTTATATTTAATACTGTTTGTATATTCATAGGACTGGGTATTTGGAATATGGTATGATATCACTATACCAAAAAATGTATGAAGGAGTAATAGTCTCTAAAATGAGGAAAGGAAAGTCAGATTATAAAAATATACAATTTTGCAAAGAATAAATATATATGAGAAAACATATGAAACACAAACATTAAGTCCAAAAAAACATTTTTAACTATACAATTTTACACTGGAATTGGTTCAACTATCAGAATGGGCTATCAGTGTTGAACTATCCATAACCTGGAGTAGAGCAGGTCTTTATCCTTTACATAGAAAAAATATCTAATCAGAAAAATTCACAATATTCATTCAACACTGTAATGAGGAAAACCACAGCAACCAGAAATACAGACTGTTAATGAGTAAAACCAAGAATAAATTATTGATTTATTGACCCTATAGAATTTTGAGAATTTATACTCTATTTCTGACCATTCCTGAAACTCTGTCAACAGGTATGTGAATTGAAATAACACATAGTTAAGGCTGTTGACCACTTTATATTCTAAGACTGATTTGGGTATTCTGAAAGCACATTACATCAAACTATTTCACTGAAACTCTCAAAGATATTTGTCCAATAGTAGATAAATGGTATGTCTAAATGGTGAAATAGTATGCAGCTATTAAAAGGCATGCTGTAGAATTAAATTTATAGAGATGATAAAATGTTAATTATCTATTACCAAATATGAAAAAGAAGGCACAAGTTGTATATAGTACATCACTTTTGCTATATTACTGTACATGCTCAGCGAATTTCCACTACTCATGTATCCCCCTCCATATACACACATTTGTCAAAAATAATATAAAGATCATATCCTTTATTTCTGGGTGGTAGGATTATAAGTGATTCTTTTATGTTTTATATTTTTAAAGTTTGCACTGAGCAGGTAATAATATGTGATTGGAAAAATGATATTAGTTCTGGTTATTCAATATATGAAATTATCCTTTATTAATATTGAAAGTATAGTTTTTACATGATAAAAGGAAAAACATAATGGATACTGAGGATAGACCAATCTTAAAAAGACTTCAACACCTTTCAGATAGGGAGCAAATGAGCATTTGAGCAGAAAAAAAAGTCGTCATGACATTTACCTGTGTACTGAAATAAATTTACCATATCCCCATATAACCAAGATATTTTAAACAAACTACGTACTTACTCTTTCTCACATGTTCTCTTATGAAGGATGAATGATACCTAGCATGTCCTTTACCAATAATTTTCTGACTATGGAAAATTTTTTGCATGTAGAATTTGACTTTTCTTTAATGATATCAATATGAAAACGCAGGAGAAGAACTTCAGCTGCATAAAGAGAAATATGTTCTACATTGAGTAAATAGTAGGAGTCTTATAGCTAAAATCGTAAGAAGGATAACTATAGGAAATGTATAACTTTAAAATTAAATATGTTGCATGTGTTTAATATAAATTAGTGGTTAATGACAAAAACATAAAGTAACTCTCTTTGCCAGTCAAAATATCCTTTTCTATCAACTGAGATCTCCTTCTTTGTTTCTTAGCAATAATTACACTATTAATGTATTTAAATTACTGTGCAAAATCTAATGAAACAATTAAAATGTATTATTTCTTTGTGAATTTGAATTATGTGTATATCCTGGGATATATGTATTTCCAATTATTTTCTACCATTGTAAGACAAAGATAATTAACAAATTCCATGCCTAACAAAAAAACTCATTTTCCTTCTCAAACTAATAAAAGTTTACATAATGAATGCTGTGCAGTCTTACTCAATTTAAGTTATAGTTATACAGAGATTTTTGGTACAGTGTTTACTAATTATGTGTTTACTTTGCCAAAACATAGCTAATTATTTTAAAGCCATTTTGTTACAGATATACCCTATTTGGAAATAAGCCAATAAAAAAATGCATTGCCATATATTTGATTGGACATTTCAGAGAACTGTACAAAATTTCTTTTAGAAATATTCCATCATTCAACAAATATCTGTTGAGATTTATTATTTGCCAGACACAATTCTAGATGCGTAGCTGCATCAATAAATGAATCTGACATTCTGATGCACCACTGCCCAACATAACTTTCTGGGATGATGGAAATACTCTCTATCGTCACTGTCATATGCAGTAGCTTTAGTCCTGTACTTTGAGCACCTACAATGTGGTTAGACGGACTGAGGAACAAAAATTTTTACTTTATTAATTTTAATTAATTTAAATAGCCACATGTGCCAAAGGGCTACAGTATTAGTGCAGTTACAGTGGTTGAGCTAAAGAAAAAAGAAAAGTAAGTAAATACATATCAAATGGTGAGTTGTGCTTTGGAGATAAATTTCTTCCTCCACTGAATGTAACATTTCTGTATTTTAACATCTGTTCTATTTTTACTGCCTTTTTATAGAAAAAAAAGAACAGTGATTTTGTCAAAAGGACCTTAATTGTGTTAAGTATCTTAGGTCCAAATGCCAGCAATGCCCCAGCAATGTATGACTTTGAGGAAGTCACCTACCCTTTCTGGGCCTTGATATTTGTAATGGTAAAATGAGAGTGGACTCAGGTATTCCTAAAATATCTTCTAGTTCTAGCCCTGGCTGGTGTAGCTCAGTGGACTGAGCACCAGCCTGCGAACCAAAGGGTCTCTGGTTCGATTCCCAGTCAGAGGCACATGCTTGAGTTGTGGGCCAGGTCCCCAGTAGAGGGCCCAGGAGAGGCAACCACACATTCATGTTTCTCTCCCTCTCTTTCTCACTCCCTTCCCCTCTGTCTAAAAATAAATAAGTAAAATCTTTTAAATCTCTTCTAGCTCTAAATTTTCTTTATTATATTATTCTACTTCATTTCATATTGAGAAGACCCATTAAAATTTTATGTAGATCAGAATCATTAACTGAATTATATCATAAAAGCACTGAAAAATTAACTTTTTCCATCATCGGTAAGCATTTAGTCTCTATGAGTAGACTACATAGCGGCATTCAAGGAAATATTCTGGTTTATATTCACCAGAATCTTAAGTTCCTAGAGGGACTTAGCATTGGTTTCATATCCTTGGAAACAAAATAATTCTTTTATAAAGCACGAAATTCCTTCATTTAATTATTTCTGTTTTATTAAAATTTTGGATTATTTCATCCATTTTAAATTCTAAAATTTAATTGTCTTTTAGAACTTTTGGGGTATGTTGATCTGATCTGAAACCCTGACCTTGCTTCTTACCAACGTATAACTATGAGCAAATTAACAAATTACTTATGTATTAAACCTCAGTTTCTCATAATCAAAAAGAATTAATAATAGCCTCATAGTACTGTTGTAAGCATTGAGTGAAATAATAAATATAAAGAGCTTAGACAATTCGTGGCACAAATACACAGTTTCACAAGTGTTTATTATTGTTAATATTGTGGTTCTTATTATTAAACACCCTCATCGTGAGTGTTATTTTCTCTGTCAGAGTGATCTTTTATAGAATGAAGAATGTATGCCAAAATTTTGTATCAAGGAAATCTGAATGGAATACACTTAACATGTTAGAAATATGAAAATAATAAGATATGATATATAAATTTGTTTTTTCCCCGATATTAAAGGTTTAAAGAATGCAGCTATTATGACCTTGTTGATGTCCTTGTTGGTCATCCCAGGACTTAAAAAGTGTTTTAAAATTTTGAGATTTGGCTTATTCTAAAAGACAAACTCTAGGGCCTAAAGAGTTAAATTTATATAAATCTTGACATTGTTCAGGATTTCTATAGGATTATGATATATATTTTTAATGATGACTACAAACAGAGAAAGACTTGTCAATTGTTCTGATATTCCAAGATAAACAACAAAAAGTAAAATTTGAAGAAAATGGTTTCTAGTGATAACACATGGTATCTCCAGTGAGACTTTGAAATTCAGAATTGAAGTCCAGAGTTTAAAACTCTAACTGCTTGAAGACTTTAAAAAGCAAGAACTTCAAACTCACAATTGAAGATAATGTTGATTAGTCATATGTCTTCAGTCCTCTTCCTAATTCGCTTCTTTTTTGTCTAAGAATGTCTTTTTAAATTAAATTTATTGAGATGACATTATCTGCATATTGCATTGTATGTTTACCACCCAAAGTTGAATCTTCCTCCATTCATGATATATTTGACCCCCTTTACCGTTTACTTCCCCCCTAACCCCTTTCCCTCTGGTAACCACCATACTGTTGTGTGTGTCTATGAGTTTTGGGGTTTTTTTTAATTTTTCTTATTTGATCATATGTTGCTTTCAGTTTTATATATGACATATAAGTGAAATCATATGGCTCTTGACTTTTTTGTCTGACTTGTATTGTGTCTTTATAACTTTTGACAGGGTTGACCACTTTTTTCTTCTTGAAACTCTCCTCATGCTTTCTGAAATGTAGGTCTTAGTCCCCCTCTTAATTTCATACCAGCTCACTTTGTTTCCTTTCCTGCCTCTTTTTGGTATTTCTAAATAATTGTGTATTTGATCTTTTTTTCTTCTCACTCTTTAAAGTCTATTCCATTCTTATGAATTTATCACTGATGATTCCTAAAATTGCCCAATCTCTGAGCCAAGAGACACAGATAGGTTTCACATTCAGAGCTCATAGTGTATTGGAGATACAGAGAAGAAAGCAAGTCATGATCATATTTAAGTTCTATGAAGGTGAGGTATGAGATCCTACAAAAGCATGTAAAAAGCCTTTCCTTCCTTGCATGCTAAAACATTCAGGGATGCAGGGAGGAGGCACACAGAGGGAACAGAAAGAACAAATGCTCATTGTTGGTTGGGAAATAGGTTATATTGAACAAATAATTACACTGATTAAGCAAATAAGAAAAAAAATATTGAAGATAATTAAAGCTGGTTTCTCACTGCTGGAGAAAATAAAAAGCAACATAGGAACAAACCTGAAAAGGATTACAAGGTTTTGGATTGGGATTGGAGGTGTGAATCAGTGTTGGAGAGTATAAATTTTGGTTCATGTATGTACCATACAGAGAGAGAGAGGGAGGATATTAGTATAAATGTAGATATGTGTGCATATACACATACATACATAGATTTTTGAGCTCAGGGTCTACTGACAGGGTCTAAAAGTAAGGCACTCAACTAGTAATGTACACTCTTGAGAACCCAGATCTTGATGCCTATATACTGTTATGCACTAGAAGGAATAGGAGCAAAATGGACAAAAGATCGATTCCAGAGCTAGGCCAGAAGGATGAGATGAACCTGGAACATCTTTTGCCAGTAAGGAAATGCTCAAAATATGATGAACCTTTGTGAATTTTAAAGTAAATGATGATGATAATAGATTACAACCCAGTGAATATACTAGGAATCTATAAGACTATACTGATTAAATAAATAAATACATAAATAAGAAAAAAGAAACAAAGCTCCTCCTTACAGTTGGAATACTGATTTATAAGCCCAGAAAGAATCCATCTGGCAACTATCATAGTTCTTAGCAGTGGTCAGTGGATGCTAAGGGTGGTGGGTTGATAAACGATTGATGAGGCATGGGATTTGACAATCTTGGAATAGCTCTAATACTAAAAATAATCATTTACAAAAAGGAAATATAATTATCTTATGGTATAGAAACCTGTCAGACACCAACACAGTGGGATGATAGAAGTCAAGATCACCAGTAGTGGAATAAGTCAGTGTCATGTGCCCTCTATTGTAATCACTGAGGAGAGCATTGCACCATCCCTGTGGTATTCCTGATAAGAAAATTTTACTGTAGTCTAGGCATGAAGAGACATCAGATCATCCTGTAGAATTTAATGTTCATTCTCTTTAAAACTGTTGAGAACATGATAGGGAAAGGCTAAGGAGTTATTACTGCTTGGAAGAGCATGAAGAAACTTGGCAACAAAATGCAATATGTATTTATTGAGGTCCTGGTCCCAGAAAGAAGAAAGAAACATTGTTGAGACAAATTGCAAAATTTAAATGAGGTGTGTGACTTGGATGATAGTGTATCATTGTTGAGTTCCTGTCTTGAGAAGTTGTGCTGTGGTTATGTAGGAGAATGTCCTTGTTTAGAGAACTACACTGTGCAGAATGTAGGGGTGATAGAGGCATAATGTTTGTAACTTGCTCTCAAGTCATTCTGAAAAAGAGTTAGGATAAAAGTATGTCTAGAGAGAGGGAGAAAGGGTGATGGAGCAAATGTGGTGAAATGTTAACAGATGGGCAATCTGTGTCAAGGTATATATAGGGCATTCTTTGTACTATCTGTACAATTCTTCTCTAAGTTTGAACTTTTTAAAAATAATTGTACATGTTTTAAAGCAAATAGAAGGAAAACATCCCAGACCAGGTTCATAGGAAAGAATTTTATTAGGCTGTATCATCAATAGGTACTTAAGTCTCTGTGAGCTTCTTGAAAGGAGAGATAGTTTAGTTTACAGTTTTTATTTTGTTGTGTTTTTAATGATTGACAATTAGATATTATTGTTGATTGAATGCATTAATTGAAAAAACTGAAAGAAATTTTGTATGGCTAGAAATTAGAATGTCATGTGTCAATGGCAAGAAATTAGGCTGGAAAAGTAAGTCAGAACTCTAAATGTATATTGACTGTGCTTGTAAACAGTAAAAAAATCAAGTAACTATATAAAATGGCTTGAGAAATGACAGCTCTCTGCTACATCTCAAGTGATTGTTAAGTAAACAGTTCTAATCTAGATATATACATTCTTTAAGATTAAATTTCTTTTGAAATACTTGAAATTTTTAACTAATTGGACAAGATTTATCCTGCTTTAAGGTAAATTAATGAATCTATAAATTTTTGCCAATTGTCAGGATTATGTATATATGCGTATGCATATATAATTCGTGAGATCAATGGGTTGTAGCAGCTGCTCAGACATCTATAGAAACTTGCAGTTCAGTGTGTATCCAGTATTGCACCCCCCATAAACAATCTGTTAATCTCCATCTTTTTCAGTTCTAGTTATTTTTGATATAGCCAACTGGTTTGAACTTAATCGGAGTATTACTTTTCTGAATAGTTTCTTATGGAAAACGTGACTACAAAAAAAAATTCATTGGCTCCTTGGCATTTTAGTACTACTGCTCTTGCAGTCTCAAATGAGTAAATTAATCTGTAGAAATGGAGCTCATATTTAAGAGGCAAAATTACTTATCTCAGTACTTTAGTAAATTAATTTGGAGCAAAGACATTATACTCATTAAAAAGATTCAGGGCAGTTTTTTGCCTAAATATTTGTTCCCCCAAAATACTTATTTTACCTGTCACAAAGTTGGACAAATGGAGTAATTTTAGAACTAAGAACTTATACTAGGTATATACACCTATAAAAATTATAAATTAATGTGAAATATAACAAATTCTATAAAATACTCAAATGCATTCTGTAATTATAGGAATTTTAAAAGAGAATTGTTAAAGCACTTATTTTATAAATATTTACAATATTGTTTTTTATTTTGTTCGACTAAATATGCTAGGCACTTGGAGGTGTCCCAGGAAGTCAGCCTTTACTTCCCAGTGGAATGGATCCAACTCGACAACAAGGTGACTACTTTAAAGTAAAAGTGAAATAGATGTGCACAGTCCAAAAGCAAATCCTTTATTTTTAAAGGAAATTTTTATTTTAATAAATCTTCCATAATTATACCAAAATCATTTTTGCAGATAGCATGGCCAAGTGATTTATATTTTAGCTAACCCTTAATTATGCATGATGATGATAACATAATGGCAATGATAACATAAGAAACAGAATTATTAAACACCAAGCAGAGAGAAGACTACTAACTAGTCTCTGGGTTAGCACCCATGCTCATTTCATAGCTAATACCTTTATACTTTTTTTTAGGACATCCAAATATGGGTGGGCCAATGCAGAGAATGACTCCCCCCAGAGGAATGGTGCCCTTAGGACCACAGGTAAATAATCAGTGCAGAAAGTACATGCTGAGTTTTTTTGCCTTTATTTTATATAAACAAACTATGTTATTTCCTGGCTTTTGTTATATGCATTAAAAGCTTGCTATAATATGTTGTGAGGCACTTGAGAATGTCATCTGTGACGTGTCCAAATTGATGCAACTACAAATGTTATTTACAGGTGTTGTCACATATGCATTCAGTACATTTGAGAAAATACATTATAGTAATTATTATAAAAAGATAACTATTACCCTTTTGTTAGTTATATTGAACAAATATTAAAAATTTATAGAAAATTATTATAAAAGATAACAATGTAAATTAAATAAAACCCAGTTGATTAAAAATATTGAATAGAATAAACAGCATAAAATATATTACTGTAAGTTTTTAGAGAATGTCGTTGACAATTTATTTTATACTACCATCTTTCTTTATATAATATGAAAATAATGAAGAATCATTTAGAAATAACTATTAAAAATTGGTCTTGCTAAACAAGCATAATGCTCTCAGTATACATTAGATGTTAGCCTACTTCTTTACCAGAATTTCCTTGAAGTATATACTGAGGCCAAATCTGTCCTAGTTGTTGGTGACACTTTTTAAGTATGCTCTTCTAAGATATTTATGTTAGCTAAAACATCATTTTTATATCCCTTGGGGAAACTGCATGGGGTGGAAATTAATTTTATAATGTTATATTTTAAAGAAACTAATCCAAAATCCAGAATTTAGTATTTCTACCTCATGAGTCTGAGGTTAGCATGTCATAATACTGGTTAAAAGAATGAATGAATTATTTCATTTTTCTGTTCTAAGAACAGCATTATAAGTGACAGTCTTAGGAGCTTGTCTCATTTATCTACTTTTTAAAAATCAAATTAATATTTTTATTGTGTGCCCAAAGAAGTCAGAGAATTAGAATCAAACACCTAGATAATGTGACTTATACCTAGGAGTTTGTAAACAACACATAATAATGTATATATTAACTATATTGAAACATGAAGTACATATAACCTAATTTTTCAGAAATACCGTATTACATGGGAAAAAACCCCACTGTATAAATATATGTGAGATCCTCAAAGTCAGAAAAAAAAATTTCTTTCATTTAGGGTCAGCCTTTTCCTGTGTGTTTTCTTAAAATCTTATAAAACCCTGATTTAGATATTTAAATTCCTTTTCCCTGTTTCTGCTTATGTTAGGGTTATTAATTTATGTGACCAACAATCATTAAGCTATTAATAGCAATTGATCTATAGAATATTTCATTGACTGAACGTACAGAAGTCTTTAATAAACTAAATATTTCATGAACAAAGCCAACCAGTTTGGCTACACAGAACTTGAAAACTTTTAATCCAAAGTATTTTCATAATAGATATATTTTAAAGATACATCAAAACTCCATGCCTATAATTTAATCGGTCTTCATTTAGTTCACTTATTTTTCAAGTAGTTTCTCTTTAAGCTTTTGTCATTCCTAGACCAACATTTTTAATACTTTAAAAACTGGAGTCTGATTACTTAGGAGTCAGTTTTGCAGTATTTGAAAGATATACCAATGCTTACCTAAGTTATATGAACACTTAGATTTCATTTGAAAAGACAAATAAAAAACATACTGGTCTATGTTTTGTTTTATAAATAGCTATTTGTTTGTTTTGCCTTATAAATAAGAAAACACGAAGTAAGATAACACATTTCTGGTGACTAATCTTTCATTGATGAGTTTTAATAACTAAGCTTATTGTGTAAGTGTGAATTCTTTCTTTACATATTGAAACCCAAAGATAGTAGTTTATTTCCTCCATTTGGACTGGTATCCTTGCTATCCATTTCTACATAATTTGAGGGAAATAAAGTGTTTTTGTATGAATTTACCTCAGAAACTAGAAATACCTACCCTCATTTAGTAAAATCACAGTATGTAAAGTATAAAAGGCTACATAAAGTATTTATACATATCATGTACTTAAATGAAGATAGGAATCATATGAATGATACAACAGGTAAAAAGTGAGGTAAAATCATTTGGAATGGGGAAATTTTTGTGAGATATTTACTTATAACACCTGGTATATAAAATGTAGGCATTATAAACTGTGATATTTGTAGTAAAGGTTAGCGGTGTTTCTTGAAGGAAAGTAGAAAAACAACTTTCACAACAGACATTTAATACAGATACCACCTCAGAACAGAATACACCTTCTTTTTTCTAGTTGAATTATAGAAGCAGTCTCTGGGATATTGTCTCTAGCTTTATACACCAAAAAAATACACATCTTGTTCTTATCACAGATATTATTTCCATTATTTTTTGGCTTGAGGTCAATGTAGTGAAGAGGAACAGTTGTTATCTGTTGGAACAGCTTAATTACTAGAACAAAGAAATATGTATTGTCTAGTGATTCTCAGATAATGCCAGTTTAGGAAAAGTGCACCCCTAGAACATAGTAAACATATGATTAATTCTTACTGCGTGGATGAAGAAATAAAAGTTTGCTCTAAATTCTGACATATTTTCCCCACCTATTAATCTATTTTAATTATAAATACAATGGTAATACATGATTTTTGAAATTGATATCACTATCTTTTCAATAGGAAAACAAAATTATCTATTTAATCAAGAAAAATGTCTTCCTAATACCAAATTTGAAGCCATTTTTCTTCTTGCTTTTGTGCTAAGATATACTTAGTTTGCCTGTGTTCTTAGGCCCAGTAGGTGCCATACGATTAACAGAAAAATTCATCAGGACCACCCAGCCATTTCTAGTTCCTCTAGAAAGCTTAAGGACAAATGAGTTATATACAAGTGAAAACATATCATAATTTCCAAATCAATACTTGAGGTGGAGAAATGGTGAGAAGGAAACATGTGATGGGCTCTCATCTAGAGAGTAAACTGATTTCTGTATTTTCAAATATAAGATGGGAGGTAGAATTCAGTTCAGGACAAGGAAAAAATTTCTAGAAATCGAACTGTCCAATCATGGAAAAACCCTTTATGAACCTTCTAAGCAGAATCTGAAGAGCCATTTTATCAGGAACATTGCACTGAGAGTGAGATTAAACCAGATGGAATTGTATAGCTGCCATCAGGTTTAAAATTCGGTGATTCTAAATTAGCTCTTTCTCTCTGCCTTTGTTGATACCACTTGGAAAACCAGTTGTTCTTTCTTATATTCCCATTTTCTTTTTGCTTCAGATTATCCACAAAATGTAAATATTTTAAAAGTCTATCAAATTATATACTGGATAATTTCTTACTCATTTTCTGTGATACTTGATAACTAAGTATCTGGGTATACTAAGAGGAGTAAAACAGACTCTGCCTTCAAGGTACTTGCTGTTCAGCAGGAGGTGCAGAAACATAAAGAAAACTATTATGCAGCAGAAAAAAATCTAGAAAAGAAATATGCATACTCTGTCAGGGAGTCATTGCATAAAGAAGCAAAGTAATTCTGTTAGGATCGAGAGCTCAAAGGAGGCTGATGAGAAGAGAACTCATTTAAAGATGGTCCCTTATTAATGGTGACAAGAAAGAGTTAGCAGCTATAATTCTTGAGCACCAGGTATCATACTTTTAATATACCAAGCACTATCATAGGTGCTTTATGTGATTTCATTTCATTCCCCAATATGCTTGTAGGAGAAAAGATACTATCACTTTGCAGATAAAGAAATTAAGGTTGAGCAGATCATTGGGAGAATCACTGGTCCAGGATCACATGTATAGGAAGAGGATCAGAGGAAATGCGGCAGTGGCAACAGAGACTCAAACCAATGTCTTTCTATGTCCAGAGCTGTAAGGAAAACTAATGTTTTCCTTGATCATCTAAAACACAGATCTTCTAAGACCACACTGAGGGGAGACTTTTCCCGTGAAGCATTTCTGATGCACTTTACCATTCAGATTTTTTTCCCCATGAGTTTCTTCTCAGGGACTTCTTGCCGCCTCCACTGTTCTTGATCTGGAGGTTAAGGACGTAGCTGTGCCTTTAATCAATGACTCAAAGTGTGGACAGAAACCATTCTACTATTGCACAGCACACAGAATCAGGACGTTTAAATAAGACTTCCTGAAAGTAAAAGAAATAAACAAGAATAGCATGTAACTATGTAATTTATTTATAAACTGGGACTTACTCTCTGGAGTTAACAGACTTTCATTGAATATTTTCTTGTCATCTTAGCACCTACTACACAGAAGGCCACAGCACATGAGTTAACATGAGTATAAATTTGTATTGCTTGTTTCTGAACTACAAGATGAATTTGGTAGGTTGTAGGATGTAATTGGAATTAGGAGAAGGTAAGAATTACAGGAAATGAGGGCAGGAAATATAGGCTGGGCTGACCTGGAAATAACCTTATGGAGCCACGCTGAGAAGTCTAGTCTTTATTTGATAGGGGTCTTCATGGCTTTTAAGTGACTTAAAGAAGACTAAGTTTTAGAAGCATAACTCTGGAGGGCAGCATGCAGAATAGATTGGGAGGGGAAGAGACTGAGTCAGAGAGACCAATTAAGACAGTAAAGTAGTCTCAGTAAATGACAAATATTAGTGATATGAAGGAGAGCACTTTTTCAAGAACTGTTTCACAGGTGGAATCAATAGGCGTTCTGGTAAATCACTGGATATAGGAATTGAAAGAAAAGGAAGAGACAATAAAGCTCCTGGAGGGTCTTAGCCTGGACTGTTGTGTGGAGGTCGTACCACAGAACCAAGGATGGCAGTATAAGGAACAGTCATGAGAAGACAATATGCAGCTTACTTTTAGTTATGTTGAGCATGAAGTGGTAACAGTTCATGTGAAGTTCAACATATGAGCCATCTAGGAGCTTAGGAGATCTGTCAGGACAAAATAGAAAAGATTTGGGATTCTAACATAAACAGTTGTTGAACTACTGGTAGCAGATGAAATTACTCATAAATGTGCATTTATTGAAATAATAAAAATTATTATTCTTAGAATATTCAAAGAACGCTATGGCTAGAACATTGGGAAAAGCACCATTTAAAGAGTTAGCAGAATAAAAGGTGCCAGCAAAGGAAGCATAGGCAGTCAGAAAAGTTTCAGGAATAGCGGTGTCAGAAAGCCAGGCATGAAAGTGGTTGATAGTGAAAAAATATATCAACATGATAATGTTAATTTTAATCATTTGGCTCTTATGGAAACTAAAGTAAGCTAATGTGATATGCATATTAAAACATTAAAATATTTTTTATCTTTTGAATGCACATACTAGATATTGACAAAAACCTACTGAATCATATCACTTATACATACATATGCTGAATCTACCTTAGTTTTCATATATTTTTGTACATTTGTATTAGTGAATTTCTGTGTTTGATAAATTATTTTGTGAACAGAAGTTTGCATTCAACGTTCTTATATTGGGTTCACGAACTGTTTGGGGTTTTTTTTTCAGACTTTATGTAATTGTTCTGGGTCTGAGAACTTCAAACATGTTGACTAAGTTTTTGCTTTAAAAACAGTTTTGAATTTGTGAAATGTTTTATTTTTAAAAGTTCACTGTTGTACAGCTATTAGGAAATTAATAAAGATATATTAAATATCACAACTATATCTTATTTAACATGCTTCAATGATCTTACATATTCACATGATTTTTAAAAGACACAAACCAAAGTGATTTTTAAAATAGAAGCAAAAGTACAAGAGTGGACCCTTCAGAGAATGAATTGCACAGGCCTTATCCAATCAGGAGTTATGTAGGGAAATCATTAACCTGCTCTCCTTTCTTTCCCCCCTCCTCTTTGGTTTTGTTTTTTTGTTTTGTGGTAGTCTGACCCTTGGTTATCATTACAGAACTATGGAGGTGCAATGAGACCCCCACTGAATGCTTTAGGTGGCCCTGGAATGCCTGGAATGAACATGTAAGCAAAATGCTGTATTATCGTGTTTAGTAAAGTGCTTTAATTTACGTCTTCGAAAGTCACACTACATTTGTAAAACAATTTGAGCCTCTCAATTTCTGGGTAGTGTACAAAGGACTAAACATGAACTATAGTGTTTACTTCATTTCCAGAAGATATTCTCTATGTTTTTCTTTCTTCCCTTACAACCTTTATTTTTTTCCATTTTCAGATGCCATAAATGCCAACTTTTAACCTGTTTCTTATTTTTATAGTCTATTCAATTATCATAAAAATGAGGTTTTTTAAGTGTGAAGAATGCCAACACCAGCACCATGACTTAATTGTACAGAAGTGAACAGTTGAATATTGGTAACTTCATTTTAATAGGCACCTAGTGATTCCCAAGATTGGCATTTTTTTAGCTCATATATGTGTCTTTACTTTTGCTTTGTTGGGCTCACTCTTAACACAGGAAAAATTCTCTCTGGTAGTATGATCTATATTAAAGAACTCCCATGGTATAAGATGAATTTCCTTTTGAAAATTCAAGGTACACTTAGATAAGGAGTAAATGAAGTGTTTGGGGTTGGTTGTTTGTTTGTTTTTTATGGAAAGGCCTTTCAAGCCCAAAGATAGTAGGTTGTTTCCGTTGGACAATATAATGCAGTTTGTTAAGGAATTTTTATATATTTTTTATTATCTAACTTGCCCTCAAAGTTCTGTACCAGGTGCTTGTTAGTGACTTTGATTAATTGACTAGGGGATTAAAGAAAGCTTACCAAAAATGATGGAAATATTCCATATAGGGTTGTGGGTAGTTTCTTCTAATCTATTTCCCATCCATCCATGTTTTGGTCACTTACACATCAAATTAAACAACTCTGCCATCATTTAATGGCATTGAAGATATACTGTGAGATAAGCTCTTATGTTGTACACAGGGATTTTCATGAGAAGCAATTTTACCTAAAATAGAAAATAGGTTAATAGGTGGGTATCAGCCAGACTGAAAACTAACAGAACAAGGGAAAAAAAGTAGGTCAAATTCTCCTGTAGCATCTTTTTACTTTTAAAGTAAAAATGGATAGACACGAAGTCTAACTTTGCTTAAATTCCTCAAAGGCTTAGCCTTTATTAATGGTTGCTACAAAGAGGAGTGCTAATATCAAAGCTGAAGCTCTTATTAGTAGGATTTAGATATGTACATAAAATTCACCTACCTGAGATCCTGACTTTAAAATGCAACAGCTTTTAAGGAATATAATTTTGAATACTATGTATATATGTAATGGATATACATTTTGAACATCACAATCAACCCAGAATTATAATTAAAATTTAGGAATGTATTTAATAGCATTTTATATATTACTCTTCTTGTAATTAAACAAACACACATACAATCATGGGACTCAAGTAGCTGTTTAAATTGTCTAGATCCTTTATTGCACACACTTAAATAGATATATATGGGTACATTTAATTCCCCAGACTATGGAGAATATAAATAGGACTGAAAATGTTAATACAATTATCTTTGCTTATTTAAATTTGGATTTCTCATTGAAATATCCAAGATACTTTTAAATATTTTTATTATATAATATTTTACCACATATAATTTCTGGTATTTTAAAGAATCTTTAAGTTCTACAGACTCAGATTTCTATTATTTGTTACTATTGACTTTTATTTGAGGTCTTAAATATTATTTTCAATTTCCTGTAAGTTAGGATTCCCTGAAGAACAATAAAAATATAAATATTTCCATATTTACAGTTGTAAATACAAGATCTGTCCAGAAAGTATCCAGCCATCAAGCCATGTACTATGAAAATAGAGACATTTATTGAAGAAGATATAAGATACAAGAAACACTGTACATAGGACAGTGACGCCTCTGTCCCCTTCAAAGTAGGCACCTTAGGACCTCACACAGTTCTCCCAATAGCCATCCGCTGCCCCAGCATATTTAATAGAATCTCATTGACAGTCTAAAACCTCTTCCCTTTCAAAGGTGACTTTAGTTTTGGGAAAATTCAGATTTGGTCACAGGGCACCAAATCTGGGCTGTGGGGGTGGGGGGCTGAGTCACCTGGGTGATCTGATGTTAAATCAAAAAAACTCTGCACAGGATGTGATATATGAGCTGGCACATCGTCATGATTGAAGCTGCCAGTCACCAGTTGCCCATAGGTACTACCTTCTAAATCATCTGAATAGTTTCTGTGGAGAAATGTTCAAGCTTAATGCAAAGTTAAATGTAGATTTGTTGCTCTACTCACGCAGTCATTTTGAATGCGATAGCCACATGGTACACATGCCCATTCAATGGCGTCTACCACCCTCACTGACTAGTTCAATGAAGTCATCATTGTTCATGCATGCGCATTCCAGTCCGCCCTCTTTGGCTGCCAGGCTACATCAGTGTTGTGCAAACCGTTCTCATTATATTAACAATGGCTGGACTTTTTCCAGACAGACCTTGTATGTCCCTCTAACGGGAAAGTTCTGATGTATGCAAAATCAAAGCAGAGAGACTAATTTTTGTATTGATATTGACCCCAACAAAGCAAAAGTGAATTTAAAGAGACATTAAAAAAAACAAAACATATGATTATTTCCATTGTACTCAGTAGGGTAAACTTTTCTGAAATTTATTTTATTATCTTTAAAACAAAGTAATTCTGTGTAATGATAGATAAGTATTTCTAACTGGTATTTGTGGTTTTCTTCATGTCACTTTTTACATGTTATGTAACTTAAAAATTAAAGGAAATGGCATTATGATGGTAATAGCTTAAGCGACGTTTTTAACAGTCTAAGTAAGATACTTGAGTGTTGAGTCAAGAGTGACCTGACAGAAAATCATTATCTGAATGAGTTTTCTTTAGCTTATCACTTTTTCTTGTTTGCTATGAGAGTTTAATGACAATGTAAAAATACCAATCCCTGATCCCTAAATTAATTAAATACTGTATTTTAATTATAGCAACTTTATCTCTTTATTGAAGAATAAACCATTTGGAATAGAATTTTAATAATTTTGTTGTTAAATATTGGTTGCCTCCAAAAAAGGGTTATTCTGATATAATTTTTACATTTTATTCTCTAAACTCAGGATAAACTATTTACAATATCATCTAAAGATTAAATAACATATACTTTTACTTTTTCTATAATTAGGATGTGTTTAGAAGTAAAAACTTAATGTCAATCTCGGTAATTTAAAGTAGAATTTACAAACCACAGCCACAATGTGTTTTCAAATGCATTAGAGATTGCTTTGAAAGGAAACTATATTTCTAAATCAACTACATGTTTACAAATTTTCAAAGAATTTACAATTCAGCAATAAATCACTTCTAATGCAATGTTGTATACTTTGGTATTTTATGGAAACTAAGGACAAAGATATGTTCCAGATCATATCTTATAGAATTATAAATTTCATTTAGTTATTATCTGAACGTAAACCAATGGCATATTACAAAAGAAAAGTGGATTTTGTTCCATGGTAATCATGGTTGCCTTAATTTCATCACATCCATATAACCGTACCAAAAAATAGACTTCTTTTAAATTCCATTTTCTCTTTAATTTCAAATTATTCTACTTCAATCTCTACTTATATAGAAATTTTCATTTAAAATAATGCCTATGTTATAGTTCATAGATTATATTCTTGATGATATTGATGGTCCTCAAAAGTGGTAGGAATTACTAAACCTGGCAGCTGTTCTATTCCAAATGGTTTATTCTAATAGAACTACTCACTACTGTAACTCCCACTCTATTTAGCACTTTTGTGAGACTTTAAGTGTTTTCAAACACAATGGTAAAGTTGGGGAACTTTAGCTTATCCATATGAATAGCTACCCAATTATATTGAAATGCAATTTAATATGAAATACATAGTGTACTGAGATTAGATTAGTATTTGTCAAATAATTGAAATGCATAAAAAGTATTTTATGCTACTTGTAATAAATTTAACATTTAATGTAATGTGATTTAATTGTGTATTTAAGTAAAATGTTTAACATTTAATTTAGCATGTTAGTGTAACATTAAATTTTAAAATAAATGAAATATTTTTAATATACCTTATTCATATAGTTCTTATTTAAACATGGTATGTAACATAATTGTATACCAATTTTTTACCATTATTTGGATATAGTATTTTTATGTTGTTTTAAGATAGATATTTCTCAGTTTTTTTTACAGTTTCTTATTTAATGTCAAACAAATCAAATGTTTTACCTGATCATCATATCTTCTATGTCTTACCTCAGTTTCTGTCATTAGGACATTGAATTCTGTGTGTAAAATCATCTTTCTAAAGTGTCCCAATAATTAATTATAAAATCATGCTCATCATCGCCACCATTATCATCTTAGAGAAGCAACGAATCGCCAGAGGTGATACAAGTGCCCCTCAACCTCTCCCTATGCACAATATTTTGACCAAGTCCCCTCTGGTATCTCATTTTCCCCTTCTGTTACTCAAGCAGAATTGGAAATAGTTGCACTTGGGCATCCTAGTAGAGACTAAAGACAGAATTTTCATGCCCTTTTCTATTTATATTCCCTAGGAATCACAAAATAATACACACACACACACACACACACACACAGTCCTAAATATTTCAAGTAAACATGGGTAACACAGCTAACTTGGGCAGCCTCTATCTAACATTTAGAACTTTAGGTTTAAGGTCCCTAGAATAAGAACAAGGGGACTCTTTTTAGTTAAAAAATTTCACTGTGATTAGAGGGAAAGGGAAATTTTCAGTGACCCTCATTACAGAGGACTAACTGAGAGTAGTCTACTCTTTATCAGACAATATTTATTCAGGTATACTTAATACTAAGCATGAGGACAGTGAACCTTTCGGACTTAATTAGAGATTAATTTTGAGCTATGGAATATAAATCATTCTCCTTTACCCTAAAATTAAGTAATATATTGACATAGATTGACATAGGTTACCTCCTGTTGTTCCCAAGATTTATAAGAAATATGATTCCCTTGTTTAATAAGTAAATGGTCAAGAGCACTGAAAGATAGATTGATATAGAAATGTATAATGTAATGTGTGATAGTCTGAGATTTTTTAAAAAGAGGGCAAATTTATATACCTTCTATGTATACTTATTTGTAGCTTAAAAAGAGCAATCATTTTTAGATATTAGGTATTTTACAAATAATTTTATTTGGAGTGAGATACAGGGGGCACTTATGTAACAAGATTATACTTTATAGTCTTTATTTCATAATTAGTACTTTTTACTCCAATAGTGTTTTTTAATAATGATTTAGATATATGTATCTATTTATTGCTATAGGTGATTATAATTTTTAGTGGTTAGCACAATAACGGAACTTAAAGTTAAACTGCACTTACTAAAAGTAGTTTGATTTGGAAAGAAAATTGCTTTGTGAAATGATATTTTTTGATTTAAGAATTAAAAAGCTGTAAAAATAAGTATAAAGAATAATTTTATTATTGAACTAGAACTTCATGGTAACTGCATTATAAATGTTAATATTTTATGACTTGTTATTGCTTATTGTGAAACATTCAAAGCTTAAGTTAAAATTTTATTTATCATAATGTCTTGTAGGGGTCCAGGTGGTGGTAGACCTTGGCCAAACCCAACAAATGCCAATTCAGTGAGTATATGTATTTTTAAATTTTCTTTGCACTTTATAGCTTTTAACAGCAACAAAAGTCTGTTGCTTTGGAAAGCCCTACAATTGGTTATAGTAATTTTTTTAAGTAATCATTCAAAAGTATATATCTTATGTATATTCTTTTAAATATTCATAATTGTAATTTTTTCATTTCAAGGTCTAATGTAAACACACATCCTATGTAGATTAGCAGGCCTTCAAAATATAGAAAGTATGATTTAAGTATACTACAGTAACCTGTATTTATCATAAAATGATTTGACTTATTACAAAATGATTTCATCTTCTAAAATAACTATATAATACTAAGTTGTCAGATGAATCTCAATCAGAGTTACTATGATTTTATTTTCTCTACACCTAGGTTTGCTCCCTCACTGCCCTAGGAAGCAAGTGTACATTTGCCTTGGGCCTGTGGGCTACAGTGCCATCCTCACACATCTATCTATGTATCTGACATTCTGAGATTTTCCTTACATGTTCTGTGGCAGTGGTTTGACTGTGCAAATATTTTTCTCTCTTAATAATGTCACGTAAATTATGCACAGGCTGAAAATTAAGCTTACAATCTTAAAATTAAAATGATTTTAATTTAATGATCCTGGAGGGGTTTTTTCTTCTTGACTTTGAAACCTTGTGTTCTTCAGTATGTGAGAAAGGTTTACTGTGTACATAAGTGTGGTGTGTGCACTGCACAAAGGTGCCTGAATCAAGGGAATCAGTAGGAGGCTGAAATACAGCTTGTGAAGTCTATGAATATCTGCCCAGAAAAGAGGGATTGCCTTTTGCTAATCCACACTGAGAAATCTTCTTCATTGGCTAACAGTGACCTTAATGCCTAGTAAGCCTGAAACTGATCAATGTGTAAGGTTAATTTAAACTTGAAGAAAATTTAAGGCGACGTGTGTGTTGCATACAGGAAGAATCTCCTAAATACATTGCTATTCTAAAGCAGAAATCACATTCTTCTCTATTAAGTAATTGCTGTATTTTTAGAGAGAAAAACTAATTTGTATTACCTGCCTCCCTCTTAGTTTCCCTCCTTGCTAGTTAAATAAAATTATTTGGGGTAGAGGGAATGATGATGTTGCTTCCATTTCAGTGTACTATTTAATCTTAACAAATCTTCCGAAGATACTGTTTTCTCAGATTATGTTATAATGTGAACATCTTTATTCCTCCAAAATTCTTTTAGTTCCCTTATATGCTTTTGAAGAATTCACATTTCTATTTACTTCTTGCTGTATGCCTTTCAAATTTATTCACAATAAAATGGCATCTGACTACCAGCTCAATATACAGTTCTTTCATTCCCCATTAAGGTATCCATAAAGATACATTAAAAAAAAATTTTATAACCCTGAAACCGCTGACAATCTTCCTATTGCTAGAGTCTGAAAAAAAATTATATTATCTGCATGTCTGATGAATCTGGATTAAAAAGCACAATCGATGGTCCACCTTAACTATCTTAAGTCTTCCCACCTAGAAGCATGAAAACTCTTTTCTTCTTCTTCACTGTCAACTCAGGCAACCACCCTCTTCTGCCCATTTTGAGTAGCCAGAGTGAAGTTCACACGCACCCTGCCTTTCTAGCAGTACCTCCTTTTATACTCTCATCTGGAAACTATTATCCCCCGAAAGCAACTGTGAAAAATGAGCAAGATTTGATATTGAGAATTGTACTTTGTACCTAAAGTGTATACTATATGAGCAGTAGAGGCAGAGTTGAGAAAAGAGTTCCACATTCTGGTGATTTTTAGTTTTGGGCACTCTATCTCTTCAGGATTTCATAGAGCTAAGTACTTTGGATAGGAGAATGTGTTGTAGCAAATCAGCAGCTCTGTTATTTTAGACCCTAGGAAACACTAGGGATTATAGTAGGAGCTGTGCACATCAAACTTGCTATCCTATGATCAGTACAAAATAAACATTTGCCCAGCAGATATGTGGGAAAGTATTGGAATTGAAACAATCTCTTCTGTTAATATATACCACAGGTGGATATAGCTTCCTTCCCTTAAAAAATGTGAATAGGAAACACAGTTTTCCTCCTAGCACAACCACATCAAAATTACAACTAAAATATAGAAAAACTATCATTCAGAACCATCAAAAATTTAGCCAATGGAAGCCCTACAACTATGGAATTAAGGAAGAAACCACATCGAGACTAATAGGTGAGGTGGAGAAACAGAACATGTTGGCCGCACACCCATGTGTGGTAGATTAAAATCAGGAGGGAAATCTCAGCATCGAGGGGACCCATCCCCACACCATGTCCCCTCTTCCCAGGGTTTCAGTGCTAGGAAATAAGTCTCCATAAATACCAGTGGGGATTAAGGCTGTGGAAGACAGAAACCCCTAGGATTTAAGTAAAGACTCTGTACTTTACCTAACTGTCCCAAGCAGTTCCTCTTAAAGGGCCTGTGCACAGACTTACTTGGACTCACCCCCTCTGAGCTCCAGTACAGGGGCAGCAGATTGAAAGGCATCAGAGATATATGGAGAGGAACCAAATTGTCTGGCATCAGGGTGAGAGCTGGCAGGTACTGGCAGTGGCCCTTTCTGAGCCCATCCCCGATAGAGCCCCCAGGCAGGTACCATACCTGAGATTCTGTCAACCTGGTTCACTATTTGCCACACCCTGGTGATTCCCTGAGGCCCAGCCCCACCCACTTTCAGGTCCACCCAATCTATTTCCAGTGGCTTTTCTATATGAGTGTCTTGTCTTAGCCCATGCTTCACATTTTCCTAAATCCTCTCAAACAAGCAGTAGCTTTCTTTGGTTCACAGTTTGGCTTCACCTGGGCACCTCCAAGCCCTACACAAGTAGCAGGCATCTGCAGCTCACTTTGTAGCTCATACCCCATGTAACTCTGGACAGTAGATGGGTTGTGGCTGATCTTGGACATGCCAACAGTGATCAAGGCTCAACTATAACAGGAGGGTTTACACAACCCACATGATGAGCATGGCTCAAGTACCCAGCTTGGGTAATAGGGGATACTGTGCCAATGGACCCTACAGAACACCTACTACATTAGGCCAATCTATCAAGCCTGGGAGACATAGCAGTACTACCTAATACATATAAACAAACACAGGGAAGCTCCCAAAATGAGTAGACAAAGAAACATGGCCCAAATGAACAAAACTTCAGAAAAAGAGCTAAACAAAATGGGGAAAGCAATCTACTAGATACAAAGTTCAAAACACAGCACTGGTTATAAAGATGCTCAATGAACTTAGGACCTCAACAGCATGAAAAGATCCAGTCAGAAACAAAGAATACACTAATTGAAATAAAGAATAGTTTACAGGGAATCAACAGTAAAGTGGATGAAGCCAAGAATCAAATCAGTGATTTGGAATGTAAGGAAGCATAAAACAACGAATCAGAACAGCAAGAAGAAAAAAGAATCCAAAAAAATTGAGGATAGTTTAAAGAGCCTCTGGGACAACTTCCAAGCATACCAACCATTCACATCATACAGGTACCAGAAGGGGATGAGAGAGAGAAAGAAACTGAAAACTTATTTGAAAAAAAATGACAGAAAACTCACCTAACTCTGTGAAGGAAATAGACATTCAAGTCTAGGAAGCACAGAGAGACCCAAATAAGATGAACCCAAAGAGGCCCACACCAAGATACATCATAATTAAAATTTCAAAGGATAAAGACAGAGAGAGCATCTTAAAACTAGCAAGAGAAAAGTGGTTAGATATCCACAAGGGAGCTCCCATAAGACTGTCAACTGATTTCCGAAAAGAAACTTTGCAGGTTAGAAGGGATTGGCAAGAAATATTCAAAATGATGAAAAGCAAGGACCTACAACCAAGATTACCCAGCAAAGCTATCATTTTAGAATCTAAAGGCAGATAAAGATCTTTCTAGATAAGAAAAGCTAAAGAAGTGATAGTTCATCACTACTAAACCAGAATTATATGAAATGTTAAGTGATCTTTAAGAAGAAGAAGATAGAAAATAAGAACAAAAAATGGCAATAAATACATATCTATCAACAATTAAATCTAAAAAAGAAATAAGCAAGCAAGCAGAGCAGAAATAGATTCATAGATACAGAGAACATTTTGATGGTTGCCAGGTGAGAGAGGGTTAGGGGCAATGAGCAAAAAAGTTGAAGGGATTAAGAAGTACAAATTGGTGGTTACAGAATAGTCATGGTGATATATAGTATAGCATAGAGAATATAGTAGCCAAAGAACATATATGCATGACCCATGGACATGGACAACAGTGTGGGGATTGCCTGAGGGAGTAGGGGTGGGACCGGTAGTAGGGGGACAAAGGGGGAAAAATTAGGACAACTATAATAGCATCAATAATAAAATATACTTTTTAAAAAATTTGAATGGGGAAGGATATAGGGGAAGACCTACACTCTTCAGCCCAGAAAGTGAAAGGGATCATCATCTAGAGCACAGAAAGGAAAAATATTCCTCCAAAAAAGATTTGTTATGAAAACAAGAAAAAAAATCACAGAAAACTGATGACTTTTTAGCAAAAACATACGGTTTACATGAAACCAAGCAAAAAGTATTAAAGAGGGATTTTTTTCCTAAATACCATTGATTATAGTAGTGACAACTCATTTTTAATATTTTGAATTTCAAATTTCTTAGACTTCTTGTCCATATTTATGAATACTTCATTTTGTACCAGTACTGGAAGAGTCTAGCACCTCGGGGCAGCATATTAAAATGAGCGGTTGTTTGTTTTGTTTTGCTGTTTTCAAATATGTTTTACATACTGTTACACTATTTTCTTTTATATGTTTATACCGAAGTAACTTCAGATTTATAGAAAAGTTGCAAGAAGAGTAGAAAGAGATCCCATACACCCTTCAACCAGATTCCCAAGCACTTAAGATTTGTCATGTTTGCTTCAAGATTTCCTCTCTCTGCATATACATATTTTCCTAAACTATTTGAATTGTATTTAAATTGTAAACGTGATAACCCTTTATCCCCAAACTCTTCAGTGTGTGTTTCCTAAAAACAAAGGTACTATCTTTCATAAACACAGTATAAGGATCAAAGTAAGAAAAATAATATAGATGTTATGCTATTTTCTAATCTGCAGTCCTTATTCAAATCTCACCAACTGTCCCAACAGTATCCTTTGTAACAATAAAAACGCAGTTCACTTGTCGCATTCATCTGTCATGTCTCTTTGTCTCTTTTGATCTGGAACAGTTCCTCAATTTTTCTTTGTCTCTGTTAACCTTACAGTTTTGTTGAATGCAAGCCAGTTATTTTGCAGAATGCCCTGTAATTTAGTTTTGTGTGATGTTTCCTTATGATTAGATTCAGGTTATGCATATTTGGCAGAAATACCACAGAAGTAATTTTGTGTTTTTCTTAGTGCATGATTTCAGGAGGCATACGAAAGTGATTCGTCCCATTACATGTAATGTTAACTTTGATCACTTAGTTCAGATGGTGCTGATCAGGTTTCTCTACTGTAAAATAAATTTTTTCCCTCTGTAATTATTAACTTGCAGGGGCTTACTTTCAAACTACAGTAAGTATCTTCTTCCTCCTAATACTTTCATCTGCTACTTTTTTATCCATTGATGATTCTTGTGTGAATCATCGTTTTACTACATTGGTTGCCAAATGGTTATTTACTAATTCTATCTTTACCACTTACTGGTTCTTTCTATTAGAACAAAGAATTTTTCTTTCTTCTCCATTCATTCATTCAGTCATTCATTCATTAATATCAGATGTATTCATGGATTCTTATTTTATTCAGTAGGTTTTTTGATGCTAAAATTATTCCAGATTATGACAGTAGGAGCCTCTTCAAGTGGGATCACCTGTCCGTTTTGACACATCCCCATTATCCTTTGAGCATCTTATATTTTCCTAGCCTTAGCCCTGGAAATAACCATTTCTTTAAGGAGCCATGGTTCCTTTTAGTAGAGAGTGGTGTTTATGATCCATCAGAGTAATGTAGCTTCTAGACCTTCTCAGCCAACACAACTAGGATACAGATGTGTGTATATATGCACACCCACACACATCTATATCTTTCCGTACTGTCTCTATATGTATATGAAAACCATGAGTGCACACCGATGTTTCATTTTCAATCCAACACAACAGAGTTTATTCTAGACTTTTGACTTTCTAAGTTTGAAACTTCTCTGAAAGTGAGAAATCTGCCTACCATTATCCACAATGTATTTATTTATTTGCTTAATCTTTATTCAGAGTTTTCTCATGTAAAAGTGTCTTGATCAAAAATATTTTGGCATATTTTTACACAGCAGTATGAGAAAGATTTTAAGAAAAAATTCATGTTTTTAATTTGAAATAAAAGTATGATTTTTAATTTTAACTTTCTTTAATCCAAGCATTCCAGTATTGGCCTCATCCTTATTTGGAAGTTTATGTACAACTCAGCAACTATTTTTCCTTTTTTAAATTTTTCACAAGTTACTGCATGTACTTGAGCTTAGCTGTACAGCAAATTCTAATCATTAAGTAACAGACACTCTTATTGAAAATATCCTAATTATCTTTGGAAACACTTGTAATTAGAGGATACAGAAAAGTATCCAAACTAGGTTCAATATTACTGGATCACATATCTGAAAAGTCCAGATATAAATTTGCTTTTGGGTACACTTACTTCCAAGGATTCAAATAATGTCATCAGGACCCAGCCTCTATTCATTGCTTACCTTTGTTCCCCTTGTCATGGCAAGAAGGCTACATGAAGCTCCTGATTTTTATCCTCAAAGCTCCCAGTTGAACCCTAAGAGCACGACTCTCTATTGGTTAAGTACCCGTAGTGGGAATAACTAGCTGAACTGGATTTGCTTAGCTGGATCATATGCTCATTCATGAACCAGTTATGACCAGAGGATACAATAATGTATTGGCCAAACCGAGGTCATGTGCCCACTTTCTGAGCCCCCATCTAAACCACATGGAAAAATAAGGGAGATACGGTTCAGCAAAGAAAATTCAAGGAATTGTTAGCAGAAGGGATAAACAAAACAACAAATGTTCAACATAGCGTTGTAGTCGTCAGCTCACTAATTTGACATAAAAGAAAGAGGAAGGTCCTTTAAGGGGGAAAAAAATGAACTTCTATTACAGTAATTAAGCCTAAGTGAATAGGTTCTCCTCTGTACATATAGATGTTCATTAAAAAAATAAAATAAAAATAAAAAATAGTAGAACATTTTCAACTTTATAGTGACAGAGATAATGTATTGAAGTTGCCCTCCCTGATTTCTAGTAAAACACTGCTTACAAAGTATTAAACATCTGAATTGAAGAAAAATTCATAGGTAAATATTACTGATTATTAAAAAACTATCTAGTTACTCTTTCATTGCATATTAATGGATATTTTGTATGGAGTATGGGGGCGGGCATGGAGGGAGGAGACTCATTGCATTGGGAAGAACCTGGACACCAGAGTTGGAGAAAAACGTAGACAAAAATAAAGAGGAGAAATGCAAAAAATGTTTGAGGAATAATTAGTAGGGCATTAGGGAGGATAGACTGGGAATTGTTTGGGATTATTGCATAAAGGGTAATAAAAAATGAACAAAGGTAAATGTATACAGGGCTTTGAATGTTTGAGAAATCTAGAATTTATCATCTATGTGGAAGGGAGCCGTGTTTCAAAAAGATAGTATATAAAATCCAACAAGGAAACAAAATTAGGAGGTTATGGTAATAGACCTTGTAAAATGCTATCAGAGCCTGAGGTAGAGCGGTGATAAAAGGAAAGGTGCAGATACATTTCACAAAATGAATAAAAAACACTTGATGGCCTGTTGGATTTGGAGATAAAGAGAAGAAAAAAGTTGAAAGTGGCCTTGAATATTTGCATCCAGTATAAGGAGGATTTGCATCCCGTAACACAAACTGAGTAGAAACATAGTAAAAGAAGGAGGTTTAGAGGGTAGACAATGAGCTTTGTTTTTGGAATGTTAAATTTGAATTATTTGTAGAGCACCACCTTAAATTTTCCCACAATGCCTAATGCATATTTCTGTAACTGTACTTAGCATATTATTTGATCATTTAAATCTGTAACGTTCAACTCCTGCTGAGTCCTCATGATGCTTGATCAGCAATTCTTTACTCTTTCTTAACTCAGTTACCTTTTCTGCTCTCCTTATCCTGGGCCCCTTCTCTGTCCGCTAAAATTGTCTCATATTTTACAGAGAAAAAATAAGACCATGAGACTCAAATTTCTTTAGATTCTACCCCTCACCTCCAATGTTATCAGACCTTTAGTCATCTTTCCTTTTTCTTGTCTCAGAAAAAGAAATGTTTTTTCTTTTCAGTGCTAACCCTTTTATCTATTCTCTTTATATCTTGCTCATTCATTCTTCCAATGGAGTCTCTCTGCTTCTTTCCATTGACTAGAATGATCCTCTAACCCTGCTCCAATGAACAAAATCCCAAGACATCCTTAAATCCCTAGTCTTCCACTCCTCTAGAGTTGGGAGGCAGCAGCTGATAGAAAACCACTCTCTACCTTTCCTCAGTCTCAAAACACCATCCCATGTCTCTCACACTTTCACTTTCTCACCACCATTCAATTGGACAGTGAATTCCTTGGCCTTCCTGTCCTTTTCATTACTGTATGTAGTAGTACAGCACCTGAAACATAACAGGTGATAAAGAAAAATTCATTGAATTGACTTCTCAGCAGTTTCAATCCCCATGAAAGTCCTATTCAGAAGGTTACTAGTGACCTGTTTACCAACCAAACACAATGACTTGTTTTCTGATCTCAATCATACCCGACTTCTGAAATATTTGACACCTTGGTTTTGTTTTAAATATCTGTTAGTTTATTTTCTTCATTTTAATAATGTTTCTTTTTTATATTTGTATTAACTTACATCTTTTCATAGTTTATTCTTATATGTGTCACAGAAAGGTTGAGAGGCTTGAGCCTGACAGGACTCAAGAACAAACCCAGTTTAGACATTTCCTAGCCAAGCTGCATACACTGTCTGCTTCATAAAAATCTACCTTGCTTGACTTGTATAAGATACTTTCTCCTGATTTTCCTCTGGTCACATTCACCCTTTCTCATTTGCTAATGTATTCTAATTACAACCTTGAGGGTTTTTTTCATTTTAACATTTTTATGTGATTTCAACTATCACAATATCTAATTGAATCCTAGATCAAGTACTGTGCCCCACACAAAATGGATTATTTATTCAACTGAAGTAGTAGCTGTAGTCGTAATCTCTGAAAAGGCCTAGATCTGTATTTCTAAATACCTGCTGATCGTATCTGCCCCAGTGTCTACTAGTGCCTTCAAATTCAACGTATCAGACATTTCTTCAGTCTTATCTCTATTCCTGAATTCCCTGTTTATAAATCAGTAGCACCGTCATCTACCCAGTCACTAAATTGGAAACCTAGGAATTACCTTAATTTTTTCCTTCCCTTGTCTGCCTCACCCAGTTTGTCACCAAGCCCTGCATAGTACATTTGCCAAAAGTCTCTCAAATTCTCCTCCTCCTACTTACCTCAGTCAGCATTGTATAAAACCCTCTTTATCATTTCTTGCCTAGACTTTTTACAATCATCTCCTAACTTGTATTCATATTCCACGATGCCTCTGGAGTTAACTACTTGACTGAAACATAAATTTCAACATGTCTTTCTAAAACATGACTCCTTGTTTCCTACAACTTAAATTCATTCACAGTCTACCATAAACCTCATCATTTATTACAGCCCCTGTAAGTCCCATACTGCAGCAGCTGTCACACTGTCATTTTCCTAATAAACTATTTCCTGTCCTTTCCTTTCATTTCTTTCTTCTCCCCCTTCCTCCTTCCCTCCCTTCCTTTAATGCTGATCTTTGTCTTTCTGGTGGTTACCCACTCTGTAAGTCTCAGCGGCCCAGTTCAAATATGTCTTCTGTACCCACATAATACTTCTGTCTACATTGTTGTATGTTATGTCTTTCATATTAGGAGGGATTCTTTTAGTTTTGTTTTCATTCTTAGAAATTGAAATCACTTATTTCTGTTATTATTAATTATTAACTTTCAAGAGTGTGAGGGGTAGGAGCCCACGTGCTCCTTTTCTTTTAACGAGGGCATCAGGGAATATAAAGTAGAAACAGTGAGTATGAGCCAAAGTTAAAGAGCTCAATGGGGCAAAAGTGAAAGGAAATTGAACAACTACATGAGATAAATTTTCAAAGTATTTTTAAATGCTTATTATATTTAACTATATTTTAAGGGTCTATGAAAAGGGAGAAATTAAAAACAAAAGGAGTAAGGACTTAGGACAAATGGGATGTTCAGAAGGGGCAAGCTTTGGAAACAAACATATTTTTTTCTACCTGAGGTGAATGGATAAAATTTTAAATCTATAAATAATAAAGTATTGAGATAATGATGAAGGCAGAGCAAGAATTTGATGCCTTTAATGTATGACAAAAGGGCAAGACACCAACACAGGACAGTATAATCTTCGTGAGAATGAGCTCACAACAGCCAGTTGTTAAATGTTCAGGAATTTTGTGAGCTGGTTGTTAAATCATTGGTAGCTTGAAATATGCCATGTGGGAATATTTACACCACAGAAGCTGGCTACAAAATGGGGCTTTTCCCTTCGTGAGTTTGCAGAATTTACTGGCACACTACTGTATGCTTCAGGGTTTTTGTAAAGGTTGAGCCAAAATGCTACCACATATTCGTGAAGACTAGGTTGGAGCTGGATAACATGATTATGTGTTGGACCTTGTCAAGCTTGTTTTTTGTTTCTCTCCAGGAAAGCCCTACTGTAAAACAGAAAAGGTAGCTGGGGAGTGATCAAAGAGGTGGAAATTAACAAAGTAGGCTTTAGGATAACAAATTTAAGATATTGGAGAAAGAAATAAAATTCTGACAGTGGCATGGGGAAACCAGAGACAGTTTAATAGGAAATAGGGAAAAATGGACTTAGTAAATGTGGAAGAATAATTGTGATGGAGAAGATTCTGATTGAAATATAATAATTTGTTGTGAGCGTCATGAAGAATAAGAAAAATGTCAGATAAGGGAGTTGTTTAGATCTCTGTGTAAAGAGTTCAGGATGTGGTCATACTCATAAATGAAAGACAAGGAAGTGTATTGCAAAGGAAGGCAGTGAAATGTAAATTCCAAAGATCTAAAGGGTGGTGGGTTGTTACAGCAAATTTTGAAGTTGCTTAGGAGAGATGGCAGACAGTAGAGAGGCGAAAGAACACAAACCAGTTATAATGAGATAAATATGGGAGCTAATAGATAGATTGGTCATTTGGAAAGGGTAGATGCACGAATTTAAAATAGTACAAAGCACAGGATGAATGGTAGATCATGAACTCAAAGGAGCCCAAGAGAGCAAAGTTATATTCATTCACTGAGTTGAGTATTTACTGACCAGTACTCACGGTAGAAGTCATCCTCATCCCTAGTGACGCTGGGCACTCTGGGAATGACCATCTGCAGTGCTGAGCTACCCAAAGGCAGACCAACCCAGGGCCTCAGATGCATGTGCTCTGTGCTTAAGTCAAATCAAGGTCACCAGTCAATGAGGACAGAATTTTCAAATTACAATATTAAAGATTTCCCCAATCAATGACTTATTTACCAAAGGAAAACCATAGCTTCGTTGTACCTCCTTCTTGTTGCATATTGCGTTTGTGTTTAGGTTGCATAATGCGTTTATGTTTAATTATATGGAAGGTGTTGGGTGGGGAGGAGAGTTACAGGTACAGGCACTGTAATCCTTTTGCTACTCTAAAGGTCTTATTTATGGCCCTGGCTGTCTGACTGCAAGAAGATAGATATTTATTGGCCTTACTGCCTTTTTTCAGAATAAGGCAAAAGTGTCTCTTCTGGATGTACAAAATCTTTGTGTGAGCCGAGTCAGCTTGTGTGAAGAAAGAAAATATTTGGATTTCACTTTATTAATACACACACTCAAAGGGGATTATTTTTGTTTCTGTTTTTTAATTTTTTTAAATTATCATAGCAATGTTGTATTAATACCTTCTTATCTCTAGAAAAGAGCTTGGTTAAGAGCTTCATTTCAAAGGAAAGAGTGAATTTGTTACCTATATCTGATCCCTAGAAATTAGTAGTCTTTGGAGACTTACATTAACAAAGTCATTTGAATTTATTATATTATTTTCTAGTAGTTAATTAGAAAGGAAAGGGTAAAAGGTGAGGTTTATATATCAAGTATTGCTTGCACATAGTACTCTGATACCTGTGTTTAAGAAAAAAGTAATGTATCTCAGAGTGTACATAAATTAGAATTTGCATCTCTTAAGGCTACTAATTTGAAAAACTCTAGTTTCTGGTTTTTAGCTGCACAAATATCTATCTTTCAAGTGTCATTAGTATCAAGCAGTGAGTACAACTGGTCTGAAACCGATATAACTTAAAACTAGCAGTAATTCTGTCTAAATTTCTCTTGACTAAAGTTTACTGTTTTTGTAAATTCAAAATAATTTTGCATTTTTTCAGTTTTCTGGCACTCAGACAGATAAAAATGCCTTTATCCTTTACTGTCTTTTGTGATACATTTTAAAACTTGATAGAAGTTAGAAAACAGATTCATTTTAGTCATTTTCCATACTGCCACACAAATTAAAAATTTTTTTTGTCCTGTTCATGTTCCAGATACCATACTCCTCAGCATCTCCTGGAAATTATGTAGTAAGTACATTTGGGTTTCTTTGCCCATAAGAATTGATGTTACATTTTATTCGGGCATTGAAATAGTTGTCCAGATGTTAAGAAGAGCCCCTGTGTATTGGCCAAGAAGGGAACATCTGATTTGTATTGAGTTGTTTCATCTGGCAACTTCTATACATATGTGGATGTTCATTAGTGAAACACTTACCAATCTGGCTAAGATTGCCCTGAGTACTGTGTCTTACTTTAGCATGTGTTTCTGTGAACCAATACAATACAATGAAGAAAGCCATCCCCAGTCACAATGATGTGCCTGAATTTGCAGTTCTTCAGGAGAATAATCTACACCCTACTTCTCCACTTGCCACACAGAGTCTAAGAAGACATTAAACTCTCCCAATCACAGAGAGAATCAGATAGCAGAATAATGACTAGTAATGAGGGAGGATTTTTTTTAGTTATGTTTTCATTCTTAGAAATTGAAAACTTATTTTTCTTCTGATTATTATTTAGTACATTACATTTTTTTCAGGAAGTCATATACTCCTGAAGTCAAATTAGCAGATTTTACATGAGCTCTTGAACTCACAAAAGACCTTTTAACCATCATTACATTATAATCCTTGCTGCATGTCCAGGCCATCATAGAACACAATTTGTTATAGTACAGGGTAGGGCAAAGGTGGGTTTACAGCTATGAATATGCAAAACACAGAGTTTATTATATTATTACTTATTAATTATTGTGTTATTTTCCATATAAATAATTGTAAACCTATCTTTTCCTCACCCTGTATTTAAGGACAAATGCCTAACAGAGAAGCTAGGATAAAATGGTAAAAAGGAAACGCTTTCCTGAAGAAATTTTCAGAGGTGGTGGCTAACTGGAGTAGGAAAAGGGTAATACTTACGAACATCAATGAGCACTTTACTCTCCATGGAAATAGTGTTTTGTGAACATAGTGAAAAACACACACTGCTTTGGACCTGTGAACTTAGTGCTCAATGTTTCCTTAAGTTATACACACTAAGAAAGTCTCATATTTTTTCACAGTTTCTATGAAACAAAAAATAAAGTTAAAAAATGAGAGTAAAACCTGTTTTTTCTTAAAGTCACTTAAGGATAAGCCTGATAAATACTTTTATGAAATTGTAGATGTTTATTTGAATGAGAATTTAATATTTCGTTGACTGTGTCTACACACTCAAAATGAACTGAAACTTTAGCCATATAACAGTTATTTTTATCACTGTACATCTGAAAAGCTCTAAAACCCATTACCTGAATTATTCATTCTGGTTTTCTGAAATTACTGAGTAATTTTAGAATTACCTACTCTCCATTTCAGGCTGACTGTGTAGCTTCAGCCTTAGTAACCCACAGCATTAGTCAACATCGCCTCTCATTTCTAACCGATGTGATAGATGAAGATACAAATCTCCAGAAGTTTTGCAACTGAACTGAAAGAAGAAAGAAATAGAATCAGTGTACTTTGCAAACATTTAAATATCTTTTGGTTTTTGGTTTTCTATAGAAGCCACTGATATAAAATATTAGAAAATTACAATAAAGTAAATCTCAAATACACATAAATTATTTCTCTTTTATGGATTTGTAAAGACTTTATTAAGTGGTTTCTTCTTAACCTCATTATACCTGTTGTGATTAAGTCATGAATAATAAATCAGTGTTACAGATTCATTGTTTTGGGGCACCTGTCCGAATCATTTCAACATATGTAAGCTAAATTATATTTAACATAATATTGAAATGATTGTGCATTTAAAGAAAATAAATTATGGAGAAAATAAATTTCCTGTTATTTTCAAATTGGATTATCATACAGATGAGTCTAACTTTTCTGCCCTTATATTGTTTAATGAAATGCCTTATTTTTACTGAAATTTTGTATAATTGTTTAGGGTCCTCCGGGAGGTGGAGGGCCACCAGGAACACCCATCATGCCCAGTCCAGCAGGTATTGTAATCAGACTTACCGCATTGGCATTTCATTATTAGAATAAAATCACAAAGTAGAGAAATTGTTCTGAAAGTTAATAGTATTCATAATACTCACTGATGCGTGCAATAGAGTAGAGGTAGCAAGTAGGAAGAAATAGTGTTCTTAACTATTGTCCAATTACTTTAAGCATTTAGAAAATTTCTGTTGTGTGGGTAACATGTAGCCAGGATGCAAATTTTGTTGATCCATATGAATTTCCCCAATAATCTATATGACCGAAAGATTTTCTGAGACTGTGGAAAAGTTCTGAATCTCACAATTTAGAAAAAGTATGCATAAGTAACACATGAAATGCGGGGATCCATTAGGTTAATATAGCAAATCAGACCCAGCAACCTAGTATCTTAATAAGATTGATGTAGATGTACCTACAGTATTATTTACCTGACAGACCTATAGGTATTCATTAGTTAACAAGTAGATCCACTATGTAGTATGAAAAGTTTTTTTTAATCTTCTGAACTAAAATACCTCAGTATTCCTGTACTCATTTAATATAACTATTTTAAACAGCTTTATCCTTTCTTGTTGAGACTTTAATACAGACTGTTTAAATGTGTTGTGTCATTGAGGACTCCAGTGGTGGCAGTTTACACTGGCATAGCTCTCCTACGAAATGCTCTGGCAACATGTATCAAGAGCCATGAAAAAATTTATACCACTTTACTCTATAATCCTACCACTAGAAGTGATTAGAGGTACAATCAAAGATTTATGTAGAGAAATGCTTATTTGTTATAGTCAACAAAACAGTAGGCACAACCTTCATACCAAATCTAATTTTAGTGAAGCAAGCAAATTAATTTTTATACAATATAATATAAACATTTAAATTATTATCAAAGAATGTTTAATTATGTGGTGAATAAATATTCACAATTCAATACAATATGATCACAATTTTATTCAATATTTTATATCTTGAATAAAACAAAAATAGGCAAAGACTTTATTAATGATAACTTCTGGGTAATAGTAAATTTTTATAATAGAAAAAATTTTAATAATGTTGCACTGTTAAATTCATATTTAACTGGTTTTTAACTGGTTTGTTTAAGTCTAAGATATATGGAAGCTTGAAATTAAGTATCATTAATTATACCAATAAATCATGATTTTTAAGTTTTGAATCTTTCTAACTTAGAAAAGGCATAAATTTAAGAATCAATGCAAATTTTACTTTGCTTCCCTAACTCTTTGAAATACATCATAAATATTTCATAGATCTCTGTCCTTAAAGCATTCTTTATTGAAGCAAAACAGAATTCATTGAAGATATAATTACGTGAATTGAACATCTTGCCCACATTTGCCTTTCTATTTGCTGAAGTATATTTATGAAGGTGGCTTGTGATTAATGAACACTTCACTACTAAAAGAAATTTTTTTGAGAAACACAACTTTGCAGGCTATATGTAATTCAGTCACTTCATTTCAAGCCAGAAATTGCCACCAGTATATCTTTCTGTCTTTTTTGCATATTCTTTATGTATTCGTTCTTTATCATAGTCATTCTTCTAATATGAAGCCACCCCCCCCCCAAAAAAAGACAGGTGCCAGGAGATCTGCTTTATTATAAAGTTTTTCCACCTACAAAAAAGTCAGATATTTTCTAGATTATACCAATTTTATTCCCCTCTATACCTTTTTTAGATGAAATTATATTACTGATTGATCTTAAAAACAATTTCCCTTTCTTTCTGCATATGAAAATAAATATGCAGCCCATTTTCCTTTCAAATTAACTACTAGAATTAGTAAGTAAAATTACTAAGGTTAATAAAAGTAAAAAACCATTCAAAATTTTCCTATGTTTAAAAGCCAATCCAAGATTTTCTGAAAGATAAGATTTTATGGTATATAATTTTTTCCATTAAATTAGCAGATATTTATTGTCCGACATACACAATGTGAGTTAGATACGTTCCCTGTCCTCTCAACAAACTTATTGTAACATAGTTGGAAGCAAGAAAAGAATAAAACAAAATATTAACTATAATGCAAAGCAAAATTCATTGGTGGGGAGACTCATGCACTTGGAAGTATCAGAAAAAAAAACTTCATAGTATTTTCAATGTGCCTTGAATAGTGAGTAGAATTTGGTAGGTGGAGAGTGGGTTGAAGATGCTTGGAGGAAGAAAGAACAAACACATGGAGATGGAAAAGGTTGATCCTATGCAGGAGAGAACAAGTACCCTGGGTTGACAGGAGTCTGGCATGCATAAGGATGTAAGGATAGTTAAGGCCACAAAAGTAGGTGGGCGTTGTAACTTTTTCAACAGTATGATGCAGCGATTTTCAACTGGTGTGCCACAAGAATTTTTAAAACATACAGTACCTATTTAGTTAGGGGCACTGACCTCTTTTCCTTTAGATTGTCAAATTAAAAAAAGAAAAAGAAAAAAAGACAACAGCCAGTGAATCAGTGCGAATAAATCAAAATTATACCTATTTTTTTCACATCAGCAAAAATAAATAACATTTTTTGCTGTGCTGCAGAATTTTAGTAATTAGTTTATGTCTGCCATGCAGTTAAAAAGGTTGAAAATCGCTGGTATGATGTATTAATCTAGAAGTGAAAAATAATATTTAGATTTATGGATTACTGTCTACAGACAACTGATGCATGACATCTAACCTAGACTCTAAGTGGTATGCACTAAAATAATAAACTTATTAATGTCTAATAAGTAATCACAAAATAAGAGGAAAAATCTTTGCTCATTTCCAACTCTATGGTTATTGCCATGAGGAAGCAACTGATTTTTATCTTCTGCCTTGAATCCGTATAAAAAATTTGAAACATCTTTTTCAAAATAGAAAAAATTATTATATTTAAGAAAACTGTATAATTATAGAAAAATAGAAAAACTTATTTCATAATTAATATACCCCAAATATAAAATATCTTTTTACTCTAGGTTATGCATTATAAAAACACATATATTTACAAACTTAGAGTTAGCTAATAGACATAAAATGCAAATTTTTAAAACACTGTAAAATGTCATATATCTCAGTATACACTACACAGTTATTTTTTATTATAATGAATCAAGAATAAAATAAGAAAAATATTTTATCAAAAATGTACTGGAGGAAACTAGCTTTTACTTCAATTAAGAGAATTTTCAATCCAATTTTATAGTTTTCATCTACTCTCTGTTGGAATTAAGCCAGGATATTTCACCAGCCTTTACTAATTATTAGCTAAATGAAGAATATTTTAAATTGGTGTAAAGAAGCCAAAGGAAACAGTGAAAACTGAAAAGCTACTGAATCTGAATTTAAGAGATTTTTGCTATACATATATAAATATATATATAAATTGCTTAGAGAAGTCAAAAAATATCCATGACTTTTAAATAAACTTTATCTTTTTAGATTTTTAAGGTAATTTCTTTTTACCTAAATTATTCAAGTGATATATTCCTAACATATTAGGTAAATAGTCCTAATTTACAACTGTGGAATAACAATTCTGAGTGCGAAAATGACTGATAGATATTCACTTATTTCTGAAGGTTAGCAATGGCTGTTGCAAGCACTGCAGCTATTAATATGTATGTGTGTCCAGATCATCTCCAATTATTACTTTGTGATGACTTGGGTATAGACTATAAAGAACGATGTTAATTAATATTTTGTTTCAGATTCAACCAACTCGGGAGACAACATGTATACTTTAATGAATGCAGTACCTCCTGGACCTAACAGGCCTAATGTAAATATGAGTTTTTAAAAATTTTTGTGATGTATCTTAAGACAAACTTAGTACATTCTGCTTCTTGGATACTCTTTAAGCTTTATATTTCATATCCAGGTGCTTATTGGATATCACAAAAATCAAAATCTATATTCTGGATTGAAAAAATGTAACATAACAAAAGATTTCATATCAATATAATTTAAATGTAGAAGTGAACCTAATTAATTAAAAAATGTTGCTGGGTAATCTTATTTTATCTCAAATACTTAATAGTTAATACTACTTAAAAATGACAGGTAATGTGTAATTGTTTGTTACCTCATTTTACTGTCCCTGATTCCTTCATTGTGATCCTATTTTATCTTTTTTATCCTGACAAACTTGACAGTAAATGAGGAAATTGGATATGCTTATTTTTCTTTCGATTTTGGAATCTGGAGTTTAAATATGGAATTGAGGCAAGCCTGCTGGAAGAAGTTGGGTGTTTTAATAAAGCATATGGTTGTGATTTTTTCACTAAAGCTTACAGCTTACAGGAAAATGATCTTTTATTTATCTATTATAGAAGACCTATATGTTAACAAAAAATATTTATAACAGAGTATAGTTACTGCACAGATATATACATATATGTTCAGATTGAAGAAAAACCAGAAGACATAAAAGAATTTTTATAAATATATTGAAGACTGAGCATGAAATAATTATTATAATTGAGCTTCCTAGCAGTAAAGACAACAAAGGGAAACTTTAAATCTGTCCAGTATAGTAGTATGGTACTTGAAATACAGCTAGTCCAAATTGAGATGTGCTGTAAGTATAAAATACACACTGGATTTTAAGTAATTAGTATGAAAAAAATGATATAAAATATCTTATTAAAATGCTTGTGTTGAAGCCCTGGCTGGTAGCTCAGTGGATTGAGCATCAGCCTGCGAACCAAAGGGTCACTGGTTCAACTCCCCAGTCAGGGCACATGCGTGGGTTGCAGGCCAGGTCCCCGGTAGGTGACATGTGAGAGGCAACTACGCATTGATGTTTCTCTTCCTCTCTTTCTCCCTCCCTTCTCCTCTAAGACAGAGATAAAATAAATAAAATCTTTTTAAAAAATAAAGAAGTGATAAATATCTTTTTAAAAAATGCTTATGTTGACTATATGTTATAACGATAATTTTGATAAATAGGGTAAATAAAATATATTATTAAAATTAACTTCACCATTTCTTTTTACATTTTAAACATGGCTGCTAGTAAATCTAAATTTAGTGATGTAAGTTCACATTTGTGACTTGCGTATTACAGTGGAACATCAGTTCTTGAACTTAATTCGTTCCAGAAAACTGTTTGAAAAGTGATTTGTTTGAAAATTGAACTTCCTTTGTTTGTCACCTGAAAATAGATGACTGATCATACAGGTATCGGCATGAAAGGGTTGTTGGGTAGAGAATCAAGACCCAAACTTTGTTAGTCAGCTGAGACATTTTTTCCAGTAAACGACTTAGTCCAGAACTGAATTGTTTGAGAACTGAGGTTTAACTGTATTTCTTTTAAGCAGTACTTCAGTTATCATTATTCTCTTTATATAATCAAATAAATTGTTTTTCAGGAAAATAAACAATTTCCTCTCAATTATGTCTAAAAGGCATTTTCACAAAGACCTTAAAGAACGTTGAATATGATAAAGAACAACGTTCATTTTAGAAATTCAGGAAAAAAAATGGAAAACCTCTTTATACTGCAATTTTGTACCTGAAAATTTGATATTTAAAAGGGAGGGAGTAAAGGAGGAAGCCGAGAGCATACAGTACTAAAGAAAATTCTGGGGGCAGCTCAGCTGACGTCATCCAAATGTGTTCCACTCTGTTTCTCTAACTCCATGCAAACGTAAGAGATCCAAGAAAAGTAGGTGAACATACCACTTTTTCAAATGTTGTTCATCTGAGCCAGAGGTAGTAAAAGCAAATACCTGCTAGAGGCTAGGCCAGGCATACATACCTATCATCTTAGTGTCTTTTAAAACACCATGGAGGAGAGACAAAAAGACCCCACTAAGTTCACAATCTGTTGGCCTCAGCAGCACCATTTTCTCAGCCCAGATCTATACTTTTGACAAAAACTGAATAACAATGATAAGTTCAAGGTTAATTTCTTTTTACCTATCCTTTAAGACATACATATTCCAAATTGTTTACTGATAATCCATGTGCTTTTAGGCAATGAAATTTTAGGAAACAGAATTGACATTGTCTTGGGAAAATGTATAAGCACATGATTTGTATAATCATAGATGACAGATAGCCATGTTATTTCGACACAGAGTTGGTGGTATACAAGTTGTTTACTGAGGGGAATTGTTTTTTCCCCAAAAGCCTATATGATTAGTAACGACCACCACCCAATCTAGACACATAAATACATATACTCAGGCACACACCACATTCAACATTCTGTGTCATACGACGTGAAAGATGCTTTTGAATGGGAAATTTTAAGAGGAAGCGATTTCAGTAGGTTGTCTTTAACTGTAAACATCAAATAAATATAGATAACATCTTCAAACTCAGGTCTGGGTTTCCTCAAAAGTATTACAGGGAGATGAGGGAAAGACTGAGTGGGTCGGCCATGAGCTTACCAGCACCAGCTCTGCCGCGCACCCCTGCTCACGTATGGTTTTCACCAGGCTTCGAAAGTAAGATTTCACTTGAAAATAAAATAAAATAATACCACTGCTTTTCAAAATCTTAATTATAACTGCTGTACAATGGTTGTCATTGAACTGAGATAGTAGAGACTACTAAGAAGAATTAGCTATATTCAGCTATCCCCAAGGAACTAAATGTACAGAGTGGGCAAAAGTAGGTTTAAAGTTGTTCATATGGAAAATATTATAATAATTAATAAGTAATAATGCACAAATAAACTTTGTGTTTTGCATACTCACAACTGTAAACCTGCTTTTGACCCACCCTGTATTTAACCTGTGAGACTGAGTTATTTATGTCCGTTTGAACAGAGAATAGGTTGTCTGCTAAAAAAGTTAATGTTGAATCATTCTTATTAATAAGATATTTACTATCTTTAGCAGCTTTATAAAAATCAACTTTTGTTTATAATAGCATAATAGCATAGAAGAGACTAATTATCATTTGCACTGGAATATATTTGCTTTCTAGTTGAGGATATCTGAAGAAGAAAAGAATTTGGTTATGAATGAGGATTAGTCTGAAGATCCAAGCAGAGAGTATGGAATGAGAGAGGTAGGGCAGTCCAGTTAGAGAACCTACAAGGCTGAAAAAAAATCTAGGAAAATAATCTCAATAACTTGAAAATAAGTTGTGGAATTGCCTTAAAATGTTAAAAGCAGATATTGTAACATTGATATAAGCAGTTGTTTTTAATATTATCATTCTTTTTTTCATTTTTTAAAATAGTTTCCGATGGGCCCTGGTTCAGATGGACCCATGGGTGGATTAGGAGGAATGGAGTCACATCACATGAATGGCTCTTTAGGTAAGAATATTACATTTGATGTTTAAAAATAAATTAAAAACAAAACCTTAATTCTACATAATGGATAATATGATTTACAAAGTTCTTTTGTATACAGTGACTCATTTTGAAATGTTTCACCTTTTACCTCACCCTGTTAGTTTAGTGTATAGTATATTATTTATGATGATGGTAAATCATTTGAAAAACAGAAATGTGAACTTTGTTCTAACCTAGCTCATATTCATAAGTATATACTTTATCCTATCAAAATCTGGGTGTTTTATGATAAAAGGAGGTGTTGCTGTTTTGGACAGACACAGCTTCCCTGCAGAACTACAGTATCCTCCCAACTGGTTTCTTTGTTTCTAAAGGTCTGGAGAGCATTATGCTAAGTGAAATAAGCCAGGCAGTGAAAGACAGATACCATATGATCTCACCTATAAGTGGAACCTAATCAACAAAACAAACAAGCAAGCAAAATAGAACCAGGGACATGGAAGTAAAGAACAAACTGACAGTGACCAGAAGGGAGGGGGGAGGGGGATAACAGAGGATGGAAGGGAAAGGGTCGAGGAACATGTATAAAGGACCCGTGGACAAGGATGTGGGGGGAGGGTTGAATGTGGGAGATTGAGGGTGGGTCGGGCAAAGGAGAGCAATGGGGGAAAAATGGACACAACTGTAATTGAACAATAAAAAAATGCAAAAAAAATTTTAAAATAAAGGCTTATAGATACAATCTCAGAGAACCTTTAGTTCTTTGCAAGAATTTAACTTTTCTCTGTATTTTAATGTTTACCTCTTTTAAAATAAAACCAGTGTGATATTCTGGATAATCTGAATGATTCTCTTAAGAGAGAACACTGCCCACATTTTTGTGTTCAGTGATAAAGTTGATTTCAAGTAGTGCGACTAATGTTTGAAAACATACCCTCATAAATGACTTCTTGCCAAATGAAACCAAATACCTGCTAAATGAACACAAGGTTTCACAATAGTGAAAAACAGAGGCAAATGATACAAAATTGACTAGTTCACAGAACCCGCTATATGTATTGGTAAGCCAAATGCAAAACCAAAAAAATATTTATTTTATGTTTAAGTAACATTATGATAAACTAATGTAAGAGTTGATGATGGCAGCGGAGGTTTGTGATCATTATTTTTCTTCTGAAAATGGACCATCTTTTACTTAGATGGAGAAACTGTGCCCATAAGTAACTTAGATTATACACAGATTTTACAACCACACCAGGGTCAGAAAATGCCACCCTCTGATACTTCGAAAAGCTATGTAACCTCAATAATCAAGAAACTATTTGCAATACATTGGTAGATTTTTCTGCCTTTAAGGATCCATACCTATTTTGCCTTATTTCAGATTTTAATTTTGTACTGCCCAATTATGGTAACCACTAGCCATGTGTGACTACTTAATTTTAAATTAAAAATAAATAAAATGTAGAGTTTAGTTTCTCAGTTGCATTGCCATATATCAAGTGCACAGAGCCACATCTAGGTAAATGCCACCATAATGTATAGCACAGGAAGAAATTTCCATCATCACATAAAGTCCTACTGGACAGCACCATTCTAGGATCATATTTTCCAATTTTTTGTAAAATAATTCACTTTCCAGTCTTTTAATTTATAAAATTATTCACAAAAAAATAACCTTTGGTCATAGAGAATTCTCAGTTATATTATTCACTAAAATATAATTTGCAGAAGAATTTCATATGCTTGACATGTGGCTTATGACTTTCTATAATGAACATTATTGTATATATTTTTATATATGCATAATTAGACACATATATTTAGTATTTAAAAATTATTATATCTACTTATTTACAAATAAATCATGTTAATAAGCCCAAACTTTATTTGTGACTGTTGACTGAACATTGTACTATTAAAACATCATAATATTTTTATGTCAGGAAGATTGTTAAAATAATTTAAAACAAAGTTAATATTGGGGCAAAGATCTCAGTATTGTTTCTTTATACCAAAAGGTATAAAGTGTGATTCCATTTCTTAAATGAGAAATTAGTACAGGTTGTTCATTTCAGCCAAGCATCAGAATAAAACAATATTATATTTTGAAGGTATTTTTACTTTTGATAGATTGCCATGAGTAGTGATTGCTGTCAAATATGTGATATTATTAAAAATACTTTGCTTTTAGTTATTATACTAAAATGTGGTTCAGAATAATGTCAGATACTGTTGCAAATGTCCATTTTATATTTTATCAAATTTAGAAGCATCATATTAAGAAATATAGGTAGAGACCTCTCTCTTGCTCTCTAGTTAAAAACACATACACACACGCACACAGACACAAATATACCTACATTTTAAAAATTTGAATTAAGTATTATATATAAATCTCTCCATTGTTTTACCTTCAGGAATTTATGATAACAATAGTTTTCTTCATTCTGCCATTAAAAAAACTAAATAATTGGAAACTAGAGAGGTACAAATCTTGCCTGCATTTGCCATCAAATGGTACTTATTTGATGGCAGTGTAAAAAAAAAAAAGTTTTTTAAGATTAAAATTTCAGGAGGTGTACACTGGAAAATACATCAAGTATGCTGCATTTATTTATATTAAAGAAGTACTTAATTTATAAGTGAAATCAGTACCTAATAAAGACTTTCTGTATTTTGTTTCAGGCTCAGGAGATATGGACAGTATTTCCAAGGTGAGTACTGTGTATTCTGTTTTGTTTTGTTTTGTCTCTATTTTATTCTACATAGAATTCTCATTAAGATTATTAGAGTAACTTTATGAATTTTGTTCTTGAAGAAGAGTTTGAAAGTGGAAGGCCAGATATAATTAACTACAGGCTTAAAATATTAATGTATATAATCTGTGGGAAGGGGTAAAAATGAATCTTTTACAAATGTCTCTAAACATGCTAAGGTTCATTTACAAGATGTACTATACCTGACTAATGGATACCCAAGTAATTACCAATTTAATCATGTTATGATGTTTCATATTTGTAAAGCAAAATGACATATTTTAGATAATATTTTTTAAATGTAAAGAAGGCTAGAGAAACAAGTAAATTTGAAAAAGTGATTTTTATAAGGGCATTGCATTTGTACATCTTATTTGTCTTTAAAACCTTCATTAGGCAATGCCGACGTCCTCAATCACTATTCTAGTTCCTCCAAATAGAGTAAGAAAATAATTAGAGGAAAATTATATTAATACAAATAGGAGAGTAAACCTTCCAATAGCATGTGTCTGCATTTTTCTTCAAGAGTTTGAGTATCTAAAATTAATTCTTTGCTAAGATGCCTTACATTTTTTGAAGAAGAGTGCCTAAATACTTTTTAGGTCATGATGAGTTTAAAATAGTTCTCTGTGGGTCAAAAATATATTTAGAATGACTGATAAGAACTAATTATTAACTACCACTAGAATAACTCTCTTAGAAGTCTACTTCATATCAATAGAGAAATTCATTAAAGGATTACTTCACTTTTAATTCTTCTAATTTATGTTCATGTATAATAATGTAAAATTCCTGATGCTAAAGAAAAGAAAATAAGATTCAACTGTAAAACCTTTTAAATTAAGACTTCAAGCTAAAAGGAAAAAAAAGAGTGAGAAAGTTTCATTGGCATTCTTACATTAAACCTACATTGCCTGGCTTACAGGTTCCACATACACTTTGGATGTCTGTGTCCTGGGACAGTCAGGAAGGTCTTCTTCTTTTTTAAAAATACATAAATATTTATAATGAGCGCTAGCTTACTTCTGTGAGAAATAGTATTAGGTAAACCTTCAAAAAGCCTGTTTTCAAAATCAGTTTCACTGTATAATTCCATTAGAACCTTTTTCTGGGAAGCTCCTTTGAAGTCAAATGGCTATGATTATATCAGCTACCTCCAGTATCTAACAGCTTATACTAGCTGAATTGTGCTTTGTGGTCACCAGTGAAATTTCTGTTACATTTGAGTAACATAGTCTAGTATCTGAAGATGGTTCTTCGTTACACAATAGTGGGACCATCCAGATTGCGTAAGGCCATCTTCCTAAAATTTCCACTAACCACTCACAGCCTTGTACATTAGATGGATGTAAACATAATTCTATATGAGAGAGTACTTGGTAATTTATAAAGTACTTTAAAAATTTTAAATAATGCCAGAAGGACAAATTAAATACCATCTTCCAATCTTCCTTCATAGCAGGTCTATTGCTGTCCCTTCTGTGCTTATTTTCCCGTTCCTATTCCCAGAGGCAAGTGTTCCCACTACACTGTACCGACTGCTGATAACATTCTCTTGCCTAATGAGGTATTGCCTATTCTTTAAGCATTAATTGATCACCCATTGTGTACTTTTGTGTACTGGGCATTGCCTTTGCACTGTAGAGAGATACAAAATATTTCTTTAAATACAAACATAATCTTTGACCTCAAGTGGTTTATACTTAGTTTCTTCATTCAGTAAACTAATGCATCAGGCATTATTCTGGGCTCTCAAAATCCAAAGATAAACAAGATAAGGCCTCTGCCTTCAAGAAGCTCAGTATAACTAAGGAGACGAAGCATATAAAATAAGGAAAACCTTTTTCAAAGCCGAATTCAAATACATTTCATAATATTATCTCCAAGTAATATGTATGCCGCATAGCAATGTGCTAGAAACGGTTAGTTGCATCCACCTTCAAAACAGCTACTAAGCAGCTCATTCTGCACTGCCCCTTTCCAGGCTGTCTGGGTGATTATACCTGTAGTGTCTGTCACATCGCCAATGTCCCATAGTTACTTTTCCCCTAGTCAGCAGCATCATGTGTATTATTTCCCCACAAATACCAACGCCCTGATTATTTTTCTCCCTACCTCTTTCCACTCACAGCCAAATAGTTTGTATTTTACTCTAAGCTGTACACATTGTCACTAACTCAATTTCCTTACCTTCTTCCTTTTTCCACACATGTCCACTATCACAAAACTCTATCCTCCCTTTTGTCTTGTTTCCTGAGTATGCTCCTTTCCATCCTATTCTTCTTCTAGTCATCCTTGTTTTTGAATCAAAAAATAATCTTGACAGCTACTGCTTAGCAGTTTGGTTCAAAATCCCTGTTAGGTCCCCAGTTACAACTCCCTAGTTTCACAATTAAACCTGTATTTTGTCAAGCCACCAGTATTACATATTTTTTTTAATTTCTTACTCCATTTTTAAATGTTGTTTATTAGTACCATTTCAATTCCCTTTCTATATTTTTATTATAGATATCCTCTATTTAATGCATTTTATATGTAAAGTGAAGAGTACTGAATTGAGAGTCAGAAAGCCTGGTTCTACTACTTACAAGTTTTGGCAGCACGTTACTTGATTTCTCTTCATCTTTGTTTCCTTAACTCTAAAATAGAACTTGTAGTTCATTCCTTACCTAGCTCATAAAATTGTTGAGATCAAGTGTGACTATATGCTAAGGGCTATGAAGCACTGTACAGATGCTGTCTTCCTCCTCATATACTCTTTTGTGGGCAAGGCTAGGAGCTCACACTGTCAACTCCACTTGGATAGCACTGTTCCACTGGCAAAACGAGCTACCACTCCAAACAAAGAGATTTAATTTTTTTAATTTGTTTTAAGATTTTATTAATTTTTTAGAGACAGGGGAAGGGAGGGAGAAAGAGAGGGAAAGAAACACTAATGTGTGAGAGAAACGTTGATTGGTTGCCTCTCGCAAGCCCCTGGCCTGCAGTTCAGGCATGTGCCCTGCCTGGGAATCAAACCTGCGACCTTTGGGTTCACAGGCTGGCAATCAACCCACTGAGCCACACCAGCCAGGGCTCCAGATAAAGAGCTTTAAAATTACTGCTTGCTCACTTGAGGATTGCCTAGTAAAACTTGTGTGCCTCTCTCTCAAAATACAGAATTCACTTTTAATTTAGAAACCTTTTTAAAAATGAAATTTTTGACATTTCTTTTGCTGAGAAGTCATTCATTTAATCAGTGGAACAAAAATATTATGCCTTGCAGTTGTTTTAGGAGTTGGGGATATAAAGGAGAATATGGTTTGTTTTCTTAGAAGGAATTTGCCTAAATAAATTCTGCAGTTCAAATTAAAATACTAAACATTTATATTTTTGAGTTTGAATAAAAAACATGTAAGAGCAGGCATGATATGATCATGTCATACTTAATAAATTATCGAAGGAGTCTTTTCAACCTGAAGCTGTCTAACCTCGTGATCCTCGGTTCCAGTTAAATATTCCACCCCATTCACAGGGAAGTGAACTGACAGCTACAGGCTCCTGCCATCTTCTCCGTTGTGGGCCTGAGTGCAAGCTCACATTGCCCACTGGGAGAACCAGGACTGGCAGTTTATCTTTTTGAGTAAATGGCAGAGTCAAAAACGTTACTCCATAAACTTTATAATTGGCAACTTGTGAGAAATCAATTCAAAAGCCACTCCCAAAGGGCTTAGAATGTCTGTATTATTTTCTTTTAATTATAGATAGAGCCAAAATTTTTACAAGTGTTCCCTTTTTTAATAGCAGCTTGAAAGTTTTGGAGCAATTTGTGGGGATAGGTAGAAGAAAGAACAATAACTTAGTAATTAAAAGACGATATGGAAGAAGAAAGATAAAATCGGAAAACAGAGAGATAAATGAATTAAATGTGTTATCCAGAAGAAATTGTGTGTATGTTTGCTCACACACAGGCATATGTGTATACTTAAAAACAACATTCGTATGTGATCTCATAGCTTAAGTAAGGGAAACATTCCAGTTTGAAGAAAGAGTAAATGAGAATATAATAAAATCCCTTACAAATGGATCAGTATAATATTAACTATGCTTCTTCAAGCTAAAGACTTAAAGTAGGGAATAATACATATTAACTGAAGTAAGAAATACAGCCAAAATGCTTAATGTCATTAAGAGTAACTTACTTGTATTCTTTTGTGCTCCATACTCCCTAATTATGTGCTCAAGCAGTCGGAATGCTTTTTTGACCAACCTAAGCCCGTTTTGTGCTTTATATTCTTGCCTTTATGATAAAAGCTCCTGGATACTGCACACAAACATACCTACAGCTAAATGAAATGTACACCCAGTTCACTGCCACCTGCCCCCATAACCTGCTCTGGCCTAGAGTTTGGAACCACTGTCTCAGCTGTGCCTCAGATGCCAATATTGAGTGTAACTTTATCTTTGTCACTCAGTAATCATGGACAGCACAATCTCCTTAAGTCTCCCCATTGAAAAACTGTAGTTTTTTTCACAACATTTTGCGGAGATTACTTCAGATTTTTTTTTAAATTGTTTTATCATTTCAAGGTTTTTAAATATGCCCAGTGAGCTAGATAGGAGTAGGTTTCCGAGATTTGATGTTAGTTCAGTTTAGCATGTTGACTGTGTCCTTTTGGTCTTCCTGTCAGTGTTCTTAGATAATCCCACAAAAAAAGAAAAAGAAAAACACTATAATGCTAAGTCACCATGATATGAAAATAATGTATGAAAAACAAAAATAATAACACTGGAAGTGTTTTATAACTATTCTAAATATTCTTATACATATTTCTTTCTAGATATTTAAACAGTAACACAACATTACTTTAAAATTTTAAATATTTTTAAATCAACCCTTCGAGTCAGGAATCAGATTTGACTTTAGCTAAACTTTCAAAATTGTAAATCAGAAAATGAGATATGGCAGAAGTGCAGCAGAGCGTGAGTACGCCCCGACTTATTCAGAGGCACGCGGCTCCTTTCAGACCCTCTGGACTACTGAGGGGTGAACGTTATGCTAGAATTAAGAGGGCTTATTTCAGAGATTTGTTTGAATGTGCAGAAGTGTTCGGTGTCCTAGTGCATCCTCACATACCCATGTATAGATATTAGATTATTTTTTACTCCAAGATTACCAATTTCTCCATATGTTTGAGATGACAGAAATCTGCCTTCGCCAAAAAGACATAGATTTGGGGTAAATCTTACAGTATTTGTATAAATTTATTTTTGAGCTAAGTTAACATTATCATTCCTATTTTCAAAACAGATTGGTTAATAACTTTAATAATGAATAATCTATAGCTTAGTTTCATTTAATTAAATTTTATCTACATGTTTTTCTCAGGAAATCAAGTTATCCATGTTCATTTTAAAGTACACTTGATTTTCTATATAGTACTTTTTCTATATAGTACATACATAAACTAACATTTTTAGAGAAAGAGTTATCAAAAAAAGAGTTCTCTTTTTGCTGTTAGCTAGTGTGGCTCATTGGCACATTGAACTCCTGTGAATTTCAGAGCATCCTTGTTGTCAGATCCTCCCTGTGGGGTGCGCAGCAGGACAACACACAAGCTGTACTTCCACCAGTTCATTTACCTGTATCTGCTTGACAGTTTAACCATATTTTTAGAAACACATATTCTCATTCATAAAATTTTAATTTTTATGACATAACTTGGTTTTAGTTAAACCGAGTCCTCAGAGCAATTTTCTTTTAAACAGCTAAAAACTTTTTCAGAAACAAAATATACAATGCAATGGCTTAGGGAAAAAAAATCTGAAATCTTTCCCCCACTTTAAATAACAAATAAAAATTTTTAACCTTGAAGTTTATTTTTACAAGTCTATAAATTGGGCCTCGAAAGAGTCCCTCACTCACAGATGCAGCACTGTGTGAACGTGCTTTATATGCCAATACCCTCCTGTTCACATTTCCCACAGCTGTGGAGCATCAGACAGCCTCGCAGGGCTAAAAGTGTATGCTAACAGTGAGATGAGCAAATTTAAATAGAATATGAAGTGATATATTGCTAACTTAGTGTTTGATGAGATTGCTAATATCAGCCATTTTCTCTTAAAAGAAAGTTTCAAAGTAAACCTTCTGTGAAAGTAATGGTAGAAAAAGGTTCTAAAACAGGTTTACCTTGTAGCCTTCTTTTCCTCCAAAAGTACATATTGAATTCTCAGGTCCTAAGGTATTTCTCTTGTTCTTAACTATAGCTGTTAACCATCTTCCTTTTTCCTTATGGTTTATATAAAAGTAATGGTTAAAGTAGCATAATTTTGCAAACTGCATGTGGAATTAAAGGGAAATGCATATGAAAACGGTGACCTTTTGAAGTCTGATTAGTAAAATTATGGAGGGAAGTTGCTGCTCTGTCCTGCCTGATCAGCGGGTAGGCTCTCTTTATTATGCTCGTGCTGGGAATGTTTTTAATCTCTCCAGAGTTCTAGGAACTCTATCAGCCGAGGGTGGGAAATTGAATAAATATTGATTCTGAGACTAAGAAAAAAAGTTGTGGTGGGTTATTCTGGGTTTTCTGTGTGTTTTAATTTTCATTTGGGAAAGCATTAGTACTTGTCAAGGTTCAAAGAATGAACTAGAATACATGGTCTAAGATTAGAATCACAAGTCGGCTTTGTCCTTAGAGATGCTGCTATAGATTCCATTTTTGAAACAGTACAATGCAAGAGGGAAATTAAAATCTTCAACAATGCCTTGTTTTCTAAATCTTGTTTACAGAACTCTCCCAATAATATGAGCCTGAGTAACCAACCGGGCACTCCAAGGGATGATAGCGAAATGGGGGGAAATTTCTTAAATCCTTTTCAGAGTGAGAGTGTAAGTATTCCCTTGACTACATTATTATATACAGATTTTCTTTCTGAAGCTCTTCTATTAAAATTAATGCATAAAGCCATTATTGCAACTGTTTAGAGTTCAATAGGATGATCTTCTAAATTAGAAAATTAAGTGAAATTTCTTTGAAAAAAAATTAAAATAAACTTTTTATTTTTTACTCCCATGTACATAGTTACAAAAGTAAAAATTATAATACTAATTTTCTTATAGAGAACATCCATTGTTAAGGAACACATTGGAAATAGGTTGCATATTTGATAGTTTTTGTAAGCTTTCACGTTACTAAAATGTCTTGGATCACTGCAAAACCAGGGGTGGGCAAAAGTGGGTTTCCAGTTATGAGTATATGAAACAGTTTATTTTGTATTATTATTTATTAATTATTGCATTGTTTTCCATATGAACAATTATAAATCTACTTTTGCCCCACTATATATATATATATATATATATATATATATATATATATATACACATACACACATGTGTATGTATGTATGTATGTATATGTGTTTGTATATGCATGCATATGTGTATATATGTGTGTATATAATATGTATATATATGAATATATATGTTAGTGAAGACAAAGAAGGTATACATGAAAATTCATATTAAAAAAATCAAAAGGGTAGTCCATGAGTGATGAGGAAATGGGAAATAAATGAGAAACTATGTAGCTTAAGATTATGGAAATTATTTTTTAGAACCTGGTTCTTTCACTAGTTTTTTGCAAGACTATGGACAAATTAGTTAATTTTAATGAATTAGTTAATGTTTACTTTATCTAATTAGACACATTTATCTCCTTTTCTGCTAATTCTTCTCCTAGCAATAAAATGATATAATTCAATGAGGTATAATTAATTCAGTTTAATTCAACATTTATTAAACCTGTTTTATGCAAAGCACTAGGTTAAGGACAGATATCCTGAGATAAATATAACACACCCCTAACCTCAAAAGTTGTAATCAGATGGGGAGAACATACTTACACACCTAATTAAACCACATGACAGATTAATAATTACTGTTGTAGATAAAAACCAAGTGTTTTAAAGGTATAGAGGAAATTATTAAGTTTGGACTGGATAAGAACTTTTTTCAAAAGTTTCCACATGACTTGAACTCCAGAGGAGCTCTCGCTCCTCCTTCCTTCCCAGAGCTGTCTTCACTGGCTGTTGCCTTGTTTAACAGCGGAAGAGGGGCGCCACTTCAGGGTTGGCATCAGAAATGTCTTTATGAGGATCAAAGAATCAGATGTAACAGCTCTTTAAACACTGCTTTGTGCAGAATAAATACCAGCCTCACTCACCCTTTAGCCCCAACTGGAGAATGCACCTGTGTGCGTAGAAAAGAGAGCAACGGAAGCAGGGCCTCTCCCAGCCCTGACTCCCGGCCCAGCCCCACTGCCCTTGAGGCCAGGAAGATGGTAAAATGCCAGGCTGTTCTGCACAGTTAGCAGAAAACAAAAGTTCCCACCCATTTTCCTCTCCCTCTCTCTTGTCCCCACCGGAAAAGTCCCAAGCAACAAAATAATTGGATGGTGGTTGAGGAGCTGCACCGCCACCAGGAGGTCATACAGCCTTAGTAGCAAGGCCACACTGGCTGCTCTGTTCTTTTGTTTGTCTGGTGAGGGGCCTGCCATATTATGAATGATGTCATTGTTATCTGTGGTTTTCTCTATCACATCACCACACATTTTTGTTTAGACTTTTTTAAAACATCAAGAAATGACAGCAGAGAAGAAGGAAGACAAAAGACAAATGTAAAGCCTTAGGAAGAAATAGACCAGGTATCTTCAATAAGTTACTTTACTATAATCAAGGAAAAGAATAACTATTAATGAATTCTAAAAGAAACTGGTACCCTTTCCCTCCCAGGAGCACACCCATACCTTTCTTCCCTCTCAGATGTGCATCTCCCAAACTCTAAGGATCCCCACGAGACTTGCAAGTGGGGAGCAATGGGCAGCAGCAGCTTGTCCCAGGCCAACCCCCTGAATCTTCCTCCAAGGCCCCTTTTCTCTGACTTTGCAGTGAGCCAAAGCAGCGCCCCCTACACTCATTTCTTTCCTGTAACATTTCTGGGCTCTCCCCTATGGCTTCTTCTCTCCTAAACCCTTCCTTGTTTCACTATCTCCAGCTATAATAAACGTACTGTCAAAATAAACAGAGAAAACATTTTCCAATGAATGACCTTGTAAAATTCTAGTTTGTTTGTTTTTTTAATGCATATAACTCTTAAAAGCACAAATTGTTGAGCAGTCTGCCTTTCGAAGATTTGTCAGTCCTTATCTTGAAGGTAAACCACAGAAGGAAGCACGGGAAGGGAGCTTATGATGTACAGATGCTATCCTGGTCACTTCACACGTGCTACCTTATTTAATTAATATAGAAACAAAAATACCCAGCCTGAAGTAAGAAATCTTGCAATGCCAACATACTTTACACAGAAAAATGTGAATCAAAAATGTTTCACTCCACACCTCCTGTTTTTTAGATCATAAATAAGGCCTTTATTTCAAGAAACAAAGAGGCCCCCTAGTGTGAACTCTAAAAAATTTTTGGTTTTAAAAATACAGAATACAAAAAGGCTTAGTTCAAAATATAGTGCTTCATGTTCCTCAAGTTAAAAAAAAAAAAAAGCCTTTTTCCTTGAAGTAATGTAGCAGGATAGTGTCTCCATGACATTGAACTATAATCAACCAAGCAATCTTGATATTAAAATCATGGTGTTAGATAGGAATTATAAACAAGGTACAAGATCATCTCCTCCTACCCCCTTCCTGCCCTTTGTCATTTTCTGCTATAGTAAAGAAATCATATATGGCCAATTTTTTTACATAGTCATATACACACTAAATTTATCTCACTTTAGCTGAGAGTTGCTATAGTTATCTCTCATTAAGAAAATGAAATATATAGATATTTAGAAATAGAAATATGGTGATATCTGAAATGTAGCTCAAAGTATTTATACTTTACTTATCTCTCATAAAGAAAATATAGATACTTAGAAATGTAGTGAGGTCTGAAGTGTTCTTGAAGTGTATAAACAGGAATTTACACACATTGTTCAAGGATTTAATGGATATCGCTGATGGATTCCATGGTGCATGAGCTGAGTATAATAAAGAGAAAATCACAAATTCTCTAGTACATACCAAGTCCTGTCATTTCAAAAATATTTTACATAAAAAGGTAAAACAATGTAGTATGTGTGGAAAATTCTACTTTAGGTTTTTCTTTTCTTTCTTTCTTTTTTTTTTTTCCTAAACCAAACACTAATGCTGTCAACAACTTTATGAGACCCATTTTATCATTTGCTTGAGGAGAGGGAGACTCAATAGTTTTGAAACAGCAACCTGATATCATAACATTCTGGCACAAACATTACAATGTGCCCTCGCATATTGATGCAGCCATACAATGGAAACATTGCAGTGTGGTCTCAGGACAGTACACCATGAATATTTAATGTCTCTAAACCTGATACCCTGTTTAACTAACACATACTCTTCCTCTTCTTCTGGGAAACTCTAAGCCACTTCTCTTCTACTCTGAAAAACAGTAACCAATAGAAAAATTATTTTTACATGCATATTCTGTGAGTTGTTCTAGAAATTCTGTGATGTCCCTTAATTTTACGCAGTTGAAGCATTTTCAATAAAGGCAGAAGCAGATCAGCAGGTTGTAGCCTTAGCCGGGCAAATAGTACATTGCTTATGTAGACACTCATGCATCAGCGCAATCTATTACACTACACCAAATATATGTAGAGCATCATCATACATGTCCTTGTACTAGTCAGACATTAAACATTATTAAGTGCGTGCTCATTTTTCTGAATTATATGACTTGGAGCTTCTGCCTCCTTCCTTTCGGACTGAATCTAACCCTTATTTTCTCTCTTATTGTACCTCATTTTTCCACTTTTCTCCCTCGGCAAACCTAGCTTTCCTGGCTCCCCAGTGAATCTGTAACAAGTTTTCATTTTTCTGTAAAACACTTGAAATGTTACAGGTTAAAAACCTTAACAATGGCCAGTGTGAAGAGATGGTAGCAACCAACAAACATGCTTAACATTCGGAGAATGTATACATGTATTTATTTACTTCTACCCATACTTTTAAGTGTATATTAGAATTAAGGCTATAATATATCTATAACTATCTCCCCTAACATTACATGACATCTATGACATGTAAATGAACTGGAATAATCCTATTAAAAAAGGGTTCAAGAACTTTTAAAATCCCAGTGACTTAGGGTGTGCATTAAATAAGATGGTCTCTGGGGTTCATTATGACTTCTCCAGAAAACATTTTCCAAACATTTCCTTTGAAGTTCTTTCAGAAATGCTTTAGTATCTTTCACTATTTTTAGATTATTGGCACAAAATACCCAATAAAATCTTTGTCTTGAAATAATGATTGATCTAGCTGTGTTATTTAAATATAAATTAATTACAATTAATCACAACCAAAATTTCACCCCTAAATTGCACCAGCTACATTGTAAGAGTTCAGTAGACATGAGTGGCTATAGCTATTGGATTAGACAGCACAGAAAACACATGCATGATCACAGAAAGCTCTGTTGGATGACACTGATCAGATCACTGATTCTTGTAAATAACAGTGGCTATGGAAAGCATAGATGAAATTTTTCTGTGCCCATTTTGCCATATTCTCTAAGTTTTTCTACTTTTGATAAAACCTTGGTATCCATTTATTTTCCTGTTGTTTATTCTTACCCCTGAAAGTCAAATACCAAAATACACTTCTGTTTCATCAAAAGCCATGGATAGTTCATTGAAGCTGGCTGTCATTATTTACAATGGGAGATTTGTGTGGTATCTTCTGATGAAATGAGGGGGTGTATATCCCCCTTCCAGCACAAGGTCGGGGGTGAGCTCCATTTCATCAGTCCTTGTTCATGATTGTTGTTGGTTTTTGGTTTTTGTTTGCTCTGCTTTTCTGCCACCACTCTCAGGGGTAAAGGGGAGAAGTTTCTATCAGACTGACTCCCCTTCCCTCCTCTGGCAGTCTCCTGTTTTAAGTCACCCGACTGACTGTGATACAGCGTCCAGAGTCAGTAACATATATAGCTTAGCTTTCTTATACTGACAGGAAATTTGAGGCTAAGTGATTAATAAGTAGATTTTTCTTCATTTGACCTGTGTGTAAAAGATTAACAATCCCCTGTGATTCAGTGACCTGTTTTCAGGCCTAGTCATCCACCTTTATTCAGGATCAGTGCATTTTTTTTATTTAAGCCCTAGATTTATGCCAAATAACTTTCTGTCCAGACTTCCGCCAGCTGAGTCATTGCTGCCCTGTGATCTTCCTTGGAGAAATCTTGTTTTCTCTATATTAATAAATCCATCCTTATCTAAGTACATACCTTTTACCTCATTTCTGGTTTCTGCAGTACCTCAGCTCATGTGGAATTCACTTCATTCTATCCCATCGGCTCCCTTTTTTAAAAGTTTATGCACCCTTTCCCAGGATCATCACTTTTCCAGGTCATGTCCCTGAAGCCTTGGATCCGTCCCCTGGACTCTATCTGCCTCTTTCCACGAGGCACAATCACTTATAGCATGTTAAAATGAATTCCCTTTTGCCCTAGTCCTCATAGGTTCCTAATAAAACATAGATAGTATACAGGGTCCACATGGATATTTTAATCTAGACACACTCTTCTCTGGAGACCATTGACATTTGGGATTCCGCCCCCCTCATGTCAGAGAACCTAGAACTGTGCTTCCCAAAACAGTGGCCACCAACTATATAGAGTGTTTAAACCAACACTAAAATTTTAGTTCCTCAGTGGCACGAGCCACATATCATTTGCTCAGTAGCCACATATAGCTAGTGGCTTCCATGTTAGACAGCACAGTCTTAAAGCATGTCCACCATTGAAGAAAGTTCTGTTGGATAGTGCTGCTATAGAACTTTTCTATTATAGTCTGCCCCTCAAGAATATGAGGGGAAATTGGCATAATTATCCAAATAATTCCTCTTGGTTCCTCTCTCAGTCATTTTTGAGACCACTTCCAAATTTCTGAAAGCCTCACCTTTTACAGTCGTCACCCTCATCAAACTGAAAAGTTACATAACAACAATGCCCTACTCCCATCCAGAAAAGATTATGGGTTAAGATTGGATTAGGCTAAGACGTTTACATGCTAACGTGTAGCTAGACTCCTAAGTATTCTAAATGCTTTAATGATAACTTGTTAGGACCAGCTAGGAATTGTTTTCTGTTTTGTTTCCCTTACACTATTAATCAGATATTTACTGAGCACTTTCTGTGTATTCAATATATACATGGTTTTAAGGACTATGTATTTAATCCTCCCAAAACTCCTTTAAAGTGGTTGCTATTATTAAACCTATTTTATAGGTGAAACTGAAGCGCAGAAACGTTAGGTAACCTCCCAAGTTTACGTAGCTAGTACATAGCAAGACTGTCCCTCATACTTACTTAATATTATTCAACCTTGGGCTGGATTAACCCAAATTGTAATAAATGCCCATGAAACAAATCTGGCTGGAAGGAAAAGGCTGAGGGACTAGCTAATTATCATCCACCTAAATCCAGGGAGAGAATGTGACTGGTTACTTTCCAGAGGAAATGTTTAAAATTTCAGGACTAAGTCAGTACTCTTTTCATAGTTGATTTTTATGTTGTATGAGGTTAAAAGCTTGAGTGTAAAAGATTATAAGACATTAAAATTCATAGTTACTTTGTTTACCATGAAGAACATTAGTGGTCTGTAAAAGAATTGTTGTTAAAATATGGATTCTTCTTTCTTTCTAGTACTCCCCTAGCATGACAATGAGTGTGTGATCCATTACCAAGTCTCCTCATGAAAACCACAGTGAGTCAGCCCTTCACAGAACGACTAGGGAAGAAAATTATTCATCACAGTGTACAGTTAAACAAAGGAATCTCAGTCGCACCAAACCAACCTTTTTATTTCCTGCTCTCTCCCCTATTTTGTGAAGAAAGCGGGTCCAAACGTGATTCAAACAACTGTACGGAGCGGCATATTAAATTGCCCTAAAATGAACTGCAAATAATTATCTGTGTATGTATATGTGTGGGAAAGAGAATGTATTGTATATGTGTATGTTATATGGACATATACACATGCATACATTGACCCACAGGACATTGTAAAATATTATCACATGACATCTTAAGTAGAAATAAGTAGGGACTTTTATTCCATCCTTTTTTTTCACGTTTACATTTTAATTATTAAAAGTTGCTCCTGCCCCTCCCTCAACTATTTTGTGCTGTGTATATCACTGCTTTATATAAGTTATTTTTTAAGGTGAACTCAGATGTTATGGTTTTGTAAATGTCTGCAATCATGGATAGGAATAAAATCGCTTATTTGAGAGCTTTCATTAAATTGCGTCTGATGCACGTTACCCTGTGAATCACAAAGTGTACTGTCTCAAAAAAAAGAAGAAGAAAGTGTGTCTTCATCTTTATGTCAAATCAAACAATTTTTCAGTTACCTTCAGTGAAAATATTTTTGTACCCTTTGTTTTAAAAAAATACTTCAACAAAAGCCTAACTGGGACCTAACAGTATACTTGTTCAATAACTGCTTTAGGTGGAATTCTTGATTTGTCTGTCTTAGATGATTATTAATTAACACCAACTACTTAGACCATAGCAATAAAGTGACAGGGCTTGCCATATTTTTAGCAACATATGTTCTCTTTAACATGATAAAGACCAGAAGTGATAAGAAAACCATTTGCTTGAATTTGTCACTCCTCACCAGGAAAACTAAAGGTAAATTTTTAATAATATACTAATGTGAAATGGTATCTGATTTTTGTTCTGACTTCTTGTGAACATTTTCACATAGACATTGAAAAGAGGATGCATTCAAATAACTGAGACTTTCAGCCCAAGGAGGAGGAGTTTTTGCCACAGCCAAGGGCCCTGGACGCTGCCTTTCTAGCCCAGTGTCTTGCTTAATAGCAGCAGAAGGGACTGGTAACAGTCCCTTCTGCACATACCTTTCCCCTGGCAGCAGAGCCCCTGCTCTCTCCCCAGGATATAGAACTTTTATTCAGAGGGAAATATTTAGCATAACTGCTTTTCAGTTGGCCATTGACTTCAGGAGGCTAAATCTACACTGTGTAACTGTTCAGAAATACAGTCAGTAAATGTTAGGGGAAAAAAATTTTAAACCACTTTTCTTATGAAAGCCCCTTGCTCTGTGGCACCTTCCAGATCTTTTGGCATTTTTGTGTGTAATTATACATACAAACAGCAAAATCATAATACAAAAGTGTGACAACTTTAATTTTAGATGTTAAAAGATAAGTTGGCGATCACTTCTTGTTAAAATTGTGATGCAAATGGCCACTGATAAACATCAACTATATTTCCAAACTCCAAAGACTTTGAAACGCATTGTTTAATATCAGGTAAGAGGACTCCTTTCTTCAGGCTTATGGTACCTAACATGAAAATTTGGCAGTATATTTGCTGGTTCCTAATCCCAGATGACTTATTTCTCTCATATTTGTAATGATTTATTCCTTATGAAAATAAAGATTTTGCCTATGCGTGACAGGGACACTGGGCAGAACTGTTGAAGGGAAAAAGATAGGCTGAATTAAATTTATGCTCCAGCTTTAAATTCTAATTACATAAGTCGCCGTCAGTCAGACAGTGTGCGGGAATCCAGGACTGCGCACTGGAGAACAGCTTTGAGCTCTCAAGAACTTCCAGGAAGAATTCGAACTTAAAGGTCTTTAACTCAAGCTAAGGAAACCTGAAGATGACACCTTGTACTGACACATAAATCTACTAAGAATAATTTTAACTTTTGCTGGCTATGATAACTGTGTGAACATTGACAGTCCTATGATTAAGCTTAATCTAGAATTTTCAAATATTTGGTTGAATCTTTATTGTTACTGATCTTGAATTTCTTTTGCCTTCTACGAAGGTATTATTTCTTATTATCACAAAGAATCATGAGTCTTATTTTACTTGGCCTTTATTTTAGGGGTAATGTTGGAATATAAATAGCAATATAGGTCCCATTATTTCTAGCCTATTTGGTAAAAAAAAAAGTAAAATTTGATTTTTTTTTAAGGTATAGCAGTCAACTCATAATAAGTATTTATTCATTTTTCTCTCTTGGAACCCGGGTTAAAAATGGCTATTTCAAATTCTTAAAATTCTGGAAATAGTTGAAAGTTTATTTTTAAAAAGAAAATTATATTCAAGAAAATCAGAAAATAAGGATACTTAATTTTAATATAAAATAATTTTGTTGTGTACCAAATGGAGGATAGTATATCTGTATATTAATTTTTGTTTAGGTTTGAAACATTTAAACCCCCTCCTTTTCTCTTATAATCAGACCACTTAGTCCTTTCTCTCATGTTTTTCATCTCCATCCATGCATTTGTTTGGTCTTGATATAAAATACCTATTCCTGAGTTATTTTTACATATTTCACCTCAGAGTAATAGTATCAGCAATTCTTGCCTACCTTGAACATACAAAATACTCATATAAAATGTGAAAATGAGTAATAGAGGAAAACATCACTTTTCATTACTCTGCTTTGCACTAACTCACACAGTTGAACATACATGTCCAATTCCTTCTAAGGTATGTATATTCATAACCAGCTGTCTTTCTTATAGCAAAGTTGGCCACGGGAACAAAGGCTATGGAGGGCCATTGATTGGTAATACACCGCATGTTTGATGGGTGAACCTTTGTGCTCCTTTTCAAGCGTTCCAGTTTGGATTCAGTTGCTAATGAATAGTAATTACACAGCTAGGAATATGAGGTTAAGATTTCTCTCCTGCCAAAGATTACTACATTAATGTTGCCCCCTGAGCCATGGGAAGGTTCCAAAACACCCCTTCCCTTCCAGGAATAAAATAGAGAAAACTCCTAATTCTATTTTTATGATTCTCTAACATATCTGAACTCTGTTGCATTTCATAGGACCATTCAATTACCACTCTTTCTATAGTTTAAAAGACATAATATAAAATGAATGAGTTCAGTTTTGGACGTGAGGAAGGCCTACGTCTTTCCACACCATTTCTTCACATTGTCATCCGGAACCATCCAGCAAATCATCCAGAACTGCTGCCTTGGCAGAAAATGTGGCCCAGTCCCTCATACTATGGCATCTTGACTTGTTTCTTCCTTGGTTTTCTCCATGCGCCCTCCCAGCTCCTGCACTCTCTGTAGAAATAAGACACAGACTGAACCTTTTTTACCTTCTCAGCCCTTACAATTTTCTTCTTCATATGACATACAGTTTTCCCAGGGGAAATCACTGCAATTTGTATTTCTTGATTATTACTGTTAATTAGAAAGTGTCACAAATCATAGCTACTTCACTTTGAAAAGCATGATAGCATTTTGACACTGCTTTTTTCCTTCATTTTTATGTGTTAATGTATTACGATTCTCTTCCCGTAAATACACTAGCTGATATAAGTTGTGCAGGAGTGTATAGTGTGGGAGAAGTTCAATATGGAGGGGGAAAAGTTGCCAGAAGTATTTCCCAAAAAGTGGATTTGTCCCTTTTTTTAACCCCCCCTGTAAGTGAAATAAGTTTCTTGTTCAGTAAGAGGAGCAGGAGTCTGTGTTTGCTTGTTGTACCCAGTGGTGAGGGCCTCCCTGGGTCTGTGAACCGTAACTTGAGAAATACTGGAAAAGTAAAAGAAAGAATGTGAACCACTATGAATACACTTCCATTTTACATACTAAACGTGTGTGTGTGTGTTAAGAGGCGTAGTGTGAAGTTTGCTCACAAAACACTCCCACTATGATTTACATTATGTTATAGCACAGCTGGTTACTATTAATCATAATTCTCTCCTTTGATTGCTTTTTATTTCACTGGTAAAGTAGGTGAGGAAAGTGATTTGGGCAAAAAGAGGGTAGTACAAGGCATAAGCAAATGGAGCTCCTGTGGCCAGCTCCAGCATACCCCTGTTAGCTTATCCACACTAGGCCTCCTTGCGAAGGTGCTGCGTCTGAAGGTAAGACCATAAATGACCATTTAATCATTGATCACTTCGCTACCAGGAATTGTGCAATAATTACATATAGTTCTTTTTAAATTTTTATTTATTGATTTCAGAGAGAGAGAGAGATCAATTTGTTGTTCCACTTATTTATGCATCCATTGGTTGATTCTCGTGTGTGCCCTGACCTGGTATTGAATCCACAACCTTCACATATGGGGACGATGCTCTAAACAACTGAGCTACCCAGCCAAGGCCTACATATAGTTTTTTGATGTTGACATTTGTTTACAATAAATAGAATCGGCATTATCAATTTATTTCACCATAACCCATGGAACTGTAATTCATATTGAAAGAGATGACCTACAGATGAAAAACACCTGAGACCTCTCTAATTACTCTTCTAAACTACATTCTAAAAAAAAAATTCTCAGTTGAATTAAGTCTCTGAAACAGAATTTCCTCTGTGAAGTTTTCCCTGTTATCTCAGTGTAATTGGTCTTCCTGAATAAAAGAAACATAATTTCTGTAAGTAGCTTAATGTGAATATTTTTTGCTGTGAGCATCCTTACAAACTAAATACAGCACTCTCTATAGAGATTGTAAGTTTTAAAGTGGGACTAAGTGTTTTCACATATAGAATTACAGCTTGTGTCTTCCCTCTTTGTGGATTTACTGTCTCCAGGAAAAAATGGACTCATTTCCATTATCCCAGTTATTGAAATGTTATGATATGTTCCTAGGAATATTTAGCATTTCATTTTAAAAATAAACTGTACAGTTAACATGACAAAGGTGAGTGTTAATATTCCTAGAAAATTATATAAAAGGTTTATTCCCAGTTCACATTAAAACTTTCCCACTTACGTATTTTCCCCAGATGACCTCAGTACATTGCCAAGAAAGTGAAATATGGATTCCTTAGTGTTCTCAGAACACAATATAGTACATTGTCAGCCCAATTTCCATCATGTCATGGTAAAATTGCTCAGTGAAATATAATTAACTATCTACTTACTAGGAAACAACAATTCAAATAATCTGTGTGGTTTACATACTTTAAATTTAGCAACACTCTAGAGATTTCCTTAGTATAAACTACTGATTAAAATGTGTGTATACCTGGCTTTCTCTTGGCTCATATTTCAAAATGTTTTATTTTTCTTACATTAAGACAATTAAAAACTTAACAGAAACTACATTAGAATGAATAAAGGACATGCTATTGTGTCAAACATAAAAAATGGAAGTCTTTATTGTGAATTCTTTATTCATAATAGCCATCAGCTTATTGAACTGTTTAATTTATCTCATTGTGATTATATGAATTTAAGATGTTTTCTTACTCTGTGTGTTAAATGGTTACATATAAATGTCTTCCTGGAAAAATAGGATTATTTGTAAGGCTTTTATAAATGTACAATGTGTGTGTAAATATAGTTGGAATCTGGGATGACTCTCAGTAATCTTAATTGAACCATGACCACCAATGACCCTGACACATTTTGTAAATTGAGCATCTGTGTACGTGTGCACATGCACCTGTACGACGTGTCCATTGTTACACTTATTCTCAAGTGGATTTATCACTTAGTGTTTTTGTACAAATATTTGAGCTATTCATGTAATGGGGAAAGTTGCCATAAATATGTACATAAATGTTTCTTAATTTGGCACATGTTTTCACATTTAATTTTAAAATACAACTTTTCACTTAGTTTCTATCCTTTTCATTTAGCTTTTATCTTCTGCTTTATTACTTATTGAAAAAGTAAAGGAAATTGCTCATATGAAGCTAACATAGATACAGGGTGGGGCAAAAGTGGGTTTATAGTTGTGAGTACATGAAACAGAGTTTATTCTTGTATTACTTATTACTTATTAATTGTATTATTTTCCATACAAACAAATATAAACCTACTTTTGCCTCACTCTGTATTTTCTGAATGGTAAATCAATATATAACTAGTGTGGACATCTGTGTATATAAATGAAATAGGCATTATGCCTTATATAAACACCAAGAGTTTGCAATATAAAAGTATTCATATGCATTTAAGAAAAGGCTGTGATGAGTGGTTGGCTCTGTGTGGTCGGATAACTAAACTTTGAATACCAAAAAATACATAATGTTATTAACCAACAAATAACCTGTTAACGGATAAAAGTTTGGTATTTTATTCTGAATAGGGTTACACATAATGGGAATCTGAAGCAATTATGCAGATATTTGATGAAAAGCTGTGCGTCTCCTTGGGTACATTCATCTTTCTGATGACTTGCACACATGGTTGCCTCAGCTCACCATTGCCCAGGTGAAGATTCTGATGTAGGGTTCTGCATGCTTCTCAATGGATAAATTATCAGTGAAATAAGTCAGACACAGAAAGACAAATACTATGTGACCTCATATGTAGAACCTTTTTTAAAAAGGCCATACTTAGAGAGAACAGATTGGTGGTTGCAAGAGGTGGGGGGTGTGAGAAATGGGTGAACTCTTTGGATTTTTTATTATTTTATTTTAAATATATTGAAACAAAGAATATAGGAGGAGGAAGATGTATAATTTTAAGTAAGAATTCATCCTAAATATCAAATATATAAATCATTTATTCAAATACTGATTTCACAGTATTTAAAACTATTTAAGTATTAGGTGTTTCTAGTTATGGTTTTGATCTTCTAGTTCAGTGATGCAGCATATTTGTATGTAGTGATTAGAAAAGAAAACACGTAAATCCCAACGGTCAGATACCTTATTGAGCCAAAGGTTATCTCAAGTAACTTGCCAGGCGAAGGTGTCTGTATTTCTGGGAAATGGAGGGTAGGTGGCAAGGCAGCTGGAGGACCCCTGAGTTTAAAACAAGTAGAAGTCATATAACTAAGAGCTTTCCTAGAACTATTTCTGAGTAGTACAGCAATGGCTATTAATGGCAGCAGCATTACGCAGATTTGGGGCAAGAGCAGTACAGATACATAAAAGCCAGCAGAATTAGTCGAAGTCCCCCTTCCCTCCTCTTGGTGACTGAGATGGCAGTGTGAGAGTCCAAAATGAAGGGAAGGGGTTAGTTTGTCTGCATCCCCAGCCCCAGACAAGATGAATAATCATTTTTCCTCATAGCTCAGTGTATTCTTAAAAGTAAAAAAACCATTTATCCTAAAAGAGGCATAAAAATTAAATTTAAAAATTACAATTTATTCCCAATGCAAATTTTCTGATGAGAAATATGGTGTCACTCTTTGGAAAAATCTAGAGCCAATACACATTGTACAGATAAATGTGTAGTTTTCTCACTCAGTTGGCAAAGCCTCCCTCGAAGTACATGTTGAGCTTTGCTTGGCTGTGGCAGCATTTCTCAGTGTACAGCGATCTCAGATTTTCCTCCCAAGGCTGTGTCTTTCCATCTGACAGCTTGTAATTCCTGATGGTAATAGGGAAGAAACTCTTGATATCTAGACATGTTGTGTGAAAAAATTTGTTTTTAAATGTGCTTACAGTGTAATCTCAGCTATCACATATGATATAAATTAGTATGGGTTGTATAAAAGTACTCAGTATTGCTCATCTATGCACATATTTTTCAGAGAAAGAACCTTGAGGAATTGGAAAATCAAATTATTCTCTACATAATCTTCTATGGAGCTCACCATTTTTTTATCAAGTAAATCATCATCCACTTGTGATGGAAGGGATAGTGCACATACATGATGGTCTTAAAATTGTTTTAACAGGACACATTATTAATCATTGAAAGGGATGTGAATTTTAATTTTGAGAACTCAGCATGCTATTACAATGAATAATTATTACCCAAATTTTCATATATTTACTTCATCTTTATTTGAAAATTACTTACCCGAGCAGAGGTGGATTAAGGTCAGTTGAGGCCCTGGGCACAGAAGAAAATATTGGGCCCCTTAAAAAAAGAGACAGGGAAAATAAAAATACATGCCTTCAGAAGTTGGGGCCCGGGGCGTGCGCCCGGCGCACCTGCCATTAAATCCTCCTCTGTACCTAGGTACACTTTTTGATTTAATGGAAAACCCCCATAGAGCTAAATTGATACCATTTGAAAAAAGAGAATCCAATTAACACTTTAAAAAATATGAACATGTATGAATGTGTTAAATGAAAATAGAAATACTATCAACTGCAGATCAATGTCACTATGGAACTTCTCAAAGAACTAAGAACTTTTCTGGAACCGTTTCTAAATAATGCAAAATAGTACATTTTGTAATGTGATGTAACTATTACATTAGTTTCCTTCTCAAACTAATTCCAGATTTAAAATCGAAGTGCTCATGTGCAGCCTCCTTGGGGCACGCCCACTCGAATCTTCTTTTGGAGTGAATTTTCTTTCTCCTAAACTCTAAGGGTCCCCACGAAACTTGCACCTAGGGGAGCTTTGGGCAGCGGCAGCTCACCCTGCACTAACCACCGCGCCGCCCCCAGCCCTCCCCAGCCCTCCCCTGGAAACCTGACCCCGAGGCCTTCTTTCCTCTGGCACCCAGGGAGCCCGCAGCAGGCCCGCCTTGCCTGCCTGCCTTCCCGTAGCGTTTCTGGAGCCGGTGCAGCCGTGCGGAGGCTCCCTCTTGGGGCTGCTTCTGGCCTCGGCCCTTCCTTTTTTCACCGTCCCCAGCTTTAATACATGTACTCTCAAAATTAAAAAAAGAGAAGAAAAAATTGAAATGCTCAATCTAACAGCCACTAAGAAGAAGACTGAACTGAATAAATAACCAAATTAAAACCAACATAGGAGCCATATCGAATTTGTCCTACAGGTGGATTAGTAAATTCGCTGACAGTGTTTTTAAAATAATTCCACAAAATCACACCGTAACCAAATTCTCAATATTGACTCATCAGAGTTTAAAATTTTAGTCTATTAAGTACAAATTGGTAGTTACAAAGTGGTCACAGGAATGTAAATATAGCATAGGGAACATAGTTAATACTGTAATAACTGTGTGATGCCATGTGGGTACTGGAAATATCATAGGAACTCTATGTAAAGCATACAGTTATTTAACCACAATGCTGTACACCTGAAAGGGATATAAAAAAATATTGAATATAAACTGTAACTGAAAAATAAAAGTTTAAAATTTTAAGTAAAAACAGGCTCAGAATTTAATAAAGCAAAGGGCAACACTAGCTATAAAAGAACACAAATTTTTAATTTTTAAAAATTTAAAAATAAATACTTAGTCTATTTATCGAAACTCAAAAGTGATAATCTTCCTGAAAGATTTCTGAGTGCAGAGTTATACGGTCCAGCGAAGCTCAGGGTTGAATGTAAAGCAGTCAAGGCCCAATCTCTGTAGAACTTGCATGCTCCAAGTGTCTCTAAAATTCGCCTCTTAAATCATCTCAGGGGGAAAGTGGCCTGGGGTGAGTACGAAGCCCGGCAAGCTGTCTCAGGCTACTCCACTTCCCAGCTGATTTAAATACCCTGTTTGGAAAGGTATTTACTATCCTATTTTCAAGTTCTAGAAAGATTTGCATGTTTCTGTGTAAGAGTTACTGAACTATGTGTTTGTAAAAATGAGTAACTATTACATTTTTTTTCCTTCAAGTAACCAGAAATACTTTGTTTTGCTCTGAGAGCAGGCACTTCAGAAAACATGAAATAAAGGTTGGAAAAGTATACAAGTATGTTCCAGAAAACTTTAATGTTTGATTTGAAGTCTGTTTAAAATAAAAATATCCTTCTGGTTTACTTGGTGGTATTGCTTCTCATCCAGTTTACCATGACTCGAGCTCTTGCCCTGGGCCCCAGAAAACGAAGTTCTGGCCATCCCACTTTTGCATGAAAGTGACACTGGAAATGTGTGAGTTTACCTAACTGAAGAGTTTGGGAGCAGATAAGTGATTAGGCCAGATATATTTTCCATTTAATTGCACAAATAGATGTTCTTACTCCTAATGAGTAGAAAATTGGCATTTACCAAGATTCATGATTAATCAATAAACTGCCACATAAATTTCAGAAGTTAAAGGCATACCGTTAATTCCTAACCCATTGGGGATTTCTTCCTGCTCAAGGTGAAAATGTTTACTATAAGCTTAATATTATTGGTCCCTTTGCAGCGATCTTTATTCTGCTTCCCAAAATAAGCTATGTGATTCCAACTGTTTTAGATGCAAATGCCAACAATTAAAAAACTCTAAATCTATTTTTGTCATAATAATCTATACACAAAAGACCTATAAAATAGGGAATCTAGGAACTTAACCAAAAGAGCTGTGAAAAATAAGTAATTTTGGATTTGGGCATAAAGAGTATAGTGTATATGTGCAAATAGTGATTTATTAATATATTTCCACTTTTCAAACTCTTTAAACACTTATTTCATGAATTGGACTTAGATTTTGCCATTTGTTTAAAAGATAAAAATCAAACATTTAGAATGTGCTTAGAGTTCAAGACATTCCTTACTTAGTTACTTGGCTACTAATTTTTATTTTCAGTGATTATGTGAAAAGATATATGGAAAATTTTTTCGCACTCTTTATTATAAGACAAATCAGTCAGAGATGAAAAAAACCTGGTTTCTGAGGATGTTTGCATGTAGAGCTGTTTCAACTGGAAAGCACAGTCTGCACAATTCTGGAATGCAAACACAATGATAAGGTTAGTTCCCCATTAGGAAATCTTTGTTCTCCTGAGATCTTTAGCTGGCGCACTGAGATGTGAAGGTGGGTGTGGGAAGTTTTCCTTGACCTTTACATCCGGAAGAGGTGAGGCCAGGGGAGGAACCTGACTGCAAAGGGCCTGGGAAATGTATTTGTAGAACTGGCTCCTCTGTCTTCTTCGAAGGAATTCCATTTGCTTACCCCATCTGAGCACAGCACTCTTTTTCCTGGGGCTGAAATTTTGACAGCTTCTTCCTGAGTCACAGAGACTCACTTCTCAAGCCGTGTTTAAGGCAAAGAGCGTTCATTAAGGTAGGGGGATGGGGAGTGTAACCTCAAAGGGGGAGAAGAAGTCTATTTCCTTTCACAATAGAGCACATAGAAAATACTCTTACAGGTCAGGGAAGGAATTAGTTATCCAATCATTCATTATTTGATCAACTGAAATCTAACTTTCTCAATAAGAAATTCACATAATTTTTTATAGGTTTTTTATTTTAAATACCATGGGACAGAATTGTAAAGATGAAAAACTCAGTCAACAACTGCCTCACAAGGAATAAGAAAAATTCTACCTTGATATTAGCAAAGGTAAAGGAGAAAATTAACACTGTAAGCAGCACCATTTCCCCACAGAATAGCTCTGGGCATTTTCTGAATGGGTGGGATTAGTGATCTAAATAAATCATATTTCAAGGGATAACAGCAACAGATAAAATTTAAAGGGATTATTAAAGTAACATTTACCATACTGAATAATTCTTGAACTTTTATTAAAACCACAAAGAAAGAACAGTCCCTTTTTATGAATTTATGACATAAGGGACTGAATGTGCAACTGACACCTGCAAGGTAGTATACAATTGGTCCAGTAGCTGGACGGTTTGTTTTTATTGTGTTTTCTAACCCTAAGAGATTGAAGACAAAGACTACATGACACTGTGCATGCACAGACACGCACATAAATGGTCACCATGGGCCCATACTACCAATGGAATGGTAGGTAAACATACGTTTTCTGGTCACGAGGAAAAAAAAAGAAATACTACCCTGCATGCTTCACGCTGCAAGGTGAATTTCCCCACAAAGAATCCAATGAAAATGGCTGCAGTTACAAAAAGTGAAGGAAGATGACTTATCACATTATCCCCAAAGGATGCAGCTGAGGTTGATCCAGGTTCATCCACATGTGCTATCTTCCTGGGCCTTAAGCCTTCATCTCTCAGGTGTTAATTTTCTTCGGATAGCTTCGTCGCTTCTCTCTGAAGTTTTTTACACTCTTCCATGAGTTTCCTTGTTTCAGTGTCATTGAGTGAAACTCTATGTGGTTTGCATCTTGTTTAGATGCACTCAGGAGAACAACTTTGCTAGGTTCCACATCATTCAATTTATATTTTCACTGGGCATTTCAAAAACACATCTCAATTTAGAATCCATGAACTCATCAGATTTTGCCTCTTTCCACACAGCTGCCATATCTGAAATGTTTGGTGATGCAAAAATTGTACCAAAAACTTGCATTTACTCTTTTCATTGGGATCACAGTCAAAAGGCTGCAGCATTACTGAAACAGTCGCAGTCAACCCTGGGTCAGTAATTCCACTGTGGGGCCTCACACAGTATAGACAAGGTACTGTATGTAGTCTTCACTTTGAAACATATTTTCCAGTTCAATGGATTCATAATTTAAGATTCATAGTGACTACATCTGTGAAGGAGACTTTGAATTCGAGGTCTGTAGGACGGCCAAGATCCCAATTTCAATTCCTTTGGATAAGTACCCTGAAGTAGGAACAGCGATACCATACGATAGTTCTACGTCTAATTTTTTGAGGAACCTAAATACTGTTTTCCATAATGTTGTCCCAATTTACATTCTTGCCAACAGTGTACACAGTTCCCTTCTCTGCACATCCTTGTCAACACTTGCCTTTTGATTTTTAATAAGCGACATCCTAACAGATCCTACTATCTCATTGTGGTTTTGATTTGTATTTCTCTAATGAATGATGATGTTGAGCACCTGTTCATATACCTGTTGACCACTTGTGTGTCTTCTTTGGAAACATGATTATTCAGGTTCTTTGCCCACTTTTTAATTGGGTTATGTATTTTTGCTTTTGAGTTCTAGGAGTTCCTTTCATATTTTGGATGTTAACCCTTATCAGATATATGGCTTGAAAATATTTTCTCCCATTACATAGGTTGCTTTTTTATTTTGTTGACTGTTCCTTTGCTGTGGAGAAGCTTTTTAGTTTGATATAATCTCAATTATTTTGCTTTTATTGCCTGTGCTTTTGGTGTCATAACCAAAAATTCATTGCCAAGACTAATGTCTGAGAGCTTTTTCTTTTATGTTTCCTTCTAGGAGTGTTATGGTTTCAAGTTTTCCATATAAATGAAACCAAACATAAAAATCTGACTCACCCCAAACAGAAAAGTGGAGATATTCCTAATAAGAAATATGTGTAACCTCTAGCCAAAACAAACAAAAAAAGCAGCTCAGGTATTAACTGCCAAAGTTTTATTACTTTTGCTTATTAAGATATATTTAATCTTTGAAAATTAAGAAATAAAAGACCTCTTACTAGAAACAATTTGGATAGTATCACAGAGTGACAGACCACAGTATCATCAGGCAGAACATGTGGGCTGTGACCCCACTGCCACTATACAACTCGAAGGCGGTCGTTTACATTCCCTCTGAGCCTCGGTTTGTTCAGCTCTAAAATAAGAATATTGAGTTGAAAAGTGTCTGAGCACCATAAACTGCTCAAGGAAGTCACAATGATAAAACAGCTCCTCTTAATACTATTACGTTTTGATAATACTATTAACAATGCTGTAGTTAACCTGCTAATGTCAAAGTGAGACCTTATAGCTAGAAGATTGTATTGATGTAGAGAAACCTGAAAAAATAACTTTTAAATCTTTTTTCTTCTTCTAATAAGAGCAAATTTTTCTGAAAATTTACCACTATTTTTTACATCACTTGTCTGTGTTAACAGTCAATTCTCACTGAAAATACCAGGAAAATAGTCTAATAATATCAGTCTTCTCAGGTAATTTTAGATTCTGAAAGAAAGAAGCAATTAACAGGTGATGAGAGTCGGAAGCGACATGTTTAAATATGTTCCCTGCCCAAAACAGTAAGCCCATTCACATATTTAACAAGAATTTTAAAAAATATTATAACGCCTTTGTAAGACTAACTTTTGTCCCCTCAACTACATTCTGAACTTTCATTACATCTAAGCTCTAAAACTCTTACCCCATGAGTAGCTACTAATATTTGAAGAGCTGAGGCATTAAAGCATAAAAATATTTTTTTATGAAGCCATCTTCTTCTGGTGGAGATTGTGTACTATTTCATTCACTTGAAGAAAACTCTAAATGTCCCTTTGCAGGAAGAAAGCTACCATAACACACTGATGTAGTGAAATTTTATTATCTTAAATGTTTAGAGTATGAATTTAGAAGACATACTGGTGAAAAAAGGAGTCATAGGAAAACATGTAATGAAAAATTATTAATTAAAATGGTCAACGTCTTAATAGCCATGCAGCGGTTAACATCAGACGGAACATAATCTGATACGTTTTATAGGCAGGGAAAGGGGAAGAGGAGGCAGTTCCCTGGTCATAGGAGATTTAGGATATAAATCCTTTGACGGTCATTTTTTTAAATCTTCATTCATTACTCTATGATTTGTTATGGCTGTTTTTCTTTAGTTGGTGTACATTTTGTCCTGAATTAGACTACAATTAATTTGATACACTCTACAAATCCACACAGATTCAGTAAATGTACATACGTGTGTTGTTTTTGTACTTGAACTCATAGTTTTGTAAAGTTTTGTGTGTTCCTTTGACTATGTTTTTGGAATTATGCTAGAGTTCATTTATATAATTAAATTGTTTTGAAACAGAAAAACTCCTTATGTTGGGTTTTATGGATGAAGGCTTCTTAAAAAGGCTAAAATTATATTCTTATATTTCATCATTCTCTATATATATGCATTTATCTGTTTCAGTCACTTTTGTGTCTTGTGATTTGATATACATTGTAGAATAAAGTTTCACTTTATGAAAATATATTTTGATAAACTATACTGAGTTTCTGTAGTTATAATTATTTAAGAAAACAAACTCTAAGGATGAAATTAATTTTAGACTGACTTTGGAAATAAGAATGTAATTATGATATTATGAAGCATAATAAATAAAATAGTACAAAATATCTAGAAAAGTATTGTCATGATCTCAAGCATTAGGTCAACTCTGAAGTCAGACTTCTCAGGTTCAGTTCCTGTTTCCACCATTTCCCATTGCGTGGCTTTGGACAAGGTACTTGTATTTATTTTTATCAAATATAAAATAGGAATAAAATAGTACCCTATACCAATCCTGTGACAATAACATGAAGTGATGCTTATAAATAACTTTGTATATTGTCTAGCATACATAAGAAATGTTGCTACAATAACTAATAATAAAATCTAATGAATCTATTATAATTAGAGAATATTAAAAGAAAAACAGTTCTTAGATTGATTCTATTATATGAATAAAATATTTAGAGCTCATTTACAAACCCCAAAATATGCATCATCATATTTCTCTTAAAACCAACTGTTTTCTTTTTCAAATTGAAAAATGTTAAAGTTTTGCTTTGTTTCAACGAGGCACATTAGCCGACTAAAAACTTAAAATGTTAAGTATTCTTTAAGTGAAACTCTCATGTGTATAGGACTAAAGTTTCCAAGAATCACATTCTATGTTGGTTTAGCTTTTCACAAGTTTACCTAGGTAAATTAAGTCTTTCATATTAAAATCAGTTAGAAAAACATTAATCAGAAGTCTGAAAGATTTTTAATTTTTCATTACCTGGTTGCAATTTGAGAAAAAAGCAGCAGAAAAGTAACTTATATAAAAATTCTATTGAAGCAGTATGTTTTGTAGGATATATTCTGAATTCAGGTCAGATTTGGTCTAATTACAACATATTCCACATCTGTATTCTTTCATTGAGGTGATGGAGGATCCAGAAATATGAAAGATTTTATGTTTGTTACACTATAGACTATATCCAGAAAGTGGGCCAAAGAAACATGTTCATCAAGTATTAATGTTTAAAAAATGGTTCTTTTTTTACTGATGAGTAAATTCCATTGTGTATATATCACACCTCCATCCGCTCATCTATTGGTGGGCCCCTAGACCGCTGCTGCATCTTGGCTATTGTAATAATAATGACGTGACCATAGAAATGCAGGTATCTTTCCAAATTAGTCTTTTCATTTTCTTCAATAAATATCCAGAAGTGGAAATACTGCATCATATGGTGGATCTATTTCTAGTTTTCTTGACGAATCTTTATACAGTTATCCATGGTGGCCGCTCTGGGGTTTGGGAGATGAAAGAAAGAGGTGAAGGGAAATATAGTCAATAGTACTGTGTTAACCGCACAGTGGCAGATAGTTATAGACTGTGTATATAAATGTCAAACCACTAGTTTGTACATCTGAAACTAATGTAATATTGTATGCCAACCATGCTTTAATAAAAAAATTTTAATTAAATAATCATTTTAAAAAGTGATTCTTCCTAACCCTCTAATATCAGGAAACCCAGTTAGCTGATCATCCCAATGCTCAAATTATTGCCTCTTCCCGTTATTCTGGGATCAGCCCCAACGTGGCACCTGTCTAGAGAACTCTTCCATGACCTCTTATCTAAAGTCACCTGCCCCTGCCTAATTTCTTGCTTTCTTTTCTTATAGAATTTATTTCTATGCTAAATTATCTTATTAGTTTATGCGTTAATCTTTGGCCTTTTCCCACTAGAATGTGAGCTCTATGAGAATAGGAACTCACCTTGCTCACCGTTGCGCCTAGAACAGTGTCTGACACATGAATGAATGACACTGACTGAATGTGAATCACTCAACCGTAAGCTTGCAGCCTCATCAGTGTTTGTCGCTGAGGGTGTGGAGGCTGGAGATGGATAAAATCCCACATAGTTAGATTCCTACCACTGTTTCCCAGCACCTGCCCCTGCATCATGGAAAAAAAGAAGAGGCAGTGCCCTCACAGCAACAGGGACCCCTGCCCTCATCCCATACTTTAAAGAGCTCTGCATATCACGAGCACAGTCCCCCAGATTTTTATTAAACCAGACAAGATACTCTGCCTCTTGGGGTCTGGCACTCAGCACTGACATGGCACCATCTCTAACCCTAAATGTCCACTCGGATGGGTGATACTGTCTAGGGAGATGCCTCTCCACCTTGCTTGCCCCATGTCCTCAATCAAAAGGGAACCATGTCTTAATTTAATAAGGGTTCATGGTATTTCAGTGTCAGCAGTAAACTCTGCTTTAGAGTATGGGAGAATGTGAAGGGGAGAATTCCTCAGGTAAATGGAGAGAAATCAATTCACTTGACAAAACTTTACTGTGGGATGGTTATGTGTAAAATAGATTCTGTTGCATACCAAAGTATTTCCCAGGAGTGCTGTCTTCCTTTTTCTCTTCTTTCCTTTTTTTTTTTTCCATGTTCTAATTCCTGACTCAGGAGATACTTGGAAATTAGGACAGCATTTGCAGCAGGGGCACAGAGCGGCTGTGTAAAGCTCCACATGTGAAACAGTTGCTCATCCAAACACCGCCAGCCCATCGACAGGACAGATAATGTGTGATAAGAATTCAATCCAGTCGTGTTTTCTATTTTGCCAGCTTTCTCTTTTGTCATCATGAATGTAGACTTTTTTGGATGAGAGGACAGAATATATTTTATTTAACAATTTGCTCACTTACACTCTTAAATATTTAGACATGTGCACGGGTGTCTCCATTTGGACCCTTGCTCTGAGGTCCATAACTTTTACAGACAGGCTTGCTTGCAGTGATTCTCTTCGCTGACTATGTCCTATGTGGGCTCCCTGTACAGGTCACTATTACTGCATAATGCAATTACCCCACACTCAGAGGGGAATGTCACATGGAAGTGATTGTCCAGTTGTGTTTAGCTGGAGAAACCTAAAACTCTTGGCCACTAAGTTGATTGGATCCCCCACAGGGTCCTTCCTCCTAATCAAATCTATCTACATGGGGCATACTCCCTGGGGGAACAGACTCCGAGCAAAGATTTGTACACTGGAAGTTTTCAGAGTATGCTCTCCCAGACGATGCCTGTTAAGGGAAGGGTATTGGTTTCCTATTGTTGTGTAACAAATCACCACAAACTTAGTGGCTTAACATAGTGCAATTTATCCCCTTGCAGTTCTAGATATCAGAAGTCTAAAATGAGTTGACAGGTCTCTGTTCCTTCTGGCTTCTTAAGGAGAATCCACTTTCTTGACGTTTTCATCTTCCAGAGGTTGCCTACATACTTGAGTTGTGGTCCCTTCCTCTATCTCCAAAACCAGCAACACAAAATGTTCTGTCTTGACTTCCTGATTCTCTTATAAGGACCTTTGTGATTACCTGGGATCCACCAAAGGTAATCTCTCTCTCTACAGATATTTCACTTAATTACATCTGCAAAGTTCCTTTTGCTGTGTATGGTAACATACTCATAGGATGTGGGGAGTAGGTATAGACATCTCTGGGAGACCATAATTCTGCCCATCATAGAAGGGAGAGTGCAGGGCCAGGCAGAAGAGAGGCTGAACTGTGGTGTAGTTGCAGCAGAAACCTCAGCCAAGCCCACGGACGATCTAAGCCAGGTATGTTCTTCAAAGATGTCCCAGATTGAGGCAAGATGCCAGGCTACTGTACTCCCCAAATTAACCAGTCAGTGCATACTACTGCCCCAGAGAGGAAGCAAAAACGACAGCCTGGCAGCCCCAGCGGGGGTGGCCCAGGAGCAGGGACGCTCTCAGGAGATGGGGAAATGAATGTTTTGGTCCCGAAGACTGTGTCTTTGTATCTGCGCAGCACACCACAAAATCCACTGAAGTTCACCCCTTGCTTTGTACAACAGTAAGTCATACCATCTTGTAACAGCTGCTCCAAAGTTCTGGCTGGTCTTTTTTCCTGGAAAAAATGTGCAAGAAGTTAAGTGGGACAAGCTGTACCCCCACTGCTGCATCTGGTTTCAGAACTGTGACTGATACTAATAATCACCCTCCTTAACTACTCATTCTAGATTACCCTTGACTAGCACCCCTACTGGCTTAAGTGGTTTACCTGGTGGGTGAAACAGACCCTCAGCCCTGACAGATATGGTTCCTCCCTGCTCACCATGCCCTTCACAGGCCACAGCTACCACATAGGTCATTTATCACCAAAATCAGGCAATGGAGGTACTCTGAGACTCACTGCATGCCAAATGTATTTTGGCCTTTCCCCAGAAGTCACACCTCCAGGAGCAGGGTCAGCTAACCCTGCCAGGATGGTGACACTTTTTCTTCCTGCTGGTTTCTTGTCACAAGGAACCGGACCGAAGTGACCAGGACTCCTGCTCAACCCCAAGCAGAACCGCTTCCCCTTTGGGAATCAGAAGCTCTAGGTCCACAAAACCTAGAGCGTTTCAAGGACTGGAAGAATCGCACATTTCCGAAGTGGGTCAACAGAAGCGATAGTAAGTGGGTCCATTCCTACTTCTGTCCCTTGCTTCCCAGACCCTTGTGTTCTCTGAGGGACACATATGATGATCTGCAATGGTCTCCCAACTCTGCTCATTTCACCTCTGTCCCCTGCAGTCTATTCTCAACAGAGCAACCAGAGCGATCCTTTCGCGATGTAATGAAATGATGTCCTTCCTCTGCTCAGAAGTCTCCCATTTCCTACTTAACTCATATTAAAAGCCACAGTCCTTACAATGGCCTTCAAGGGACACAACTTACACAACCTCTCTTTCCCTTTATTAATGTTCTGATGTTATCTCAGGATCTCTGCCCACTCTTCTCCACACGGCCTCTGTGCTGTTTCTCAAACATGCCAGGTACACTTCTACCTACAGGCCTTTGCACATGCTGTTCCCTCTTCCTGAACACTGTTAACATTAGAATAACGCAGGTGCTGGGCCCTGGCTGGTGTAGCTCAGAGGACTGAGCATTGGTCTGCGAACCAAAGGGTCCCCAGTTCTATTCCTCAGTCAGGGCACATGCCTGGGTTGCTGACCAGGTCCCCAGTAGGGGGTGCTTGAGAGGCAACCACACATTGATGTTTCTCTCCCTCTCTTTTGACCTCCCTTCCCTTCTGTCTAAAAATAAAATAAATAAAATATTTTTTTTAAAAAAGAAGAATGCAGGCACTGCTGCAATAACAAACTATCCCCAAACGTCAGGGTTAAAGCAACAGAAGTTATTGGTCAGATGCTGGCTCTGGTCCACATCATTCTGATTGAGATGCCACGTGACGGAGCCTCTTCTAGCTGGAACTCTGCTGGCTGAAAAGACGGGAATACACCAAATCCTGTCCCGGCTTTCAACGTCCTTCACCCACCGCTGCTCACATTTCATTGGACAAAGCATTCACATTCAAGGAGACATGACATGTAATCCTGCTGTGTGGCCAGAAGGAGGAGGATAAGATCATTATCTACAGTCAACTGTAGACAACTATCTTCTCCCCCAGAGTGACCTCATGGCGCGTGCTTGTTCTTGCTCTCTCTCTCTCCCTTCAAACTTTTGCTTATAAGTCAAGTTCTCAGGGAGGCCTTTCCTAACCACTCTGTGTGAATTACAACGATGCCCCTACTTCCATCCCTCTCCGTTTTATTTTTCCCCAAAGTATCGTGTACATGTGCACACACATACATACACACAGATTCACTTTTTGATTTTGTTCCCTTTCTGCCTCCCCTGACCCGATGTAAGCTCTGTGAGAGCAGGGAGTTTTGTCTGTTTGTGTGCTATTGTTTCCCTGGCCCCTAAAGCACAGTTCTTCAAAGGGTAAGCCCTCAGTATCTGCATAGATCCATTTAACATAGATCCTGAATATTCTCATTCACATTAGGATTTTGAGAGATTAATTTATGGTAGTCATTTTTCCCCAAACTTCTTGTGACCTAGTTTAAGTGATAAGAAAAGAAACAAAATAAAAAGGAAATGGTGCTTCATTTTTCTGCCACTTGGTATCTGAAGCTTTGTCTGCGATTCTGTCTAGGAGAGGATGAGCAAGAGAGTTGTAGGAAAAATAATTTCTCCAAGATTTATTAGAACGTTTGTCTGTATTAGTTCCAAAATTTTTCTGACCTACAAGATACTAATATTTAATGTGAAGTGATTTTTAATTGAATATGAATATTGTTAAAATGTATAGAGGGGATCAATCACACAGTAAAAAGTAATTCTTAAGACAATGAAAATTTTATCAATTGCAACCACAGTTTAGCATACTATTTATCATGCTAAATAATGGGCAGTGGTTCAGATAAATTGCTGTCAGTTGGCACCAGGTTACTTCCCCACATTTTCTCCTCTTTCATTTTCTCTGCACGTAGTAAAACTAACAGAAAAAAATCCCAAATTAAAAATCCATATCTGCATTATGGGAAAAAATCTTTTATTTTAAAATATGTTATAATGATTATTGGAACATTATTAAATATTATGTAAATATTGCAGTTGGCAAGGGATGTTATTACCTTGGGCATGTGAATCAAGAAGCAAAGTTATTTAGGAATTCAGATTTTATTACAAATTAGGTGGGCAACTTGGGGTAAACTTCTGGACCTCAGTTTTCTCATTTAAAAATTATTATGATGACCAACCCCATGCAGAATCTCTTGTGAATAAATTAATGGTTCTAATGCCTTTCAGGATAATGTGACACTGTAACGTTGGGTTGCTTTTTTAGCCTCCCGTAGGGACAGGAACTGACCTGGATCCATTTGCTGCTACCTAGTGCACCCGGCAGCACCCACGCAGGCCTGTGCAGGTGAGGCCCAGTGGTGACTGGCCAGTTGTCTGATTGAGGGCACACGGATGACTGTATGGGTTTTTGTATCTCTAGCAGTCAGCTGCATGACTAAAAACCAGATTTCAAAATTGCTATAAGGAAAACTATTTTGAATACAATGTTGCCTTTGTTTTATTAAGATACTAAACAGGGTATAAGCAAACATCATAATAAAAGTATACCACCTATCTGAGAAAAATTATGTAACATAAAAGTGTGATATAGCCCCAGGTGGGTAGTTCAGTTGGTAAAGCATCCTCCCAATATGCCAAGGTTGTGGGTTCAATACCCGGTCAGGGCACATACAAGAATCAACCAACGAATGCATAAATAAGTGGAACAACAAATCGATGTCTCTCTCTCTCTCACTCTTTCCCTCTCTCTCTCTGTCTCTCTCTCTCTCAAGTCTTCCTCTCTCCATCTGAAATCAATAAATATTTTAAAGGTGTGATATTATGAGCTGGATCATTCACCTGGCACGAGCTAAAAATAAGCAGCTCTGAAATCTCTCAGAGATTGAAAAAATAAATAGAAATGAATATTTTCATAGGAAATAAAACACTACCAGCAATTGTATAAGAGCATTGTAGGGGTATCTCAGAAATCTTTTGGTTATACATGACAGATAAGCAAACTCAAATGGCCTTAAAGCAAAAAGAGGGGAAACAGGGAGGACTTCTTTGTTAATGTCACTGGAAAGTTCCAAAGTGTTCACTTTCAGGTGAGGTTTGCCTTTTCCCATAGCCTTCCCATGTCTTATATGAGCCATTGGTAATTTTTAATATGTGTCTAGCTTCCATTCTCCATTCCTAATTAGAACTCAGCTTCCTTTTGGGGACTAACTCTTCACCCGCTATGTTTAACCTTAGTGAGAAGGTAATGCCAGCCACCTATCTCATTCTGCTGAAACTGAGAGGGACGGATTTCAGCCCTCGCTGTGTCTTCCCCTTCCCCAGCCCTAGGGTCGTGGGCAGACATATGGCTTAAACTCGGTCAGGCAGATGCTGCCTCCTGAGACTTTCCAATCTTGACCACGTTCCACAGGGAAGGAAGGAACGGGGACGAGGCTGTACCAGAATCTTTTTCCTAAGCAACATCTTCTGTGCTTCTCAGCCTGCGGCAAAGTCTTTGCTGCTGCCCACTGTCAAGCCTGGGTTTTCATATCTAGTCAAATCTAGGACCCCACCGCATTTTCCTTTGCTTAGGGTTTCCTTTGCTGCTGCTTGATTGAGAGTGATGAAGACCATGGGGACGGCCACGTGAAGGAGAACCTGCCCTCTCTGTGTTCCCATGGCACTGTGTACTGTATCCATTGATATGCCCTTATCACATTACACTACTGATTTGCCCATCTGTCTTCCCCATCAGACTAAGAGTTCCCTTACGCTTAACCAGGTGTCCAGTCAATATTATGCATTCAAAATAATCTGTGTCAAATGAATAGATTAATGAATGAATTTCTTTGAAGAGAAAGACATGCTTGTACTAAACAATTATAAAATTTAAAGCAGCATATTATCATGCACAGATCATAAAGGCTCTTTACAAAGTGTTGAACTTGTCAGAAAGAATTTTTTAAGCTGTTTTATGAGGAGTTATTGCACATCCTTTGAGGATCTATATACCTGTCAGGACTAATCTCGTTTCATCCCTAAAATTTAATCTGAAGGTTCCTTCAGGGCAGATTGATGCTTATCTAAGGGAGATAAATATTATCCATTTGCCACCAGAAATGCCTCTTCCTAAATTAAATAAAGAATCAAAATCCCCAGCTTGGTTTTAGCCTGCCAGTACCACGCCCGGGAACCACGCCCTGGCACAGCGGGAAAGACCTGCTGCGTCCCTCCGGGGCGCGCTGCTCGGTGGGCGCCCGCTCCTGCTGCTCTCCCACGTGAGGCCTGTGTCCTTCAGGCACATAAGCCACATGTTTGGCCTCGCTGCAGGGTCATGGCCAACGCTAGTACCTCTGTGGGTGGGCATGTGTGTCACCCAGGGTGGGCAGGGTAGTGTGGTGGTCATCAGGGTGCTAATGGTGGGGGGAGGGCATATAACCCAGCAGGGCCTTCCTCTTCCTCTCCCCCTTGCCCTTCCTTTCCCTTGTAGCAAAGTAGGCAGGCCTAAGGCCTTCGGGGAGGTGGTGCAGGATGGTATACATAGGGGTGCCCCAGCGGGAGGCGGGCCCCAGGACACAGACCCACCAGGTTCCAGAGCCTGAGTCAGTGAGGAGGGCGTCCCCCGCTAACCAGGCACAAGGATGTGGAGGAGGTGAGAGATTGGGTACACACAGAGGGGTTGATCAAATAAGGCAATCTATTAAGCACAGTATAAGCCAGGCTTCTCATTGTCAGAAAATGGAATTAGAAATATGGGGAAGGAGTCCTGGCCAGTTGGCTCAGTTGGTTAGAGCTTCAACACAATACACCAAGGTTGTGGGTTCGATCCCCTGTAAGGGCACATACAAAAATCAATCAATGAATGTATAAATAAGTGGAACAACAAATCAATCAATCTCTCTCTCTCTCTCTCTCTCTCTCTCTCTCTCTCTCTCTCTCTGCTCCCAATAAATAAATAGAATAAAATAAGAAATATGGAAGAGAAACAGAATCAACCTTGCAGTGGTGGATGGGAATTGGTGTGTCAACCTGAACTCAGAGTCCTATAGACAGATATTATATTAGTTTCCCAGAGCTGATATAACAAGTTACCACAAATTGGGTGGGTTAAAACAACAGTCATTTATTCTCTCACTGTTCTAGAGGCCAGAAGTCCAACATCAAGGTGTGGGTAGGGCCACATCTGTCCAAGGCTCTGGGAGAGAGCTCTTCGCTGTCCTTCCAGCTTCTGGTGGTCCCTTGTGTTCCTTAGCCTATGACCACGTCACTCCAATCTCTGTCCCCTCCTCTTCTCTGTGAATGTTCTGCTCTGTGCATCTGTAAGCATACATGTGGTTGCATTTAGGGCGCCTGGAAAATTCAGGATAACCTTCTCCTCTCAGATACTTAATTACATTTTTCCATATAAGGTATTATTCACAGGTCCTGGTGATCGGGATGCCTAATTCCAGGGATAAGGAAGAAAAAAAAATACAAGGTGAGACTGAAACATCTGGTTATACTGGAAAATGGGAAATTACAAAAGAATGATAGAGACATGTCAAAAGGACACAGAAGCCAGCTTGAGGAAGCTCCCTCTGACCCAAGTGGGAACAATTTCAGCATCAGAACGAGTGATGATAATAACACTGCCTAAAATAAGAAAGCATGAGCCCACAGAAATAAAAATAAGTTAATGAATCAATAAAAAATTTCCTGAGGAATGAGTATTTACATGGTTTCAAAGTACCTCCACACAAAATGCTTATTAATTACAAAATGGAAATTTTCGGGAGAAAAGCCTGGAGATGTCACTTTAATGAAATGGCAAAAATGAACATCAAAAATGGGACAGATTGAATTGTATGCTGCTAGATAAGATGCATGAAGAAGAATACAGCATCTTCTTAGTATCCCTGCCGGAGACGTGTAAACTCCATCTTGTTATGATGAGACAGAGCAGGCAAACCCAAACTGAGAAATAACTGACCTGTAACCTTCAAAGTGGCAAGGTCACGAAAGTGAAGACTTCTTCCAGGTTGACAGAGGCAGGGGGCAGTAAAAGGAAGGAAGGAAGAAAAAGAAAAAAGAAGAAAGGGAAAATAAAGAAAACTATGGACCAATGTCTCTAAAGCATGTAGATATAAAAATCCTTAACAAAATATTAGCAAATAGAATTCAGCAATACATAAAAAGACTTATACATCCTGACTAAGAGGGTTTTATCCCCAGGCTACAAGGCTGATTCAATATTTGAAAAGAATCAGTGCACTTCAGCATATTGACAAGTAGCGGTGGCGGCAGCCAGGGGGCTCCACTGAGCAGTGCCTGGCATGAAGGTGGGGCCAAGCAAATCTGGAAAAGTGAAAAAACTGGACTCTGCACAGGCGGCTTTTGTTCAAACAAAGTGCTGCACAGCACACGCATTAGGTGACTCGGAGATTGCACATCAAATGCTTGTGTGTCTCAGGGCCAGGGCCACTGGAAGCACAGGGACAAACAGGAAAAGGGTTGGCTTGAGGCTTCAAGCGCTAAATGGGACAGCCCCATTCCCCAAGGTCAGAGTAATCCTGAGAGGAGGGTCCAGGAGCAAAGAAGAGTGAGAGACCCTGGCATGAAGTTGGCAACCAAACTCTGAGAAAGCCGCCCTGGAGTGTTTGCTTAGGAACTCTATTTAAATTTTAACCACATCCATATAAATTTGAATTTGAATTTGAAAACATTGACCTGATGCCTTTCCTAACCTATACCAAAGGTGGAGATACAGAATCTGAGGGAGATAGGGTCTGATAACTAATTTCAGACCACTCAAATACGCTATGATCTAGCATTCCTTTAAAGTACTTCTTTCATGAACTGCTAATGCACTGTAAACATAGAAAGTGTTTCTGCATGAAATCCTTTGAATTACCAAATCCTCTGCCAAGGACTCATCTCCTAACATGAAAAGGCTCCCAGCTGCCGATGATGTTCAGAGCAGTGGAAGGATCATGGCTCTCTGCCTTGTTGGCATCCCTTTAGCATTCACTGTTCTGGCATCCGTCACAAGCTGACGGTGTCCCGATGTTCTGCCGAGGAGGAGCTCTATCTGAAGGCCCACCTTCCCCTGGCAGTCAGCTGAAGCGCTGGGAGCTAAGGCCCTGGGGGGCAGCCCTTAATCAGTTAAGGATGGGAACTGGAGGACAAAAACCCAGCTTCCACGTCTCTGAGAGAGGCTGTTATTCACAAAATTTAATATGCTTATGACTCACCTGGGCATCTTAATAAAATGCAGATTCTCATGCAGCAGGTTTTGCTGGGGCCTGAGATTCTGCAGTTCTAACGAGCTCCCTGGTGGAGCCAGGGCTGCTGACCCGGGAGCCACTTTGACTCTTCTACAAGCTCTTTCCGCAGTTTCCTCCCGGATAAAATGCTTGCTCTCAAATTCATGCTGGAGGGTCTGTTTCTGGGAGGAGCACTTTTTTCCTTCTTCTTATATTTCATGATCCTGTTCTCAGTTTTTCCAAAGCCCAACCACTACCTTGCAGTGTGACTCAGGGCAAGCACTTCATTTTCTCCTCTCCAGAATGAGGGGGTCAGACTGTCTAGTTCCCTTCCCACTCCAACATTCTAAAGATGTTCTCATTATCACACTTTCCACTCTCTCCCCAATCAGCTTTCCTGAGTTTGTGCATGACCTTTTAAAATCAAGCTGGCTTCACATTCTGCTCATCTTCAAAAGATGTCTCTAAACAGAAATGAAAAATGGAAGCCTTTTGTTCAAACATAATAGTAAAAATGACATTTTCATTGTACAAGAGAAAAAGAGACCATTCAGAAAAACATAAGAATAGTAATGTTAAGCTGAGGCTACTCAAATGGAAATCAGTGTGAAACCAACAAAAGATATGAAATCATAATCAAAAGACATCTAAATAGGAAGTAATACATATAAGAAAACACAATAGTGGGTTTGTGTATTGTATCTACTTTTTGATCAAACATCCCTAACATACCTATACAAATACAAGCTGTCCCCCTTCCATATAATCACCTTGGAAAGTCAACTTCTCGCACCTATGCTTAAAGCAACTTTGAAATTCCTCAGGTTTACAGGAAACCAAGTATAGGAGTATATACATAATATTACCACTTTGTCACCATTTTTTACACAAAATAATTCAACCCGACTTAAACACAAACTCTATTTTCAATAACTTAATAAATTTCCTAAAATATTAATAAATAAAATTCATGACTGGGACTGTCAGTTATTGCTATAGAACAAACAACCCCTAATCACAGTGACATACAGCAATAGGTAATGTCTCATCCACAAGCCTGCACATCTGCCGGTGGCTCAGCTTCAGGCTGCTGCGGGTCTGCAGGTCGGCCGGCAGGGCTCTGCAAAATGCGAATTCAGTCTGGCACCCAGGTGCTGGTGGGACAGCCACTCAGGCATATAATCTTTTCACGACAGAGGTCAGACATTCCCGAGAACAGGAACGTATGGTTCCTGGAAGAGCTAGACTTAGGACTGGTACACTTTTACTTCCCCACACTTCATTCCAAAGCAACTCATGTGACCAAGCCCAACATGAATAAATGCCTCCTGTGGAGTTATCAGTAGATTAAATAAATATTTGCTGAACAATAATCTAATCTGCTAAAATGGTATTAAGAACTCCAGAGGCATTTTCCAAAGAGCTGTGCCAAAAGTGATATGAGTGATAACACTATCATTGAAATAAGTGTATTAAACTACATGAGAGGACCATCTTGAAGTTTTAATTGGTTTGCTTAAAAAGTTATTTTTGTGCTTTTTATAAAAGTCGAACTTCATGCTTGCCTAACTGAATGCATCTAACTCTTATTTGTGCTTATATGGGATGGAGACCTACCTAGAGAGGATCCTGAAGGTTATCAAGTCCATGTTTCCTTAGTTCTCTCTTTCATAAAAAACAAGACAAATACATCAGTCTCTAAAAGGAAAACCAAAACGAACAGACTCTCCATTCTGATGTCTCCAGGCTGGAGCTTGGCAGGCCAGCCACGCGGGGGTGAGAAAGCACCACACATTTGTGGAGTCACTTAGGTTTTGTGGTCAGCTGCTCTGGACAGTCAGCAGCCCAGCGTTAAGCCAGCGGTTCCACTACCTTAGCTGCTGCTTTCAAGTCAGCGGCATGCTGGCACGCTGCTGCGGCTCGCAGGCTCCCACCTCTTCACTCATAAATCCTCTCCCGGGGCAACCACCCCTAACAATATGATATCTATGAATCTATCGGATGTGGGTGGTTTTCTGGTGTCCCTTTCCTTAATGAGAACTGCTTTGTAAAGTCACTGATTTCAGCTCTAGAAAGTGTAGTAGTTTTTACGTGCTAAAGACTAAGAATGAAAATTGCCATTTAACGTTCTAGATTTTGTCTTCTGTAAAGAAGAGATTCTCCTGGGGGTTGCTGGGATCATTAGTAATGAGGTAACTGTTTCTAATCATAAATTCTCTAGATTAAAATACAAAGGTTTGCCTTAGTTTGTTGAGTGACTCTGATGTGTCTGTAAGAATGCACACTTTTTTGTTTGTTTATTTGTTTGTTTGGCAGTAGGGGTAATTTTATAACAAAATGATAGATTAACAATAAAGAGTTATTTGGGGTCATTATAATATGTTAAGAATCAGAAGGTGGATTTTGAATGAAGGCTTGAGACATGGGTACACATTCTGCCTGGCAGTCAACAGCCAGGAAAAGAAAGAAAGAGGAGAGGGAGACAGGGAGAGAGGGAGAGAAGTGGGGAGGGAGGAAGGAAGGAAGGGAGGGAGGGAGGGAGAAAGGAAGAGTCTAAAATCAGCTTCTAAAGCAAAAGTTATACATTATCTGGACATCATTTAACTAATCAATTCTTAATTCCATCACCTGTCATGTTCTTCAGACCCCACTATTTATTTACTTACCAAATACATAGGCATATGCTGTGAGTTTCCTACATTATCTCATTTAATTCCCTGCACAGTCCTGAGATAAGTGCTGCTATCCTCACTTTAGGGATGAGAAGCCCAGGAGGACCGCAGCTCTGCCAACCTTGGTTGCGCCAGATTTGGCTTGGGAAGCAGAAGAGAGTGTGCCCTCGCCCTCCTCGCGATATTCCCGGGGCGATATTCCCGGCGCCTGAAGCTCACCTGCCGCAGCACCCGCGGGCCCGGCCCGCGGGCAGTGAGCGAGCGGGATTGGGGCCAGGGCGGAGGCGCCGCAGGTGCCCTTTGGATCCCGGCGGGCCCGCGCACCTCGCCGAGGGGCTTCTCACACTGCACCCAGCCATGGCACGGCCGGGGCCCGGCGAGGCGCACATGAGCCAGGCCATCCAGCCGGCGCACGCCAACTCCCGCGGCGAGCTCAGCGCGGGGCAGCTGCTCAAGTGGATCGACGCCACCGCCTGCCTGGCGGGTAGGAGCGCGGCGGCCCGGGTCCGTCGAGGAGGGGGACTGGAACGGGTACAGAACCGGGGTGCGGGTGTCTGGGAGCTAGGAGGCGGGCCGGGACGTGGGGTGCGGGATGGCGGGACGCAGGATGGCAGGGGTCAGGACTTGGGAGGGTCCTCGATGCCCATCCCAGCACGGAAACTGACGCCTGGCTCCCCGGCCCGCCACGCCTGGCACCACGCCAGGACCAGGACCGGACCGGGATCAGGACCCAGGATGAGTGAGGAGAGGATATTTCGAGTTGTGAGTCCTGTGCTGTCGGGACCATAATGATTAAGCTAGTTCATCCAACACTGGGAATGACCTAAGCCAGTAGGTTTCAAACATTTTAGTCCCAGGACTCCTTTACCCTATTAAATAAATGAGGACCCCAGAGAGCTTCTGTGTATATGGGTTATTTTTATCCATATTTACCACATGCAAAAAATTTAAAAATCAATTCATTTAAAAGGAACAGGAATGGCTCTGACTGGTGTGGCTCATACTTGTTTGGGCATCAAACTGTAAACGGAAAGGTCGCTAGTTCATTCCCTGTCAAGCCAGGGCACAGCACCGGCTGCGGCCCTGGTCCCGAAGGACGCAAGGAGGTAACTGATGATGTTTCTCTCACACGTTCATGTTTCTCTCTTCCTTTTCTCCCTCCCATCCCTTCTCTCTAAAAATAAATCAATAAAATCTTTTTAAAAATGAAAGGAACAGGAACGAACCCATTACATATTTTTATTGAAAAAGAACTACATTCTCAACAATAACAAAAATGTGCATAAAGGAGCAGCATTGGTTCACTTCTGCAAATCTCTTTAATGCCTGGTTAAATAGAGGATTACTCACTTCTCATATTTGTTTCTGCATGCAGCGTGTTGCCTACCACACACTTATTTAGTCTCTGCTCAGGTGCTCTGCACCTGATTTCGACTTTCCCGTTCTGTTCTTCTCTTGACCCTTTCCATGCGTTGCATCTCAGCTTAAATATCATTTCCTTAGAGAAACCTTTTCCAGCCACTCTTACATTTGCACCCTTTTGTCAATTTCATGGCAATGCTTTTTCCAGCTTATACTGTCAAGGTAAGAAACGTCCAAACAAACCTGTAGAGAATAAATATTTATACGAGTTTATTTGAGCCAAACTGACGACATATGCCAGAAGCAAGGTTTCAAATGCTTCAGACAGTTATAGTTTTGCAGCTTCTTTTTATGCATTTGAAATTAAAGAGGGGATGTGAGGAAGATGGGAGACAGCAAGGCGGGGATTGGATTGCAGGACAGTTAAAGTTAGGTGCTCTCTTGAGGGTTAATACTCCCTTCGAGGGGTATTACTTCCGGAATCTCAAATGTGTGTTAACCTTAAATGCACAAGAAAAATGGACAGCGTTGGCTTAAAAATCTTTCACTACAGAAGTTATTATATACCTGGGTCATGACTGCCCAGTTGGAACTTTATGATGAGATCACCCTGTGAGGTTACTTTCCGTAGAACTCCTTATTTTTTGTCCACAATACTACTTAGCGCTATCTGTAATTATTCTGTGCATTAATCTGTTCACCTGTTTATATCCTCTCTTGCCAATTAGCGTGTAAAATAAAGCTAGTTCTCCAGTGCTTAGTAAGTACTAAATGAAAACTTACTGATTATATGGATGGATAGATGGATGGATAGATGGTTCCAGGAATTGAAATCTCATTTCTAAGAGGAAGACAGACTTTGCATAAGGCACCTAATAGACTTGGTAAATGTACCTTTTCAAGTAAAATATGTTAAAATAAAATGTTAGAGCTGGAAGGAGCTTTAAAGATCATGTATCCCAGGGTTCTTATGCTACAGAGGGCAAAAGTAAATCTCAGATGATTATAGAACCCTGCTTTTCTCAGTGAATGTTAATAGAGTTTCTAATTCCCTATGTGTTAACCACCTGCAAAATTCAGTGATATATCTGATGCCAATCTGTTTGTTTGTTTTCTGTTTGTTGGTAGGTCTGTTTGGTTTCTTTCTTAATAGTTTTTTATCAGGATTTGAGGTGGGTTATAATAACATAATGGGAACATGAATATAAAATTAATCCACATGAAGGAGAAACAAGTATAAAAATCACTGATGTTGCTAATAATAATGATGCTTGTTGCTAAGGCAACTGAATACATTATGTGAATATTGAAGTGACTTTTTTTTATTGTTGTTCAATTACAGTTGTCCCAGTTTTTCCCCCATTGCTCTGCCCTCCACTCCCTCAGTCAGTCCCCACCCTGTCGTCCATTACCATGGGTCCTTTACACGTGTTCCTTGACTAGACCCTTCCCCTTCTTGCCCCTGCTATCTCTCTCCCTGCCTCCCCTCTGGTCACCATCAGTTTGTTCCTTATTTCCATATTTCTACCTCTATTTTGCTCATTTGTTCGTTTTGTGGTGACTTCTAAAGTTACCTCACTTAATGCCTCTGTCCTGTAAAAAACAAAAAATTGCCCTCCTGCAATTGTCATAAAAATTTCTGTGGTTTTACATCTTTGGAAACTCAGACCATAGAATGATTCCATGGATGACCAATTACTCTGGACCTTAACAGCTTTGTATAGTTTGTAACAATACAGTATTAAAGAAACTTTTATGATAAAGTTGGCTTGGAAACGTGGAAAATGCCTCTGTTAAACACTCCAAGCCGAGAAGAGGCCCCACATAAGCAAGGGATATTATTTGGCCAAGCTCTAACTAAATCCGAGGCAGAGAAATACTCCACCACACTGCTTTACTTTATGCAACAGGAGTGACACAGAAACTAGGTTTTCTGGCATTTTCCCAGCCAGAGTCCCTTATTGACCAGCACTTCTGTACAGGCACAGTACAATAACAAACACCGACTGCAGTCGTGGCCCCAAGACATGCCCATAAGACATTTCAAACTGTCTTCTCAATAATTTAAAGGAAGATTAAATGCATTCACTATCATTTGGGCATAAGACCTCATCTGTCATTGGCTTCGCTATTCTTTTTGTCCTTTAAGCCTAGAGGCTTGAAGCCATTTTGACTCATTCTTCACACTCCATATCCATCTCTTATTTTAAAATATCCCAGGCTCACTTTTCCCTCCCTATTTCACTTGCGAATCTTTTCCAGGGTTCATTCACTCTCTCAAGACTGGCACCTAATCCATCCAGTTATGCGAGTCATCCATCTAGAAGTTATCCATCCTTGATAACTCTCCTTGCTTCCCCTCTACATATTCAGTCTATGAACCGTGAACTATCAATGTGACATGAGAGAAATCTCTCAAACCCACTGACTTTCGATGCCTGCACTGACACCACCTAGTCCAAGCCATCGAGGCCTGGTTCCTTAGTTACCCTCATAAAATCCATGTTTTCTTCAGAGCACTTAATTAATTTTGTTATTATTTATTCATTTAATTAATCCCTGGCTCCTCCACTAGACTCCATGAGAACAGAGATCATGACTGTTTTATATTTTTAGCATCTTACATGGAGGCTGGCATAGCACAGTTGTTCAACTAGTTAAAGGAATGAGTGAAGGTAACACAATTTTTACCAACCATCATCTCATACCAGGATCGCAGTCACGTAACTCATCTCCTAATTTTCCTCTCAGTTTCCCCAGGGAATCAGAAATAATTTTAGAGTTTCTCCACTTTTATTGGCATATAACCTGAACAACAATGAAAATCAGGAGACAGAGTAAGTTGGTGCTATTGAATTCATACCTGATATACTTGTAGAAAGAAAACAGTCACATATAATCACATGTAAAAATTGTGGCCCTATATTGGTTTCTCATATTTTTCTTTTTCTTTTCAGTTTAATGCCCCTCGAAAGTCTGTAAGGTAAACCATGGCCATTGAGACCCTGAAGCCCGTATTTAGCCTAATACTTCTCTAGGGAACATTCCTTGGGTGGTCTTTTCTAAGTTCCTATTGCTTCTGTAGTTAAAAATCCGTATTTAGAACAATGTATTTAATCTTTCTAAGCCTAAATTTCCTCATTTGTAAATGGAACTAATAATTGTACCAACCCGATATAATGGACACTCATAAATTCTTAGCTCAAGGCCTGGCCAGTAATACATACTTAATAAATGGCAACCATTATTATAATTATGTTTCTTCTTGGTCCCTAGTGCAATCTAATATAGTGATACACATACATAGTAGATACCCCATATATACAATAAAAATTTAGTCTTTTATTGGTTATTGCACTTTAATTATCATTTACATCATTCAAAATTGGTAACTCATGTTGGCGTACATGGTAGCACTTTATTAACAAGAATAGATTGATGAGCTCAACATCCCATTGCCCCATGTCAGGTAACTGGAATGAATGTCTGTTACGCACTCTTTAGCCAGTGTTTTACAGCATATATCTTCAAGGCTCCGTTAACTCTCTGGAAATCTTAAGCACTGAAAGGTCACTGACTGTGACTGGATCTCCACCACTGAGTAGACTTGTTAAATAGGACTGATTCAGCTCAGTCTCTGGAAGTCAGTGGGAACTTGACAAATGTCTGATACACTGAAATACATTGATCTTACCTTAAGGGCAGGGTGGGCAAAAGCAGCTTTAGGGTTGTGAGTACACAAAACCCAGTTTATTCTTGTATTATTATTTATTATTATATTATTTATTTGTATTACAACTCTAAACCTACTTTTTCCCACCCCTGTACTTCTAGAGTCTGATACCTTTACACATTCTTCCTGTCACTAAACTTTATAGCTGGGAAACCCACACCCCCCACTCTGTCGCACACAGAGTTCTGCTGTGGTTCATCTTCTGGTAACTCAGTTCATGTTATGTGCATGCTTGGAAGAACAGTGAGTTATTTCCAGCTAGTAAAACCAGACTGTTCCATCTTCTACAGAACTGGATTATAGGGAGGAGAGTTTTAAATACTTGCTGTCTGGAAGATTTTCTTACGTCTCTTACCTGGGAATATATATTGCAGTTAAAGAAATCCACTACACAAAGGATACAAATTCAGTATAATTTACTGTTTCTTTTTCATAATATGGCATCAGGAGTGAAGTCTCCAAAACTAAACTGGGGTTAAAATTTCTTAAAAAGTCAATGCAGTCTATTTGGATTTTAATTGATTATTCCTCAAAATCAAATTCTGGCTAAAGCTTATGTCAAAATTTTTCCCAAAGAGAATAAAATCTGATATTTTTATATAAAGTACTTGTAAAACCAACAATCAAAATATCTCAACAAATTAAATGTAAGCAGGTGAGTAACTGGAGCTCCTCCCTAATCTCTCTCCACCCTGATCAATACTCTCCTCCTCCAACAAAATTAAAACATAATGAATTTGGTGATAAAAAATAATAAACGTTGACTAAATACCTGCTGTGTTTCTCTGATGTCCAGAGAAGTTCCTCTCTGATTTGGAGTGTGATCTCAGGGTCTCCCATACCATTGAGTGCTTATACTGTCTAAGTGGCTTAAATACATTCAGCTACTGGTTGTGTGGGATAAAGGCTACAGCATTGGTGAGTTGTTTTTAAAACAAAAGGAAGGCAGTACCTAACAAAATATTTCAAGTTGGCACTAACTTACTAAACTTGCTATTTGAATAATTAGATATGCTAGGTACTAGTATTAAATTTCAAATCAAAGATGATGTAAATTAGAATGTAGAAGAAGCTACAGTAATTTCCATGCAATAGAAATATAACGGTTAGGATTCAGGTCACTCAGAGTGTGGGCACGGTAGTCTTATATTGAATGAGAAGATGAATTACTAAAATAAATCCACTTAAGTTTTATTCCTTTTCCCCATGCTGAAATATTCAAACGTTATTAATACAGCATATATTTACCTATCTTTTTGAAGCTGAGAAACATGCTGGGGTTTCCTGCGTTACAGCCTCAGTGGATGACATACAATTTGAGGAGACAGCTAGGTAAGTGGAACTGCTCTTTCTCACCTTTCTCCTGAGTGTATTCGTTTATTTGCCACATGTAAGCTTCTTCCTGTTAAGTCAGTAACCAATTCATTAATAAAATAGATGACATTTCACCCAATGTAAATCAGTAAAAACATTTGCAAAATGTACTTTTTTTTGTTGTTGTTAATCCTCACTGGAGGGCATACTTATTGATTTTAGAGGGGGAGGCAGTGAGAGACAGAAACATCAATGTGAAAGAAAAACATTGATTGGTCGTCTCTTGTACACGCCCTGACCAGGGACCAAAACAGCAACCCAGGAATGTACCCTGACCGGGAATTCAATTTGTGACCTTTGGGTTTAGGGGACAGTGCTCCAACCAACTGAGCCACCTGTAGAACCTGCTTTTAACAAACATTCTTAACTGTAAATTCAGTCCTGATTTTGTTGAGTAATAACTCTCAGCATTATATGCATTCTAGTATAAGGCATAGCAGGATTTCTTGAAGCTGGTTCTCAATGGCTCTTTCCTCTACTAAAAGAAAAATTAATAATAATAAGTATCTCTATGATGGCTAATTTCATCAATAGGTTGTTGGTAAACATTAAGTCATCTGAGTAAAGGTGTTAAATTATGAAAAACATTTTATGTGTAGAAGTCTGCATGTGCTTACCATCTCTTACCATAGAAAATTTTAAGATATACAAATATTTCAAACATACACATAAGATGAGAGAATAACACCACGCATTTTCAAAGACCCTTCATCTAACTGTAACAATAAGCAGCTCATGGACATTCTCGTTTTATCAATACCCCTCCAGATTCCCCCATACACCTGGATTATTTTGCAATGAATCCCAACCACCATTTGTGAAAATTTAAAATTACTGCAAATTCAAACTTATTTGGGAATAAATTAAAACACCATTATTAAATTGAGCAATGCCAACAGTACGTTGTAATAAAATATCTATTATGTATTTTCCATCCTAAATTCTGAAACTTAGACTTAATGAGTAACCTGATCATTGAAACGTGGCTGTGCCATTTTGTGTTTGTATAGGTATATATTTCTAAAATATGAGATCTTTTAGAAACCATCTAATAAAAATCACTATACCATTAACAGAAATGATTATTCCCAATGGCCTAAATATTTTTTTAACTTAAACAATTGGTTTATTGAATCAGGATCCAATATGGTTTACATGTCTTTTAACAGATAATTTGTCCTATAGAATTGACCACATTTTGTATTTTCTCACTGTATCCCTGTTTAGCATGTTCACCTACCTTTGTATTTCTTGTAAACTGATAGTTACATCTAAAAAATTGATCTGATGGAGGTTTTATATTTTGGTAAAACTATTCCTTGTCAACAGCATATACTAACAACCTTTATCTAGAACCATTATTTCATTAGATATTGGTAAAATAGTAATATGCTAATTCTATCCTTTTTTTCATTTATTTTTGGAAATAAATAAATAGAGAGACCCTTTATCTCATTAATTACTTGATTACTCTGGGGTAAAGTTTGTCCAGGAAAATCAGGCTTAATTCTTTCTCTTTATTTAGTGTCACTATGAGCCCATGGATTTTAACATATTTGGTGCATTTCAATTCTAATGTGATCATTCTTATGTATGCTAACATTGCCCCATCTTGGGACAGTGGAAGTTTCTTCAGTTTGATTCTAAGTTTTGGACATAACCTCAAAGTTAGAAGTCTTTAATAACATCTTTGCTTTCTATTATGACAAATAGGTTCATTTTATACATTTCCTCACACAAACCTAGAATCAGAAATTTCTTCAAAAGAAATGATAAGTAGAGTCACAATCTTGGCAGGAAACATGCTTATCAATATAGAGTTGGTCATTATTTTTAGGCCTTTGCAGTGGAAAGAGTTAGGAATTGTGTGTCTTTTAAAGAGTTTATACTAATACCTATAATAAATTAGGATTATATGGTTTTACCTAATTTCTTTGATTTTATATTTGTATCTCCTTGTTTTTTGGGGTTTTTTTTTATGTGAAATATCTTGATCCTTAAAGACATAAACAGAATTCACAAGAAGAAGGAAGAAAGAAAACTGTTTGTTTCTGGTCTGGTTTGGATTTGCATGTGGCAAGCATGGGGAATACATTAAGTCAGGTGACGTGTATGGAAGCAGCTAACACTGACCCTAGTAGAGCCTCCAGAATTATTAGTTGAATCTGCTGAGAGAAGCGTGAAAATATGGCTCTGCGCTTCAAGATCGAGGCCCAGGAAAAGTGATCTCTATAAAGATGATAAGGTCATGGAAGAAAAGGGTGAAGTGAGAAGAAAATAGGACAAAGGACAGAAATTCAGGAGATGTTTACACTTAAAGGATAAATTAAGGAAGAGAAATAAGTGAAGGAAACTGAGAATGAAGTGAGAACAATATTTTGGAAGCCAAGGGAAGAGAAAGTTTCCTGAAGAAAGAATTGGTTGAACGAATGGACCTGGATGTTAGGAAGTGACTTTGGAGAAATCAGGAGTAAGATGTGGAGTCAACGGCTAGATTACAGTGGCTGAGTGGGAGATGAACCCCCCAAGCTGCTGTACCTGGGGAAATCCTAATCTTTGAAGACCCAACTCAAATGTTACATCTTTGTGACATCTTAACTGACTTTTCAAATTAGTCATTTCTTTTGAGTGCCTTTGCAATACTTGATCCTTTATTTTCTTTTCCCAAAAAATTACATGCCATTCCATGTCATCTGTAGACAACTGGTGTCCCATGTGAAGTCTCCTTAACGTCATTAATCATGTGTCTTGAGGTCTTAGCTTAATGCTAGACTGGTCATAATTCAGTAAACATTTGTTAAATATATTAGAAAAAGAAAAGATTATTTTAGGAAGTTTGAATATGGAGAAGAAAAAAATCTTAAGGTAGAATAGGGTTGAGAGAAGGATTTTTAGGAAGCATAAGCCTTGAACACTTTCATAGGCTGATAAGGAGTCAGGGACAGGTGGAGACTGAGGATACAAAAGAGGAAAGAGCTAACTGAGCCGGCCCAGGGTGGGGGGTGGGGGGTTAGGGTCAAGGGGGCAGGGGAAGATAGAGGTCCAGAAGAGATCTTTCTTCCTCTGAAACAGAAGAGTGAGGAGAACGGTGAGAATGCAGTTCAACTTTGAAAGTAAGGGAGAAAAATTGAGGCGGCTTGCGTTGGGTAGACCTTTACCTCCTGCTCAGGCGAAGGAATCAGAGGTGACTGAGGGGCCTGAACAGAAAGGTTGGGAACAGCTTCGGGCTATACGACCGCAGTTCCAATAACAATGAGGAACGAATGGATCGCCGAGCAGCGCTGAGGCCCCTGTGCACCTAGTGACGCTGATCGATTGTAGGACCCGCTTATTTGAATGTTTATTCATTTATTTGTTAACTAACATTTTACAATAAAGATCAATCGTATAGGTTTGTTTTAACTTCTCTCAAGGCAACAGCTGCAATATTGTTAAAGTGTCTGTTACAGATTTAGAACCTGTTTCGCACGCAATCTTTGCCAAGGCCCTCTTCTGTCTAGATGTAGGTAGGCGGCTAACGTATGTGTGGTTCACAATGATTGGCATCTGGTTTTAGCGCTGTTTTTTTTTTTTTTCTGTTATCATTAACCTCAATTTTTCATGCACAAGCATTATCAACGTGATAAGGTAAAACTCCTGTATGGCACATTCATTTAACTAAATCTTTAAGTATGAAATGAGGTGTGCTAGGATTGTTAGCATAGGTAGTTAGTATTAATAAAGGACGGGAACAAATGGAATCAAATATGAAGCTTAAACTGGGAAGATGTATCAGCTATTGGGCCTGCTTCACTGGGGCATTACAGCCTTCCATCATGCTTGATGACTAGGAAACCATACCATTTGCAGGCTCACTGACCCACTCCAGGAGACTGAGGCATCCTTTGCCCTCAGGATTTAATCATTGATGTGGGCAGAAAAACATCTCCCCGGGAAACTGCTGGCTTGGTACTGGATTATGTCAGGGAGCAGGAAGCAGGGGTGGGAATTTCTCTGCTTTGAGGCGTGCACAGTAGTAGCCAAGATGGTGCAGGGAGAGATAAGAGCATGAGCAGTAGAAACTAGAGACGCAGCAGAAATTTCTGGTCATGTGCAATGGAAGCCAACGTGGTGCAGGGGTAGGTGCTTCGGCTTTGAGGCATGCCTGCAGTAGAGGCCAAAAAGGCAACATGAAGGGGAGGAGCCTAACCTGGGAAAAGGATTGGACTGGGGAGGGCACAGAACCCTAGAAGGTCTAGGAAAGAGATTGATTAGGAGGCAGGATCAATACAAGCCAGGGAAAAATCAGGAACTGGATTGGGTGGTTTCAATGACAGCTTGCTCATTACCGAGACCCAAGAAAATATATGGCAGATTATAAGGAATCTCCAGGTAGTTGCTGCTAGAGCCTGCCTGCCCTCTATATCCTTGTGGATGCATGATTTCCCTTCGCCTCCATAAATCTTACCACACACATGCCCTATGAAATTCTTTTCTTAAACTACAGCAAAGATCCCATTTTCATTGGCGACAACATTACTGAGACCTTTTCTTTTTTTTTAACTAGGGTTGGACAAGTTATAACTATCAAAGCAAAAGTTACTAGAGCATTCATCACAAGTATGGAGGTAAGAGGCCCCCTTCCTTACTTCTGTCTGTTGGTACTAATAATGAAATTAGAAAATGCGTATCACATAATACCAACTTAAAAAACTATAATATAAAACTGTAAATACAGTATGGTAATTTCATGTGCTTATACACATTTCATATTTTATATATGAATACATATACATTTTATACTTTGCATATATATATCATATATGTGTATGTATGTATGTGTGTGTGTGTATAAAAAACTAGAGGAAAATTCACCTAAATGTTAATAATTATTAATCCGAGTGGTGGGATTACTACTACTGATACTTCCTCTGGATAGTTAGATTCCCATTTTATCATTTATTGATTTTTATATTTACTAACTTTTCCATGGTAAATATATATCTTTCTATAATCAGAAAAAAGTTCTGTTTCCAACTTTATAGAACATAATTGAAACAACAGCATTGCTTAAAAATAAATTAAAATTCCAGTTTCATTCAAAAACCAAAAGAAAAGGAAAGGCGAAGCACATAGCTAAAGTTTGAATGCTGCAGTCTCGTCTGTCACCGGGATGGCTGGAAGTGTATTTGTTTATTTTATTTTAATTTTTAGATCGGCATCAAGGTTACAGTACAGGACATGTTCACTGGCGTGGAGGAACTTGTCAGCGTGGCCTTCTCTACATTTGTAGCCAAACCGGCTGGAAACGAAAAGGTAAATTTTTTGTGTGAAGGACATATTAACAATTGAATCAGAATGATTATTGAAAAAAGGACATTCAACTTACCATACCATGGAAAACTCTTTCCCAAGATTTGTTATTCATCAATATTCATCATGAAAGTTATCATCGTGTGGTAATGTCATAGTATTAAGACATTTAGAGAAAAGATGATGTAGCCAGTTTGTGAAAGAGGGAAAAATACTCTGCTTTAAATGATCTAAAGGTCATATCAGTTTCTCGAAAATATTGCTTACTGTTTTAGTTCTTTTCTTTTGGGGTTATATAACTCCAAATTGAGTTTAAAAAAATTTTTTTAAGCAAGAGCAATTTAGTAAGCAGTTGCATGGTATGGTCCAATCATTTTTTTATATCTGAAGGAAGAATGTCAAAGTTGCTGAGTTATTGAAGTTTAAAAATAAGCTTCAGGGCATATGGAGTAAAAACACCTCTTAAAGAAACATGGTGACCTGCTGTACAATATGTGCCCAGTAGACTGGCCTGGCCATTGGCCCAGAACAGCTTGCCCGTAGTCTTCTAGAGAGTTACTCATTATAATTTCTTGGCTTTCCTTTTTAGGGTCAGTATGCCTCAGGGAGGGTCCCAATTTAGCCTAAGTATTTTTAAATGTAATAATTCAATTTAGAATTTAAATCTTTCACTGCAAGAGTTGCTCCAGACGTGGGCACAGTGGCTTCTCCTAGCTCCACTTTGAAGTGACAGGCAGTACTTGTCACCCTGCCAACATGCTCTTCTCAAACTGCCTCAAACTCTAGAGACGGGACAAAACAACGTTTTCACTGCACTCATTAGAAATAACAACAGAGCCACACTCACCAGCCACACCTTACTGGACCATGGAGACACAGAGAGGGGTAAGGTGGGGTTCGCCCACTGTGGTGCCTGGGTAGCAGGCATCCCCACAGAGTGTTGTACACCGGGACACTTCCCCTATTCTCTGCCCAAATTAAATAGGCCACAAGCAAACTCGCATTTCCCAAAGGCATTTTTTTCAAACGGAAGTTCACGTAAGCTACTATGTTATTTAAAATACAGCTTTCTGGGTCATACCCCAGACCTACTTAATTAGAATCTCTCATACAGGAACTTGGAATCTGTACTTTGACAAAGTCCTCCAGGGATCCTATGTTCACTGAAATGTAAGATGTTGAGAGAGACTGTTTCCCCTGGAGTCCCCATAAATTTCCAGACTCTCAGGAATGAAAGAATGTGGGGTGGGTGCAGAGTTCCCAGATCTGAGAGCAAATGACAGAAAGGAGGCCACCTCACCATCCTCTTCCTTCACGTGAAGGAGAAAAAGAGGGCCACCATTTCCTCCAGCTTTAGACTTCTTGCTCCAACTTCAGGAACTCATGGAATAAGAAGGTAATAGTTACACTACAGTTCAGCCTCTGCCAAGACTGAAGAACTGTTTCTCTGAAAGTGTTTCTGGGAAGTCAGGGGCCTTATGGTACTGCCATAAGTGGTTGTGGGCTCAGAAAATCTTTAATGTAAAGCAGGGTTTCCTAGACTAATTTATTGTCCAGTTGGTAAAATTCTTGTTCAATTGAACAAGCTTGTTCAGCTGAACATTCTTGTTTAGCACATCATAAAGCGAGCCATGAAAAATCAGTGGTTTGGCTTGAAGAGATGGCCCTACCTGGATCTCTGTCCAAGGTGAGTTTATTCAAGGACAGGAAGGACGATGATTAACTAGGTTTAGTTCAACAATTGCACAGACCAGATCATTGACGGACTCATAAAACTCCATAGAGTCTGCTCCTGCAAAGCCTACTCATGCTAACAGGAGGCAGTACAGCAGGAGAAAGAACTTGCAGAAAGTTTGGTCCTTTTCAAAGCATTCACTAAGAGAGACATTTGGTCTATGCCAAAAGCTCCTTGATATTTATACCGTGACCAGTTAGGCTACCAAGGTAAGAAGGGTTATCGTTGGCAATACAGCCACTACACAATTACTGGACCGATAAAACATGATAGTATTTTTAACTTATTAACCCTGTAAACCAAAAGTCTAAAAAAAACATTATAGGCTCTTTGAACCCAGGAACATTTTCTAAGCGTGGATGTTTTGGACAGAACGAAATTTCAAGGACCTTTTGGGCATAGACAAGATGTCTCCATGGGCATTTTGGACAAGACTACGTGTCCGCGAATGGGGAAAGAAATCACAGGCAAATGTCAGAGAGGTTTAAGACTGCCAAGCATCGTTCTCAGGGTTCTTTCTCTTCAGTCACAAAGAATACACTGTATCTACAGGTTTGGAGAGCCGAGGCATTAGTTTACCAAGTGTGACCCCTCTGGTCGCACGACTAAAGCAGGGCTGTAAAAGCAGTTAAACCAGTGCAAACTATCAGTCTACACATTCCTCAACAAATTAGACAAGGCAGTCCAGGGAAATTTTAGACTTGCAGCAGCAGATATTAAATCACTAGCTAGGTCATCCTTATCTTGACCAAGGCTTAGCACCAGCCCTTGGTGTCCTGGAAATATGCATGGAGCCACCCCAGCCCAGCTGCAGGGTGCCTCTTCCTGATACGCACTGGTCAGCAGGCGGGCTTTGCTGAAGGAGCTGGATCCCTCGGGTCTGCTGCCTCATTTTCAGCTCCCTGGAGGTTGTTTAAAGCTTGATTCTGACACCTTGACTCTTTCAGTTTGCTTATTAGATAATGTTTTCATCATGTGATGAAATTTCCAAATTGGGAATATCTCTCGATACCTGATAGTTTTCTCTGGAACATCTTTATTCTGTCCTTTTGATGTCTTAATTTTGGAAAAGGTAGAAAAAATTCTAGGGAAGAATTCAGTGGCATCAGAAAATCTCTCTCTCCATTCATTAATTTGAAGACTTTCTTATTTTGTATTCTGTTGAAAGTTTTAATAATCAGGGAAAATTAATATTTGAAAAACTGTTTAAAGCACATATCATGTTGTACAAAGAGATAATTGTCTATATTGATTGTTTTTTAGCTTAAAAATATTTTAAGGAAAAATTTTAGTTAAAATTAAATGTGTGTGAAAACACCCATATATAGTTTAATTACTTTAAGTTAGAAAACAATGGCGCATATTTTTTGTTTCTGCAAAATTTGTGTTGTCTTTAACAAGGCAATGAAAGATAATTTTTTTTCCTCTAGATTCATTTAAAACCAGTCACACCTCTAACTGAACAAGACCATGTAGAACATAATCTGGCTTCTGAGAGAAGGAAAGTTCGATTACAGCATGAAGATACCTTTAAAAACCTGATGAAGGAAAGTAGCAAGTTTGATGGTTAGTAAATCTACTTATAGGAACTGTAATTATATGACTATGACAAGTGAACAGTCCTTTCTCAGGGCCCACTTACCCTCACCTCACTATTACAATTCAGCCCTGGAGATGCTAGTGATCTTTTCCAATAAACCCAGTAGCTGGAGGAAGAAGAGGCTGACCGTTCAGAATAGAGCTGCTTACACCTAAGCCCTGTTTAAATCAGGGAATCTCCAGCGGAGGATGTGAGAGAAGGGCAGAGGGACCAGGCAGTCCTTGTTAGTCAGTGTGCGCTCAGTAACGACAGATGCATGAAGGAATGACGGCGCTTTACGTTGACCCGGTGCGTCGCAGTTTGCAAAGCAGTTTCTCATCTGTTATTTCATATGAGCTGCTTATCATCTCAGCACAAGAGGAAACCGAAACCCTGAGTATGAGCACCTCGCTAGAGATTACAGTGGATGCGAAGGGAGCAAGAAGATTCTGCTCTTATTGCTCTTCCACAGCGACGCTATCATGAGCCAAAGTTTCTCACTTCTTTGGCAGTGATTTCCCAGGCTCTTTTCGACCTCGTGGGGCCAGAATAGCAGGGAAAGGAGGCCTCCCTTGCTCCTCACCTGCCCTTTCTGTCTGACCCCATCTCCTGCAGCCCCAGGGGAGATGACCTGTGGGGGAGAGCAAACTGTGTGAGGGGAGGACATGAGTGGCCCAGCCGGAGCCCTTCTCACTCTCTACTGCCAGGAGGACCAAGAGAATCACAGACCGTGCAGCCCCCTCCCCTTGGCTCCGAGGGCAGACACAGGAAAAAGGGGGAGGAAAGAAGACAAGGAAGGGTCAGGATAAGAATGTGAAAAAGAGAAAGAGGAAGAGTACACACAAACGAAGGCCAGAGGAGAAAGGAAAGGCAGAGGCAGGAGTGCCTGGCATCTGAGGGCTTTAGCCTGTCTCACGCAACATCATCATGGTCCGGGGGGACCACCGCACAGACAGCCTGAGTTGGAAACACGATTTTCAAATGCTTCTAATTGATGGCCTCCTAAAGACAATGCCTATGACCAAGTTATTTTTTAAGGAAATGAAGACTTCATCTTTTAATTACCGTGCCGAGGAGAGTGAGTCTCATTTTGTAAAGATGACCTCAGTACTAAAATATATTTTAAACGCACTTTGCTAAAGTAATCAGATAGCTGAACCATGAGAACAAGAGCCTTACTAGGGAGGAAATCCAAGGTGGAAGGAGGAGGACATAAAAAGATAGCACTGTGTCATGAAGCCTCCATCAGACCATGCTAAGAAGCTTGGCCTTCCTTCTCTGTCCTTGATGAGAGCCAGTGCAGGGTTTACAGCAGGGTTGTTGCATAATTAGCCTTGCACTTGATATCGTCCCTCTGAAGAGGTGAGACTAGAGGGCTAGAGACCAGGCAAGATGTGAGGAATGGCCACACCAGATAATTATAGTAGGGACAGAGAAGAGGGAAAGAGTTAAAATAAAGATATATATATATATATATATATATATATATATATGAGGTAAAATCAGCAGAATAGGGTCGCTGATGTGGGGAGATGGGTGAGGAAGAAGAAGGAGTCTAGGATAGTGCTCAGGTTTCTAGTGTGAGCAATTGGTAATTGTGGGTGCTATCATGCACTGAGGTCATGAATATTAGGGGTAGAAGGGGCTGTTTTGATGAGGTGGATAATGAGTTTGGTTTAATCTGACAAGCCCGTGACACAACCAAAGAATGAGACCACGTCGGGGGAGATTAATTTTGAGAAACAACAGTTTACAGATGTTAATTCAAATGAAGATATTATCTGCAGTCACCCCATGAGGGCTCATGGGGATGCAAGGGCAGTGGGCCAAGAATGGAACTTGCAGAACTTGACCACCTAAGAGATGATCAGAGGAAGAGGGTGAATCTGCAAAGGAGGGATGAAGGACAGCTGGAAAGAGTGGTGTTAGAAGTCAGGGGGAACAACCCCAGCTGGTGTAGCTCAGTGGACTGAGTGCGGGCCTGTGAACCAAAGGGTCGCCAGTTGGATTCCCAGTCAGGGCACATGCCTGGGTTCCGGGCCAGGTCGCCAGTAGGGGGTGCGTGAGAGGCAACCACACATTGATGTTTCTCCTCCTCTCTTTCTCCCTCCCTTCCACTCTGTCTAAAAATAAAATAAAATCTTAAAAAAAAAAAAAGTCAGGGGAATAGAACAACAGGAAGAAATGAGTGATCAGCTATATCCCAAGAGGTGAGGAATAAAAACTTTCCACTGAGCTGGGAATAGGGAAGTCTTTGGTGAGTTCTGCAAGAGTGCTGTTAGTGGAAGCATAAGTGCAATAAGTAGGGATGGGAAGGGGGCATTCTGATGATCCCGTATTGGGTAGAGGAGTACATGGGATGTAAGGAGCTTCCTATAACCTCTGTATCATATTCACTTGCCACATTAAGCACTCTTAATTCTAGGCTTTGTTGAAGCGCATTGATTAGGATGCAGTGGATGCTGAAGGAAGCAGAGCCACCAACCTCTGCCTGACCGTTGTTTGCAGTAGATGCGGACAATGAGGGGCATGGAGGGCATCACGGCTCTTACAGCAGCTTGGCTATTTCAGAACCTCTGCTTTCTGGGGAAACTGAGGCATTGAATTAGATCTCAAAGTGTTATTCAAACCAGCGAGAAATATCCCACAGTAATGCTGGCATTTGACAGATGCTAAATTTTCTCATGGAGTTTTCCTGCAGACCAGCCATCGGAGGAGGGGCCTGCTCCTCTCTGGCCCATGACCCAGCTCCACAGAGAGCACAGGCCTTCCTGTTGGCCCACTCACCCCTAAGGCGCCCACAGCCAACATAGCCACATCCTCTTGCGGTTTACTACCCGTAAGGCTGCATCACTAGATGTCGGCCTACTCATTGACTCGCCTACTTCCCCTTGCAGCCAGTGGCCCCTGGCCAGCAGGAAGTTTCCGTTTTCATTTTCTTATCTCAGTACTTGTTGCCCATACTCAAGCCACCAACTTGGCTGTTTTCCCCAGATCACTGAGGCAAGGTTAAAAATAAACAAAAAGAATTGCAAATGGGGTAGAGTAAAAGTATTTCTGTGATAGGTTTGTGTGAGGATTAAATGAATCGACATAGATACACTGACAGTGAGAACACTGTCAGGCATGCGGAAAATGCTCTTATTGCTGTTGCTGTTTGAGAGGTCCCCATTCATGGGCAGGACAGGAGCAAGAGTTGAAGACCATCCTTTCAAGGAACTTGGCTGTAAAGGGTGGAAAAAACAGCCAAGAGCTAGAGGGGGCACTCAAGGTCAAAGGGCATTCTTTTTCAGGATAGGAAATAATTGGTCATGGTTATAGGCTGGTCGTGGCTGATCATAAAAATCATTATTGATGGAGAGGTTGCTTATAAGAGAAAGAGAATCGTTATCAAACCTGTACTTAAAACACCTGTAAATTGTTATTTCTTTGTCTTGAGAGAAATGTACAGCGATCTCTGTTACGCAGGCCTCTCTCGCTCATGTCCATCTAGTAGGAAGGGTCGTGAGGCCTAGTTGCCTGAACTCCTTCACTCGCCACGTGAGCCAGGTAACTCGGCTGCATGGGCGGCCTCTGGTGTTGTGCAGGTTGTTCTAATAAACAAAATCAGCAGCAGACAATTTTCTCTGCCCGTCTCCACAACACCGACAGTACTTTCAGTACTAGAGACATGCTGAATTAATTAACAACAGGCACACGCTACAGTCTTTCAAGTGTAGAGGTAGAATGATTATAATTGACTTTAGTTTCAGTTTGTTAGGAAGCTGGGCAGATCAGATCTGTATGCCTGGTTCCATGTAGAATTATAGGTTTTTATGTCTTTTTTCTAAATCATTTAATCTGCCCTACAGTAAATCATTCTACATTCCTTTGCACGATACTTTTACCTGACTTCATTGATTTGATTTACTTTTTAGAAATTTTACTAGCTTTCATACCACCAAAGGTACCACAGGGGGAAAAAAATGTAAAGCAATTTTTCTTAAGCATGTACTCAGTAGGAGCCAGACCCTAGAACCTGAAGTTGCCATAGAGCACGCGGCTTGTCCGGCTGCTGCCCTGTGGATCTGATGGAGTTTGTTCTGGATAGAACGTAATGTTCAAAAGGAAGACAGCTAGATGATCTTTGTTGTTGAACTATGTTTTTAGAAAAACCAGGGTTCTATTTTGGTTGTAATATCAGACACAACAGATTGGAATCTTTCCAGGTTTTTGTATGATTGAAAGCATAGCATTAGAACAGTGAGAAAGTTGAATCCAAATGGTTCTCTTTCAGAAGAAAAGGGGAAAAGATGAGATTAGATTATGTGAAAGCAACACTGTTTTGGAGTGTGCTGTTGTACTATTGGTACATGCAAGCTAGGCATGTAGGGAAAAACTTCAATCTTTTTAAAGATTTGGAGCATTTTCATTATAGTAACTTAATAAGAAATCAAATCTCTGTGAGCATTGTCCTGTGTTGATCCTTTCTGGCATTGGAAAGAAAACCTAAGGCTAGAATGACCTGAAAATGTGGAATGAATGTAAAATTGTCACACACAGAATGACGACTCAATACTTAATGAACATTTCAAAGTACATTGAAAGCAGACCACTGGAAAGGCATGCTCATATTTGGAAGCCTGCAGAAAGGATGAGGTCTGTTTACTGGACTTAGCTTGTGTACATAGCCAGCACTAGAGTCCTTGAACCTGGGAGAGCCCTACCTCTCCATTGAGTGGTAATCATCTTCAAATAGGCATGCTTTTGCACTGAAGTCACTTATACTTAGTATATTTCTGCATATACCTCGTAGCTGATGCTTAGACACATATGACTGGCCCTAATACCCACTTCTTTGTCTCAGTGTACGTCATGTATGTCTTTATAGGAATCAAGTAGATTTTTTTTTAAGTTATTCCACAGAAAAGAAGGAATTGCCTTATATTTGAGTGTTTACAATGTCTCTCACATTATAAGGCCCTCTCTTAATTAATTTTTTCTTTTATAATTATTTTTCAATTGTTTAAAAATAAATGGTACACGTGCACAGTGGGAAAAGCTCAAAGGGTATAGGAGAGCATTTGGATAGAAGATACATTTTCCTACTATCTGTGTCTCCCAGTGAGTCAGTTCCCTTCCTCAGAGACAACCACTGCCGCACACACACGAAAGACCAGCACATGCTGGTAGCACAATATTCCAACAGTTACACGCCTTCCTCTTTTTCATTTAACAACGTATTTTAGAGATAGTTTATATTAATTTATTTTGAACAAACAGGTACCATTTGAGTAAGAGAAATTAACCTAAAAAATACCTCAATCAAAACTAGTTTTGGATGTTTATATGGGACATTACTTAATGAGATCAGTAATTAAAAAAGAGAAAAAGAAATTGGAAAGCATTTAAGATTTCATACGCCTTTCAAAGATCACCTTAGGAAGCAACCCAATTCTGATTACAGTGATGTGGTGGACTTGGTGTCTGGAGAAAACTAAAATTTCTGGGTAAAATATTTACAAACATCTTTGCAAACACATCTCAGCTGGCAGAAAAATGGGAGAAAACCTTGAAGTCTAGAAATAATTAGAAAGCACAAATGCACTATTGTAAGGAGACACAAGAGCTGGCTTTTGCTTTGGGAGGACCCTGTAAGTGCTAAGACCTAGAGCTCATGTTTTAATGGCCCTGCAAGGGCTCGAAGATCAAGCCAGGACCCATGTTAAGTGGAGGGTTGGATCAGGGAACCTTACCAGGAGCTACAACCCCCAGAAGGTGATACCCTCAATGAGTCAACTGGAAAAATCCCATCACCAGGAGAGCTCTGTTAGGGATGCTTTTCCTGTCTCAGTCATGATCTGGGTGCAGAAAAGGCTATTTCCCTTTGAGAATTCATCCAGAAGCACATTCTCATGCAGAACTGGTGTCAGAATTCACATTCTCTGTCTGACCTGAAACAGACCAGTGTGAAATGGCGTTGTGTTGTAGTGCCCCCAGCTGCCCTGCAGCCACAGATGCACATCCTCTGCTCAGAGATGACTTTAAACCCAGCCCTCGAGGATTCCCACAGATAAAGAGCCAAGGAATATGAGTTCCTGGTCAAAAATCACACAAGACAAAAATAAATAAGTCACCAAAATCCAGATGAAGCAGCAGACAATGGAATGAGGCCCCACAAAAACTACGATATTGAATTTATTATATAAAGAATATGAAGTAAGTATGTTAATATATCTTAAGAAATAAAAGAGTTTAAAAAGTATTTTGCAGGAACAAGAAAATGACCTAGAAGATTTGACAAAGAAACAGAGAGAATTTCTCTGCAAAAAGAATAAATAATAATTAAAATGTAAAACTCAATGAATGAATTAAACAACAGATAAGACAACAAACTGGAATATAGATCTGAGGGACTTATAGGCAAAGAATGGCAACTATATAAGAGAGGTTAGGAGACATAGAGAATGGAGTAAGAAATCTCACGAGCATCAGATCAAAGGTCCAGAAGTAGAGGATAAAATGAATGGGAGAAAAGTAATACGTGAAGTAAATGCCATAGGCATTTCATTAAGAGGTAACAAGAAAAATTTAATGTATGTTGAAAAGGTGTCAGACCTCATCATTAATCAGGGAAATGCAAATTATAATCGACAGGAGATACTATTTCACACCCAAAAAATTGGGGGGGGGGGATTGAAGCGTCTACAACCCTGTTTAAGTGAAAATGGGGAGCAGCGGAACTCTAATAAATAGCAGACAGAAGTGTAATTCAGGCCAATTATTTTGTTACTTAAAAACATTCTATTGATAATAAAGACTATGAATGTGGAATAAATCGGCCAAGCTAAGTTTATTCAGCTCTTCATTCAATAAATATCTCCTGAGCATCCATACGCAGGAGTTATCCTAGAATAAAAACATCAGTCTTTGCTCAAAGGAGCTTAGGATCTAGTAGGTCAGATAATCAAAAATCACACGAATAAACATAAAACCGTAACTGTAGAAGAAAGGGACGTGTGAGAGCTCTAAGGGTGGAGATGAGCTGTGGAGGCCCGGGACGGCTTCCCTGAGAGAATCTTGGCTGTGGTGAGCCAAGAGAGAACAGGGGACGAATGAGAGAAGGTGGTGGCAGCGGCGGCAGGGGCGATGGCTACTGAGAGAGGGACCAACATGTACAAATACCGAGATGTTGAAGGCAACGTGTAGTTGCATGAACTGAAAGGAGGCACTGTGGCTGGAACAAAGAGAGGGAGAAATTGAGAGAGAGAATATGATGGAGGAGGGAGAGGTGCTGGTGGTAATCAGAACAGCTGGGGCTGGAGAAACAGGCTTCTTTGCCAGACCGGGAAGCAAGGGCCTGGGGCAGTGGGAAGGATTTTATGCTAGGACAATGGGAAGGGCAATGGGAAGGATTTTATGCTGGGACAATGGGGAGTTCTGGACAGGTTTTTGAGCAGGTGACTGAAATGATCAGTGGAATGAAGAGGGGTGGGGCACGGATAAAAGAAAAAGACCATCGATTAATTATAAATTTTAAAATTCCATTAAGAAATGGAGTTAAAAAGTCTCTATAATCACACTTCTCTGCTCACTTATATGTGATTGTGCCAAGAATAGCTTCAATCCCAGTTCCCAAGAGCAGTGACACACATCCGTCCCCTTATACTGCAAGCTCAGCCCTGCCTCTGACTGTCCAACCAGGGTGGTGCCCCCGACTCAGAAGTCTTCCCCAACCACCTCGACAATCGCACGTGAGATTGAAGCCTCACTGGTGATTCACTTGATGACGCAGGAAGCAAAATTGAACACGTTTACTGCTTTGCAGCCAAAGTGAATGATTTCTCCATTGTTGAGAGTAAAAACAATTTGTGAGTAAATGAAGCAGATATGATTCAAAAGCAGCAGCAGGACACTGAGATGTATGACCTATTGTATCTTTCCTGTTGGTGACGGCGTTCGTTGCAAAACAGTAACCAGGGGAGGCCAGATGCTGTCCTGAAAGAGTACAGCGAACTATTCCACATCCTCAGTGTCTGTCCCTTCACAGCTCCAGGTTCTTTATTTTTAACAACTTCACTGATAATTGATAAGCTTTTTGTTGTTTTTAAATTTATTTTTCAACTACAGCTGATATACAATATTGTATTTGTTTCAGCTATACAACATAGTGATTGGACATCTCTATACCTTACAAAGTGATCACCCCAATACAGTTCAACAAGTTTTGAGATATATACACCCATGAAGCTGTCACCCCAATCAAGATAATGACATAAACATCAATCACCACATTTCTTTCTGCCCCTTTCTGCCCTGACCTTTTCCTCCTCCACCCCAAACAACTCAAGTTTAAGTTTAATCATTCTTAATCAAAATTCCTGTGGACTTGTAAGGCAGGTTGGAATGCATTCTCTAAAAGGCCCTTTCTGACCTGTTACCCAAAACACTATAAATATCCACCATTCAGGTGAAAATCACTCTGTAAAATAAAACCTATTTATTTCATCGGTAGTTTTAAGTCTTCGGGAATCGTTTAATTTTTCTAAAAATCTCATGGCTTGAGAGTGCTGCTGGGAAAGAAAGGCTGTACATCTCAAGGCCTGTGGTGAACTCCACCATCATTAATATTCACATCTACCTTTCAGATCTCATTTGTGATGAAGAGGAAGGAACAGTTTCCACCAGGGACACCTCTGTTCAGAGCATTGAACTTGTCCTCCCCCTCCACGCCAACCATCATGGAAATACGTTTGGTGGCCAGATTATGGCCTGGATGGAGACGGTGGCTACTATTTCTGCAAGGTTCTTGGTTTTGACCTTACAGCATGTACTGTTGGGACCAGTGGTGCCAGAGTAGAAAGATCTGACACCTAGTTATTGGGCAAATCAAGGAGACAAGGAGAGGACAATGTTGTCTTTTATCAAAATGAGAAAATGATGTCATTTACCTGTTTACCATAGGATTGAACTGTCCTTTTGTTTGAAGATGAATCTTTACATTCTTTCTTGGTTCAAAAATAAAAATGAAATGACAGTTCTCATACTTTATTCTGAATTAAGAATGTTGATCTTGTGACATTACAACTCCTTGTAATAGTTAAGCAAAGTATCAATAGATGCAGAATAGAATAGATGACAACCTTTACACTTAAAAACAGTCATTACGAACTTTTGAAAAGGCAGTTTACAGTTAGGTCTGACCTTCAAAGATTTGTTAGGGTCATTATGGCCGAAGAATTAATTGAAAAATAGGAGGAGAAAGGGAACAACTTGGAAGAATACTTTTAAATGTGCCTCAAGTTTCAAAAACGTTTATTTTATTCTTTGTAGAACATGTAGGTAATTGAGTAGCTTTACAAAAAAATGTGTACTCTGAAAATGTATTTGAGTAAGATATGCCCTTCTGACAATTTTTGTAACCACTGAACACTGTTAAGGTTTTGTTTCCCTCAGACTACAAGAATTTTATTAATGTGCCTGTAGTTATGACTATAGTTAGAAACCTGTAGTTATCCTTCCTATAAATTATGCACAAATAAAAGAGAGCTTGTTTTTGAAATGAGATTGTCATTCTTAATGACAATAAAGCATTTGAACCTGTTCTAAAAGCTGCAATACAATTAACTGTGGCAGACTCTGCTCACTGAGTGTTGGCACAGTTCTTCAGTGGGAACCTAAAATGTAGGAACTAATGGAAGTAACTTTCTGAGATTAAGTATTCTTTATAGATATTTCAAAAGTCCACACACGCGAAAATTGTAAAATGTGTGTCTTGCAACCTTTCCGACTTCCTGCGGCAGTCTAGGTAATTTTTCTGTGGGGGAAAGTTAGTCATTTGCTACGTGGGTGAGTCAGGTAACCGAAGCTGAGGAACTAGAGAATGGCAGCAGGCAGCAGTTTCCTTCACGGGGCCCCACTCCACCCTTGGAGCCGCCACCCTCTGTGACGGTAGTCATGAGCTGCCATGATGAACGTAACCCTCAAATTAGAATGGAAGATGTCGTTTTTCGGAGGGACTTCCGCAGGGAACAAAACAAGAGCAGGACTGTTACCACAGGAGCAGAAGCACCAGCGTCTTGGTAAAGACCCCACAGCTTGGGGTCATAGTATTTCCCCAAATGTTTGCAGATAGGGTACAGAACCACTCTCAACACATGTGGTCCAGCCATTTACTTTGCTAGAGTTAAAAGGCCTTTATTTAGAAAATACGTTGAACTCTGGTCTTAGGTGCCTGTTAAGCGAATCAGCAGCTCCTGAAAATATTTTGGAGGATGGTCCCTTCTTGGCTCACTCCTTCTCTTTGTTTCATCAGCCGTCTCTGTCGGGCACATCCACTCCTGAAGTCCGTGGACATGTTTAAGTTCCGAGGACCATCTACCGTCGGAGATCGTCTTGTCTTCAATGCCATTGTCAACAATACATTTCAGACACGGTAAAGTGTGTCTGGTGCTCTTAGGTGGCTATAAATGAATTCAAACTTGCACATGTTTTTAAATTTTTATTCCACTCTGGAGGTGAATATAGGAACTATTTTAAAGTAACCAAGGTCCTTTTATTTTTTTTGAAACTTCACTTAGTCTTCAGAGTTCATGGTCACACATTTTACCCCTGTATTCTGCTTGAGGCCTCCATATACTGAGTAAATTATGATAGACTGGTTTTGTCCCTCATCATGAGGGGTCAGCATGTCCCCGCAGACCCAGGCTGGTCCTGGCTTGTATTTGTTGTCATGGCTCTTCTTTTCATTCTCAAAAGAGTCCCAGTGATTGTGTGGTCAGCAGTTCATAATGGGCCTGTCATTTATCACCACGAAGTTCAAACCATTTTCTAGTTATTTTTATTACTCTTGATATGCAATGAAAATAGTTATGTTAGTAATTTTTTCTTTTTAAATGAGAAAAAGATTATCTGTATTTCCTGTCCAATTTTGGTGTTGGATGCTTTTTAATTACAGAACTGTTTCAAGGGAAGAAAACTTGTCTTTGGTACAGTTTAAACTCCCCTCTCATTACCAAAACATGTCCATGAAAAAATACATATATATAATCACAACTGGCCTTTTTTCCACTTGAAACTGGGAAAGGAAAGCGGAAATGCTCCCAGGAGCTTGTGCATGAGACCTAATGACCTGGAGAAATGGATTTTAAAAGTCGCATAGATTTGCAGACAACCAAGGGAAAACCCAGGACCCTCCTTCTCTTCTTTGCTTGGAGGAGGAGGTGGCGGGAGCGGGGCGGGGGATGGGCAGAGAAGGTCCCACAGGCTTCTGCTTCTCTGCCCATCGCCCTGTGTCGCCCTCTGCAGCGTTGAAGTGGGAGTGCGTGTGGAAGCCTTTGACTGCCAGGAGTGGTCCGAGGGCCAGGGCCGTCACATCAACAGTGCTTTTCTCATTTATAATGCTGTGGATGATAAGGGAAAACTGGTCACATTTCCCAGAATCAAACCTGTGTCAGAGGTAAGTTATTAGCAGAACAGGCTTGTTCTTTTTTACCAAATCACTCCAGTCATTTGTTGACATGATGGTGTCCCTGGACCTTAAGTGCCAGACTCTTGAGCCTCAATATCATAGAAATGAGCACTGAACTCAATACAAGATCAAGCAGACAGGGTTTATTGAAAAGAACTTATGCACAAGGGAGTTAACCAGAAAAGAGAAGTCAAGCTCCCTGAAGGGCTCTGGTGGTTGGCTTACATAAAGGCCTTGGGGTGGGGTAGGGCTTGGGAATGAGGATGACATCAGTTGTCCTGTGATCGTCAGTAGTCACAGATATTTTCCATGGTTAGTGGACCACTCAAAGAGCCTAGAAAATAATGTTTGCACACATATTCTGGTCACCATATAAGTGACAAAACAACTATTTTGCAGAACATGATATTAAGAAAGGACATTATCATCGTACATTCTCCCCTTTAAGGATGTGATTGCCTTCATTTAAACTATAGAATTTTACTGAAAGCAAGGAGTCATAGTCAGGCCTCCAAGACGGAGTTCTGTTTGTCAAGGTGGAGTCCAGATGTTTCCCCTATACTGTTTCAGTGTGGGCCCTGAAGACCTCACCTCAGCTGGACCTCGTGCTGCTGTCATTGGAAGCATAATCTCTTCCTGGCCCATTTCTGACTCTCTTCTCCCATCTTATTTCCACTTCTCTGCGCTGCCCCACATTCTCCCGACTACCTGCAGTTGTCCTATTGCCCACTCTTACCCGAGGAGCATTCATGCAGAGACCCTGGGTCCCCATTAGCCTTTCCTACTGACTTAGGAGATAGAGACTTAAGATTATAGCACTAAAATATTAGAGATTTATTGATTTTACTCTGTTTTTTATTAAAGGATGATTTCAGACGGTATCGTGGAGCTATTGCACGCAAGAGAATTCGCCTAGGCAGGTAAGGGACCTAGGTGTAAGATCTTACCTGGCAAATTACGTAACAAAGAGTTGCTCTCTGGGTCTCTATTCCCAGGTAATGTAACAAGAGAAGGTCTGAGGTTTTCTGACTGTGGAGGCTACAGTGATGAAAATGGTCCTTCCTGATTATTCCACCAGCAAAAGCAGCTTTTAACACTGCTGATTTCAGTTCAAGAAAGTGTCATAGTTACTGTTGTATGCTAAATGCAGGGAAGAAAACTGTTATTTAACATTTTAATTTCTTTCCAGAAAATATGTTATTTCCCACAAAGAAGAGGTTCCACTTTGTGAACACTGGGATATTAGCAACCAGGTGACAGTTTTATAATTTGGAGCTCTTCATATAAAAATCACATCATTACAAAAATGAAAATTCTCTTGTTTAACTGATTCGGGTTGTGCCTACACCAGTTAGATGAAAAGGTGAATTATAGCATCCAGTCCTCTCAAAGTGAAACAAAACCCAACTATCAGTAACAGATTACCCCTTGTTTTAATTATAGATATGGTCCCCAATTGACAGACTCAGAATACACTACCATCAAATGCATTTAAGCAGCATGGGATACTGAGACCTGTTGTCTTAGCATGATTTTTGCTGCATAACATGCCCACTAGCTTACATTTTTATAACACAACAGCAAAGTATTAGTTGTTTTAATGTTTTTGGCCATAAAATATAAAGGGAAATCCAAGTTTACTTATAAGTCATACTGAAGGGCAATCTTGTCTTTTTCAGGATACCAATTAAAATCATATTAATTTGCTAAGCGTACAGGCCTCATTTTACCTTGTCTGAAATTCTGAAATTAAGAACTCGCGACAGCATAGTTCTAAGCTCAACATCGTCACTTTGCCTCTAACAGTGCCCCTTTTCTAAGCAGAAAATATTTGATCACATATGTGTGTGTTGAACTTACAGTGTTTGAAATATTTGCATTTTAGGAATCCTTGAGTAATGGCAATGTGGAAGCTTTCAAAAAACTGGTGGCCAAAAGTGGCTGGGAGGTTACCAGTGCTCTGGAAAAGGTAGGAAGCATCCAAGTGCACACACAAACAACTCATTGCACATCACAAAAAAAAACAACTGTCAGGTGATGTATTATAGAATTATACATCTGAAACCTACATAATTTTATTAAATGATGTCACCCCAATAGATTCAACTAAAAAGTTAAAAAAAATTCTCATGGTGGTGGTGGTTCTGCTTGTACCTTCTTTTAAGAAGATAAAAAATCTTTTAGGAAAACCATTTCTGGAAGTCAAACCTCTTTTCAGCCTTGTCTCTACTACTCCATGCTGGCCGATTTGGGGTCCTTCGCATAGGCCCTGCCTGCTCTCACCCGTCAGCTTAGTTCTCATCCTCTCCCTCTCCTCCTCTCCATCTGCCAGGTCCTACCTGGTCCTCAAGACCCAGGACAAATGCTTCTCCACAAAGCCACTTCTGTCACCCCTGACTGAAGGAACTTTTCTTGGAACCCCATCAGCAGTTACCTCCTGAAAATTAATGTCAATTAATTATGCACTACCTTGTGACATTTCTTCCACAGATACATTGAACTGATAAAAGTCTTAATAGTAATAGAACTTTTCACACATGGTTTTTTCTCCTAACTAGATTATAAACTTTTTAAGAAAGAAGCCTATCTTCTTGATATCTCTTTTAATATCTTTTACCATAATTTGTGTGTCTTCAAATTTTAATAAGCACGTGTCATTTGGATTTTAATTTTATCCAGCCTCAGAGGTATATTAGGAGACTCTTTGAAGCTGATACCCACACTAACTAGACTGTGAGCTCTCTGAGGGCCGTTTTGCTCATCACTATTGTCTCGGAATATAGCAGAGGCTGTTTCTCCGGAGATGCTCAGTCAGGCCCCCTTTGCACTCACGTTTCTTTGCGCGCCATTTTCGTCATCGGTGAAGCAGGACCTCTAAAATCGGGCAACCCTATGTTCCGGTTTTCCTGAGGCAGTCCTGGTTGTTCCCTCATCCTTACGAACAGTGCCTCTGTTGTTCCAGTCCAGATAATAAATTATATGGTCACTCACCCTGAAATCAAAGCAAACTTCGATGCTACTTCATTCTTTCAGCTCTGACTTTGACCTCCTCTGTGTGCTTTGTAATGGGTTGCTGGTTCTTATTATGTCTTTGTTCTCACTTCTGAGTCCTTTCAGGGTCTTCCTTACTCCCTTTGGATCCAGTTAGGGTCCCAACTATGCTTGGCTCAGTGATGCAGAGACACAGGTTGAACATAACAAAGTGGTTTCTTTCTCTTTATTTCTCATAAATGATGCTGTAAGGCTTTGTTTTCTTTTACAAATATGAGATCTGCTTCTTGCATCATTGCCGGCACCTGAGTATTCATTAGCAGCATTGGAAAGGACAAGCTGGTGTCCAGAATGAAGGAAGAAAAGATATTTAGTGAAGTCATATAATATATTAAAACTTCAGTTCTTTGGGAGTTTGGGGCCAGAACCAAACCTAAACAAATAAATGGTATGTTTACTAGTATCTAAGGAGAGTCATCAATAATTAATTTTTAATTTTTAGAGAGATATTTATTAGAAGATATTATATAATTAAAGGAACATTCTTATCTCTGCTTCATTAGAAGCCCTCCATTTTTTTAGATTGTATTTATGATAAAAATCTGATATTTTTCTTTCTGAGTTATCCCTTCTCTCCTACTTTTTAAAGCTTCTACATTCTTTTAATTTGGAAGTACAACTCTCATTTTTTTGTCATCTTTCAGTTGAATAATTCTTACAACACAACCGTCTGTTAAGAATCATACTTATTTCAGGGTTCAAAATCTTTACTTATTTTCAACATAAATTTGTTAAATGGCAAAAGTCTATGATTTCTGGTATTTGTAATGAAATTGGGCAATACTTACTGTTTTAACCTTTATTTTATTTTCAGTGGGTAATAATGTAATTAATAATAGTCATAATACAGGAAACAAAAGATATACTCTCATCTTAAAGGAGTTTATAGTCTATTTTGGAAATACCACATATACACATGAAACAGCTGAAGAATAATTTGAAGATAGTTTATAAACAAGTGAGAGATGATAGTGTTTAATCTGTAAAGATCAGTTCTTTGGCAATTCAAAGTTAGGGAAGACAGTTACTTAGAACTTGGAGAGAGGAGATTCTTTTCTCCTTGGAGAGAGTGTACGTAGAGTGTGTACAAGAGAGAGTATGTGCTGGAGGGGTAGAGGGAGCTTTCTGGGCAGAGAAGAGCTTGAGCCAGATCCTCATGGAGGAAATTAGCATGGGCAGGAGGCTTTCCCGACAGGACTAGCTTTTTATTTAAGGAGTAGCTGAGGTTGTACTAGAAAAGTTACAGTGAAGTTAGAATGGCAAGGACCACTTGAAAACCTTTACACAGGACAAAACCCGCTACCGGAAGGAGACAGAGAGAGCTATTCTCATTGAGGTTGGGGAGGGGTGGGGGGTGGGGGCTGGTCCCAGAGCTTCACCTGACCAAGTCTCCTCCCCTTCCCCCCCCAGGGCAATCTCCAGGTGCCTCCAAGGAAAGTTAGCCACCGCCTTCCCAGGCCTCTGTAAAAACCAGTTTTGTCCTCCTCACAATGTTGTCTCCATAACATATTTGTCAACAGATAGGATAAAATACTAAAATTTTGAGTTAGATCCTCTTGTGCTATTTATATAAGACATCCAAACCCATTAAATAGAATCTATTTGTATGAAAAAAATATCATTAAGAAAATGTTGGCAAACTCCAGCAGATTTTGAGCCTACTTACTTTAAACTTTGTTTCATAGAATAAAATTCTCCAAGTACCGAATGGTAAAATGTTTGAGTTGGTTACAAATGGAATGGAACCTGTAGTCTTCTGAGCATGAAAGGGAACTTGTTTTCTCAGAGAGCTGGTCTTGGAGAATTTTCTCACAAAGCAAAAGTTGGCCTTTCTAAAATAGTAGGGTTTAAGGAGAGCCAGCATCAACCGCTGCCTCTCCGTGTCTGCGTCATCTGCTTCAATGCCATTGACTCTGACAGCGGAGCAGTGAGAGGACTTTCTACTGCCCCCCACCTTCTGGGGGAAGGGTCAAAGTGTCACTCACTCCTGTGACAGTACTCAGCACTCACTGGGTAAGTCTGGAGAGGTCTGTCAGGGCGGGATTTCATGGTGACTGCTTGGCCCGATGTTTGCTTTGGCTCTAGGGTGGGCAGCAGCAGCATTGGATCTGCACCTGGGGAGCAGCTTCCCGGGAAGGTGCTGCGGTCATTCCCCAGAACTGCTGTAACGTTTACCACGGACTGGGTGCTTAACCAACAGAAATGTATTGTCTCGCAGGGATGAAAGCTAGAAGTCTAAGATCAAGGTGTCGGCAGGGTTGACTCCTTCTGGAGTGAGGGAGAATCCGTTCCAGGCCTCTCGCTTAGCTTCTGGCGGTTTGCTGGCAACCTTTGGTGTTCCTTGGCTTGTAGATGCGTCACCCGATCTCTCCCTTCCTCTGCATGTGGTGTTCTCCCAAGTGTGCATGCCTGCATGAGAATTTCCCCTTTTTATAAGGACACAGGTCATATGGCATTAGGGGCCCATTCTATTGCAGTATAACTTCATCTTAATTAGCTGCATCTGTAATGACCTGTTTCCAAATGAGGTCACATTCTGAGGCCCTGGGGGTGAGGATTTTAACACATGAATTTGGGGAGGACACAATTCTACCTTTACTGCCCAGCCCAGCGTTCCATCCCAGCCCACCCTTGCTCCCCCAGGGTAGAACGCGACTACCCCAAGGCCAGACTCTGATCGAGGCGGTGGAAGTCCCCACCTGCCCTCACCTCCTCTAAGACTGCAGAGCCCCAGCAGCCTGGCTTAGAGCCACCTGGCCACCAGACTTTGATAAGGTGACTTCACTCTGGATTTATACCAATGAACCTCCTTCTGCTCCTGCTGTACAAGGGGCAAAGCTAGGCATGCCCATGCTGGGTGAGTCTCAGCCTCCAACTGGAGCCCGAGCCATGGTTTTTGTTCTGTTGGGTAAGTGCCCAGAGCCGACACCATGTCGGCTCCTTTACGGGCTCTATTGAAAGACAGACTTGGCACTGTGGTCAGTTGGAGAGGTAAAATGGCATAAGCAAATAGTCATTTCTTTCCTTTCTAAGCCGCTTTCAGTCAGTTTCTCATTTCCTCATTCTCTTCTTGAAGATATTTATGTTTAAATAAAGGTTTTCTCCCTCAGAGCCTGATTTTTCCATCTGCTTGATTCCTGCAGTGAAGTCTTAACCCTATGTTTGTTTGTCTTCTCACAGCTTGTTGCCATGGGAATTATTACAAGATGGCAAATTTCAACATTAACTTCAAAACACCCCGAAAGAGATGGAGATTTAAAATGGGCAGGATAGAAACGTGCTCTTAGCGAAACACATCTCTCTGCTTACTGGCAAAAGCACAGTAGAAAGAGAGTTCAGAGTGACAAGGGATGCATTAATGTTTCAGCATATGTCAGATGGCTCCCCAAGACAGGCCTCCTCTTACCAAGGGAATCATAAGCATTAGAAAGAATTCTCTCCTCAACGGCACTGCTGACAATTCAGTTGGTTCTAGAGGGGGGTCAGCTTACTTCCTGGGGTCACCTCTGCTCACTTGAGGACATAGCGTGGCAAGGTGGCTGAGGCTGTCACCTCAGCTCCAAGATCTTAGGGGGGAGATGAGACCCAGCAGGCTGAGGATTATTTTCTTTTGCTCCTGAATAGGGGCAGGGAAACCTCACACAGAGAGAAACAGAGAAAGGCTGTATTTGTGCTCCTCATGAGAAAAATGATTGCACGATAATTAAATAACCCACCCTCAAGTCGCTTACTGTTTGGAGGACACAGGAGCGTGGCATCCTGGTCAGAGCTCCAGGCATCCAAGTATTTGAAGGGAAATTGCCACCATTGTTATCTGGGTGCCAAGATGCCTTAGCTAGTGCCATCGGCCTATGACTACATATATGTGTCTGTGGGGGGTTTTTGTAAGTGAAAACATCATTTTTCTTTTGTAATTTATGTTTTTTTTTGTTATCTTTTAGATAAAAATATATACTCTGGAAGAACACGATATATTATCTGTTTGGGTTGAAAAGCATGTGGAAAAGCCAGCACACTTGGCTTATCATCTCTTGTCTGACTTTACCAAGCGACCTTTGTGGGACCCCCATTATATGTAAGAATAAATTTAACATATTTTCTTCATAGTTCCTGACGTCATGGGAAAGATGCCTCCACATTGCAGTGCTGCTCCATTGCCCAACTGGCAACCTCTTGTTTTATTAATTAAAGTGTATTTTTAAAGTTTGCTCTACAAAGAAAACCTCATCAAGTGCTATTGAGAGACAAAACAAAATATTATAATCACTTACTTATCATCCATATTGAGTGCATGCTTTACCCGCATCCATTGTAATCCTACCAACAACTCTTTAACTTTGATAGTATTTTCGTTGAACAAGAAAGGTTACCAAGATTGCACAGCAATAAAGCAACAGAACCCAAATCAGAGCCCAGGCTCCAAGCACTGAGTTCCACACTCTTGAACCTGAACACACACTCCCATTGCTCTTGAGCAAAGGATTATCAAATTGTTCTTCTCATTTCTTACTCTTCGGTGAAGCAGCACTCCCCGGTGAGAAGCTGGGAGGAGGCTGTGTGAAAGACACCCCTTCCTGCCCTCCCTGCCTGACCAGAGGCCATTCCTGTCAGCCCACATCTCTTAGCTCTGTCTCCTGCATCCCTAATTCAGCCTCCCCCACTCTCCCGCCTTTCCTGAAATACAGAGCTGTGCACCTTGCCAATACACTGACACGGACTGGCTGCACTTAGGCTGCACCAGCTGCTCCGAGGAGTTCCAGCCCTCGCACCCACTGAATGCTGCTATGACACCTTACTGAAAGGGAAGGATTGGCCAAGTGGGCTTCCTATTATAGTAAGCATTTACTTCCTAATGTTGAGGAGGTAGAGGTTCATCTGAAAAATGACTAAATCTCATTATGATTAATACCATGTAATAGACAATTTAATACCATGAAAGTGAAACACCTCTGGGTTACATTTGCATGAATGCCAGAAGGATACAGCATGGTTAATGCTATCATAATAAAACACTCCAAGTGAAGAGGAAGTACTTCACGATTTTCTTGCATCGGTAATTTGTAGATACTTTGTAAGTACAAAGCTTTTAATAAGAACAATGCCTAAACTTCTGTGTTAATTCTTTTCAAGTGTTTCTTCCACTATTTTCTATGTCACCTGACATTCTAGCCAAATTGAACTTGAATGAATGAATGGAGGAATGAATGAATGAATTCTAATTCAACTTACTTTTCTTATGAATCTACTACAATTCAGGTACGATGCCTGGTGTTTTCATTTAATCCTCACAATAACCCCATAGATATTATTATCTACATTTTATGATGAAAAAATACAGTGATTTGCCTAACATAACACAGCTACTGAATGGCAATCTGGGATTTAAAGGCAAGTTGCTTGATTTCAAACTTAGTGCTCTTTCTAATATGCCGTATTCCTTTACCTAAGAGTTCTTCTTGGACTGTCCATATAATTCACTAGTTTTTAAACATTATTACTTGATCTTACAGAAAAATAATTTTGTGGAAAACAGCTAAATGCTTTTTTTCTGAAGTGCTGAGGCCAGTGACCTTAGAATCAGGTGTCCACCATTCTCACCATCACATGCAGAATTATTGCTTCTGATCAAACAGCTTTCTAAAGACAGACTTTGGGAAATGACACTGGCTTTGGAGGGATGGTTATGTGGACAGAAGGGTGAATGTAGACAGCAATGATGAAGTTATACAAGCAAACAAAAGAAGGGAACACCTTATTCCATTACGTAGAAAAGTATAGCCCTTCTTTTGCTGTTCTTTTTACATAGGTCCTGTGAGGTCGTAGACTGGGTGAGTGAAGATGATCAGATATATTATATCACTTGTTCTAGAGCGAATGGTAACAAACCCAAAGACTTGGTTGTACTTGTATCACGAAGAAGGCCTCTTAAAGATAGGTGAGTAAAAGAAATTCAAGTGGTATGGCAATGTTTTATAATATAGAGTAGAAGGAAAAAGTTGATATGAAAATAAGGAAATCAATGTAAGCATTTCTGGTCTTGAATGATGTTCATCTGACATTTTTTAAGTGTACCTTTTAGTTATCACTAAAAAAAAACCCTCAAAACAATCATGTTAAGTACCAGCTGTGTGCAAAGCACCATGCAGGATTCCCAAAGCAGCCCCCTTTCCTTTTGCTCCATTCAGATATAGAACCAATACTTAACGAACCTTTGAAAAAAATCCACTATCATTAAAAATGTAGTAAAAGCCAAATAAAACATCAGGAATTGGTTTAGGATTTATGAAGGCTCGATTGTGCTGGACATCCAAAATGGCAGCTACCGGTAGGGCCGTCAATCAGTGTTTGCCCACGGCTTCTCCTCGTGAGTACCAGACTTCTCTGAGCGAGTGCCTAGGTTCCAAGGAGAAGGGTTACAAGAGCAAGCGTTCAAAGAGACAAGAAACGGAAGCTGCCAGGACAGTTGAGGTCTACTCCTGGAACTGGTCAGCATCATTTCTGATGTCAGAGCCGGCCCGTACAAATAATTCCACACATGTATAAATATTGATACCCATGGGTTCAGTGCAGTATCATTTATTATGGAAAAAGATATTAGAAATAAACCAAAGCTCCATCTTATAAATTATGGTAGAACTATGCTATGCAGTACTGTCTCAGCATTAAAAAGGATAAAGTAACTATAGAGGCACCTCCAAAGATTTATTGTTAGGTGAAAAATGAAATTAGAGACCAATATTTGTTAAATGATTATATCATTTATGTAAATCTCATATATTTATAAAAAGGCCTGGAGGGATACACACCACAATGGTAAGAGTGACCATCTCTAGGACGGGGGTGCAGTGTGACTAGGATGGGGGTGCAGTGTGACTAGGATGGGGGTGCAGTGTGACTACGGGGGACGAAGGAAAACTCTCACATTCTGGTCTATAAGGCCCCCTATTGTTTGGGAGTTCTTTAAAACAATGTTGTTGTTGTTTTTTATTTTTAAAAAAAAAGAGTGGAATTACAACCCATTAGGGCACAATAAAACCAGTTTGGAGATTGATTCCAGCTTTGTGGAATTCTGCAAAATATAAATAATTCTTAGGCAGAAAACACGTGTGGCCCTTATTACTATTACTCTGGCTTGAAAGTAGCCATAGACAATGTCTTTGAATAAATTCCTAACTACGGGAATCTATTTTCTGACAACTATTCTTCATTTCTTTCAGTAACACTTACATGGTGGCAGTGAAGTCCGTCATCCTGCCATCAGTCCCACCTTCTCCGCAGTACATCAGAAGTGAAATCATATGTGCCGGATTTCTCATCCGTGCTATTGACAGCAGTTCATGCACTGTAAGTCTGATGAAACATCTGCAGGTTAATTTGCTCCTACGGCTATGAGAAATCACTTACTCATATTTCCTAATTGTAATTCTGCAACATGTGTCCACACCAAGTGAATCCTAAGGTCATCCTTTCAAATCCGTCCCAGAAGGTCCCTAGAAGAGTAGAGTTATAGCCTCCCCTATACCAACAAGATTCAGTTCTCTGCTTGAAAAAGCTCCGTGTCAATAAGAAATTAAAATACTGTATCTTCTTTTTGAAACAGGTATCTTATTTTAACCAGATTTCTGCTAGCATCTTGCCTTACTTTGCTGGAAATCTCGGTGGCTGGTCAAAATCCATTGAAGAGACAGCAATTTCCTGTATACGATTCATAGAGAACGCTACTGATGATGGGTCAATAAGCATATTTTAAGTGGTAAACTGCCTTTTTTAAGTGCTAACCTTTCAATTACCTGTAATTGATTTCCCACTTTTAATTCCAAGCACCCTTATCCCTGACACTTGGCAAGCTTATGGGCCACTAAATAATTTAGAATCGGCCTAAGCCAAAAGCAGTTAAGAAGAGGTTAACAAGGTGCATCTCAGGTCAAATGCCATTGATTTGGATGGGCATTAAAAGCGCTTGAAGACTGTTTTAGATCACCCGTGGCCCTGCTCCCTTCCATGGGCACAGGCATTAGAAGACTGCCTGCACGCAATCGCAGTGTGGTGTATTCTGTAAAATGGTGCAAATGTGGTTAAAATGATCATAAACATTTTAGGCTACAAAGATGAAATGTGTTGTTTGAAATTTTATAAAATTTTATAAAATCAAAAACGGCAAGTTGGTGAGTTGATTAATAGTGCGGGACTGTTCGTGTTCAGCAGGTATCTGTACGCCAGGAGCATCTGACAAGATGTATTACCTGTTTTAGAGCTTTAAATTAGGGAGGCATTAAAACATAATGGGATCCAATCAATTTTAGTAATAGGAACTACTTTACTAGTGTCATTTAACATATATTCAAGGTGGCTCACCAATTTAGCATCTGTTGCTATATATACACATAAAAAGTACATGCAAGATATGTTATTGCAGAGAAAGGGAATATTAACTGAGCTCTTCTTTCATAACCATTACATTAGCACTTTATTCCCTAGACTTCGACATTCATTATTCTTCTGTGTGATTCGCCTTAACTCATAAGACAAAACAGCATATAAGCCAGCCTCCTTTACAGGGTAACTTCTAAAAGTTGAAAGACTTCAAAAAAAAAGTTGAAAGCGTTTAAAGCACTTAGGAGGTTAGATACACCCTGCTGTTCGTTTGTCAAATCTCTACCTCTGCTCAGCAAATCTTATAGCTCTATGTTAAAAATGTAATCAGCCCCTGAGCCCTCCTGATCAACCCCACCAGCACAACCCCAATCCAAACACCAGCTTCTCTCACCTGGATTGTAAGCTTTCCGTTTCTGTTACTGCCTCTCCATTCACTCCACTCTCAACCCAGCAGTCGGATGATGTCTTCTTGATTTCTTCTCAAAACCCATAAACAATTTTGCGTACCACATAGTAAAAGCCAACACCTTTTCATGGCTCATCAGGCTCTGGGTGGTATATTAGATTATTTTTTAGAAATATTCACTCCCTCACCACCATCCCCTCCTCAATGAATGGAGTGTATTATTCCACTTCTTGTCTTCTTGACCATGTGACTCATTCATGGAATGTTAGCAGACAGGATGCAAACAAAGGTTTGAAAAGCGACCTTGCCCTCATCTCTCTCTGCCACTGTCATGAGAAAGACATGTCAGGGCTAGCCTGCTGGTCGCAGGACAAGGAGGAAAGACATGGAACAGAGCTACTTCGCCTAAGCCTAGCTTAGATCAGCCGACCCCAGACCAAACTTCACATGGCTGTGGGCAAGCCCCACTGAGATTAGCAGAACAGTCCAGGTAAGCCCAGCCTAGATTCGACTCACAGGGCTGAGCTAAGTAAAGGTTCATTCTGAGATTCTGTGCTTGTTACACAGCAGAAACCAACTGGTGGAGCCTATAAATCATGATCCCTACTAACTATCTGACCGTTTCCTTCTGGTTTATCCCTCTCTCTTTTCTGCTCATATTGGCCCCTTTGCTATTTTCCAACTACCCAGGTATACTTCTTCCTCAGTATAATTACCTTTATCTGTTGCCTCACATCAAGATATCTAAGGCTTACCCCTTACCTACCTCCCTGTATAACTATACAATGGAATACTATGGACGAACCTTGAAAAGATGGTTAAGTGAAGGAAGCCAGTCACAAAACACCCCCTCTTTCTGCCCCTAAAATAGGAAAGCCTGTTCAGCGTTTGGGGGTTTTGACTATTCCCTCTCCCTAAATGCTCGTCCCTGTTACCTTCACAACTGGTCCCTTCTTGGCATTCTTATTTCAGCAGAAAAATCTCCCCCCCAGAGGCCTTCCCTGGATTATCTGAAGTAGATACATAGTCATTTATGACACCTCTCTGTTAATTTCCTTTATATCACTTATTAAGTTCACTCAACAGAAGTGGAAACTTCTATGTGCTGAGGACTTCTCAGCGTAACTGTAGTGATGAGCGAGTCAAAATTCCTGCCCTGATGTAACGCACCATCTGGTGGAGAGCGGACAGCTAGTGTTAAGTAGGGATATAAATTATGGAGAAAATTAGAGAGTGAGAGAATAAAAAGTTGTTGGGACCAGGAAGGAGCTACTCTACCCAAGGCCAGTCATAGACTAGTAAACTGACCGTGAAGCAGGGGCCTGAGGGAAACAAGGGAGGGCCGGCCTCGGGGTTGGGAGTGGGGGATGTCAAGGAAAGAGCGAGTTGAGATTCAAGCCCAGTGGCTTGGAATATAATTGTAGGGGGGAGCAAAAAAGGCGGCATTTTAGTCTTTTGGGTTTGTTCCCCGCTCCCCCAAGGGGGCAGAGGATAAGATTGTTGAAAAGCCATGCGGAGTTTGAGGTGTTAAGTGTAACATCGAAGTAGGGCTGTCCTGCAGGCAGGTGAGACTATGGGACTGACGCCAGGGGTAACAGGCTAGATGTAGGTTAAGGATTCAGCCATAGAAAAGTGAACGATTAGCTTGTTAAGAGATATTTTCAAAGGACTGAAGGAGGAGTGCTTCCCACTAAGTCTTAGGGCATTCAAGAAAATATTTTTAAAATGTAGTTTCTGACACTATTTTCTGGTATGTCTGATATTGTTTCCCTGTCTCCTCTCCATTCTTCAGCCCCATTGGAATGCATATGGCCTGTCTTATTCACTGCCACAATCCCACGTGCCTAAGAAAGCATTAGGAAAGTAGTAGGTTCTTGGGAAATAATAATGAATAAATAAATAAAGTTTGTCTTCCTCTTTAGGCCTTTTTAACTAAGAAAATAAATATCTATAATTTCCTCCAAGGAATATAGTTTCTCAGGATGTCAGAATTTGTCTGGTGAATTCCTCTGACAGTGTCCACGCAATTTTTTAATGTTAGATTTCATGCCTGGTTTATTTCTAATGATTTCACTAACTTATAGGTCATTAAAATGTAAACAAAATAACCCAAGGAAGACAAAATGGACACTAACATCTCTGCTGAAGACTCTATGAAAAACATTAGACTTGCAGCTGACAGGCTTTTGACTCTCCAGAGCCTTTTGCTCCTCATAGGACAAGTGAAGTAAATTGGGTGTTTGGTCTAAATGACTACAGCAGCACTGCTGCCCCTTTCCAGCTGTATGATTTGCACAATTCCCGTTAAATGCACCCTCTTCCTTAAGCTTTGGGATGTTGAGCCATATCCTGTCATGTTTTCCTCTCCCACTGAAAATGAAAGAACAGTTTCTAGTAAGACCAGAACTGTTGAGTTGTACAGATATTAAAAGAGGAAAGTGACTCTTTTCTTATTTGGTAAATATTTTGCTTTTGAAGCATCAGTAACTAATCACAGCTGTTTCCTTTAGTTACAAATGTATCCAATCAGGTAAAATTCTAAATGAAATACATAATCCACTAGAGTCATTCCATTAGACAGTACAATGGGAGCCTTAAGCCTTATGAAATGTATGTATTAAGTATGCATGTATTCATCAAATCAAAGCAGCTAATGGGTCTCTGATTAGCACTTTAACTCTATTATGATGATACCTGCATCTCACCCGGACTCTAAGCCACATGAACAAGATGCTGTTCTGTATGATATACAACCTGTTATGAGCCATCATTCCGGTTAAATACCCCAAACTAAATTTTGGCTAGAATTTCATTCTTGAAACTCAAGGGCAAAGAAAGGCCTGCTAAGGTGATGTAGTCTTCAGTTTTAACCTGAAAAGTACTTGTATATAATTCTTTATGTGAAAACTGAAATGAAAATTAATCCAAATTAACCTCATTTAGGGTTCATAAAAGATTGAGGTTCCAAAGAGACTGTTAGTGGACAATGGCTAGTTAAATCCAGAATTATTCAGAAAAATAGCAAGTTTTTATTAAGTATTGTAAAAATACAGCAGACTTTGTGGCAACTTATAAATAAGTTGATACTTTGAACCTAAAAAGCAATATAAAAATTCATTTCTAAATGCAAAGCAGCTACCCTTTGTTTAGGGTTGGTTCAGATGAATGCATAATTTTGTTTTTAAGGAAAAGATGATACAATTAGCTATGTTACCATTTACATATACCTAAGTTTTATCTGTTAAAAAAGTTCTTTTAAAGAATCCAATTTAAACACCTTATGCGTTTCTTCAATAATGTTCTCCACGCATTAGAAGCACTCCTTGATGGGCAGAACTCAGGAAACTCTTTGAACACCAGATCATACTGACATCTACAACACAGGCCTCTCCAAGGGAGCCCAGCTCCAACATGTAAGGAAGGCCCAGTTCAGAAAGTAACAACGAGGTGGTAACTTATGATAGTACTAATCAGTATCAAAAATTAACAACTTTAGGTATCTTTGTTTGGGGTTTCTGTGGTTTAGGCACATCCAAAATTTCTTCATAGTCTGCACTCATTCCCTTTGCCCAGCGACCAACTGTAACCATTCGATCTGTCAAGAAACAGAAAAGTCAGAATGTAAGAAAAACCGTCATCAAACACATCCACCTAAGTTGGTTTTGATTTAGCAAAGGAACTAGTTTTGACATGAATAATCACAAGGAGGGAATACTCCATCACTAAAGGAAAGTGAGCAATTCCGTAATTGATTATAATCCTTGATTTCCGAGTACTACAGGCAATTTCTCATCCCAATTAGGGAAATGCTGCAACTGCTTTGCAATGCACGAATTGATGAGAAAGCGCTTTCATTCTTTCCCAGAGTTCATCATTACAGAGTCAATGAATTCCAAGAGTCTGTAAACAGCAAGACTTATGAAGCATCACTTTTAAATGCACAAGATTCCACCTGTGAAATTATACAACATCTGCTTGTCAGTCTTGTCACTTGGGAACTGGCAATCCTCCCAGGAGGGAGGATTCAAATTCCACTTCATCATTTCAATCTCACTGCCTACAATGTGGTAAAGACTATCTTCTAGACAAGATTATAAACAAGAACTTTTGGTTTTCAAATATAAATGTTAGATGCAGGAAGTAAAAACAGGCAGAAGTACTTGTGTAGTACTCTGACTATTTGAAATAAAAAGAAATGTGTTTTTTCCCCTCAGGAGCACTACTGGGCTATCTACTATCTTGCGTTCTCTCACACAGGGTTACCACCATTCTAATCCAGGTAAACTAATGTGATCATGGTCTCCACTTCTCCTCAAACCTGCCATAGGTATAGTGAACATTTATGAAGTTTTTGATGACCAAGGGTGGTATTTCATTAGGAAGAAAATAAAACTGGGCAGATACTGTGTGGACAACACAATTTTAATATTTTTGGCAGTTTTTGTGACCAACTCTGAATCCTTCAGGTACACACAAAGCAAACCATATTATGAGGATACTCAATTATAAGAATAGTGAAAGTTATTTTCGTATTTCTTATTAGTGAATCCATACTTTAAGTAACAGAACTGGCAGTGTTATTAAATTAGCAAATATAAATGTTTGCGGATAAGATCAGGGTCCTCTAGGGCTTACTGGTCACTTTTTTCCTCACCTGAGAACAGCAGCAAATGCTGTTAGCACTGTGCCTCCTGCTGACCGAGAAATGACTGCATCATCACTGCAGCAGGAAGCCAGGCTGCCTTAAAATCAGTAGTATCTCAATAAGAAAATGCAGCAAGAACAGAGGGTTACTAATCTTATCCCTTCTGAATGAAAACCCAGAGATCTCACCTGAATTCTGACTTTGAGGGCAATCTTTCTTGAAGTGTTCCACAGAGCCACAAAGTCTACAGCAACCACCTAGTAAAAGAACAAAGTCATTGAAAACCTCTCACACTTACACAGGGCTCCTAACATGTCGAAGCCCTTTCACATCTTAGCTGGTCCTCACGACCTTCTCAGCTGCAAAGGCTGCTGAAGCCGGGAACACAGGTGGGTGCCACCATTCCTATTAGTAAGTTCATTCTCCAATCCTCTTGACCTCACAGAGCACTAAACTGTGCCTACCCATTTGTTGCACCTGGCCTTCAAGGGAGACATGGGAAAGAGAAAAGAGGTATGATGGAAGATACTAGTCCTCTGGAGTGTCCAAGAGCCACGGCGTAGAAGCCTGGACCATGGTTAGATAGCCATGGGTTTGCTAACTCTTAAACCTGTGAGCAAAATTTGTGTGCTCATGTATTCATCGGGGGTGTCCACAGGTTTTATCACATTCTCTAATGATCAATGACTCCCCCTACCCCCACCACCCAAAAAAGGTTAGAAACCACTGCTCTGCAGTATAAGTCAGATGGGGGTGAGCAGTTACGAAAGGAATAAAAATTGACTTTTGTTTCCATGCCTCCTATCTGCCAGGCACCCTAACCGTAATTAAAATGCTTATTTACCTACTTTAAGCAACACTGTGGGACTCTGGTTTCTAAAATGAGTCTTTTACCTAATGGTCACATTATCATGATTGTGCTCACGGTGTTAAGTAACTTACTCAGAAAAATGACTCTACAAAATACAAACTCCTCACTTCTATGTGATCTACTCTTCTTGCTGCACTTTTTTAAATATTTAATAATTTTAGTTGACTATCCAAAGCCATCTTTGCTCCTTAGTCATGTTATATGACCTGTTTCATAGGTTCAAAACTGAAAGGCACTTTTGAGCAGTTCTCCAGGCCCAGGCCTCTATGCTGTTTGTAGAGCCATGGTAAAATAATATATTTTAATCCTCACAACTTTTCAAAATAAATACCATAATTCATTAAATCTAAGATTCCACTGATTATAAGATGTATCATTGTTTTACATATGTCTCAGAAAAAAGAAAACATGCCAATTATGTGGGACCAACCAACGGTGAGATACATTCTGAGTTCAGCAATATTAAAATGTGAAAAAACATGCATCTTAGAATCAAATGAAACATGTACAGTTTTTTTCACCTCCATTTTACACGTAAAGAAACTGAGATGAGAGAAGTTAAATAACATGGCCAAAATCCCACAGCCAGTAAGCGGCGGTGTGCAGCTACACCCAGTCAGACTAACTCCAAAAGCTATGCTTTTTCACTGGACTTCTCCAGTGGAACCCAGGACCTGACATAGGAGGTGTCTAGAACCTGGGGGTACTAGCCATTGCATTAACAAGGGACTCACATTAACAGATGACAATCTCCTTAAAGTTTTAGAATCACAAGACTTTATTGTGATGACCTTAAGACATTAGCTAAGCTAAAGATAAGAAAGTTACATAATCCCATGCCAGACAATAAAGAAAATGTTCAGAAACAAAAATTACTACAAATATGACAGCATAAGCAGCCCTTTTCAGAAAATGGTATGCTAGACTGAGATTAAATTCACAACACTATTTTTTAAATCTCATATTTAAAATCTTATATTAGTTTGAAATATAATCCCTTTGCTTCTGTTATGTTTAAAAGCAGAAATGTATAATATATTCTCATAATGATGCTAAAGCAAGTAGAGAGTTTGAAATATTCAATGAGTTTTTCTGATTTGACTTATTAATATGTCAAGTCATATTACCCAAAAAGTCCAGTACACAGAATAGTGCTCAATAAAAATAATCAAATTCTCAAGGTTTTACTACTTATTCAAAGATGTATTCAAGAACTGATTGACACTATAAATTAACTATAACTCTTCATGCTGACTCACCATTCCTGACACACAAAGGTAATAATACTCACCATCAGCATAGATTCCTTTGGAATTATCAGGGCAAGACCTGGACAAGTGCCCCATTTCCCCACAAACAAAACACTTTGCAAAGGGAAATTCACCTGTAAGGATCAAACAGTTCCTCATAAGTTGGTTATGTATATTACAAATCATGTAATTCATATTATTTTAAAATACTCTGAGAAGGAAACAAGTTTTTACATAATTTAAAATTTAATCTTACATGATTTCAAAAAGTGGTATACTCGTGACCCTGTCAACAGAAAATCCTAGTTGGCTACTTTTTGGCCATTTTCCCACTTTTGATAAGCAAATCAAAAACTGATTTAAAGAAAAGAACATACCAAGAGCTGGGTCTACTTTAGCCTTGCACCTGGTTATTTCGTGTTCTGTAGATCCACATCGATAACATATTCCAGTGCCCATATCTTGATTCTCAAGGGCAGCCGGGCAATCTGCAATCCCATGGCCAGGTTTTCTACAATGAAAACATACCTGGGAAAACAAAATGTGAGTTTCCACACTGCAAAACTGCACTGGCTTTACCAATTCTTGTTATCAAAAATATTTTTAAAGCACTTCTCATTTTAAGGTTATCTAGTACTTTTTCTGAAATTTCAAATTTTATCTGGATAAAAAAGCGTTTCACACAATCCTAAACAATAAGAAATGTCATTTCCATCAAAGTCTCAGTGTTTGTGAAAACCCTCAATCTGTCAATTTCAGACACAAAGTTGGAAGAGGCTCTGTAGGAGATAACCACTTAAATGAATTAGGCAACTGTGGACTACATATTTCATTAATGCAGATGTCTGACTAGAAAAACTCAATTTTCTAGAGTAGATGATAGCCATAAATATTATAACTCAAAATTAATACTTGCACATTTAAAGTTCATATAACTGAATGAATTTGGGTTAAATGATTCCATTTGAATTATGATTCAAATCATAATATAAATTTCATACCAAAAAGTATACCTTACAGTTTTATATCTTTATAATACATATTCTTTAATATTCAAAATCAGATGTTTCATTTTTTAGAATGTATAGCCAATCCATTTTAAAGGAATAATTCTAAGATGAATTATTTAGCTCCAACATAACACTGGACAATGTTTCACTTTTTTTTACATACTACCTAGCAATTTGGAGGATTTTTTGCTGCGATGAATGAGAACATCAGTCATAATCAAATTTAAACTATTTTATTTAAACTGGAAAAAGTATATATAGTTCTTGGATAACAAAGTTCATCTATAACTTTTTTTCAAAATAATCATAAGTTTTTTAAAAAGCAAATTCAACAGGCAAAATAAAACATAACATTTTACAACTACGCCCCTTCTTTTTTTTTTTTCCTGTTTAATAACAATGGGAAAAAATGAGTCCCTTCATTCATCAGTGACTTTTACATTTAGAAGGAGCTGGTCCAAACAAAGAAATGCATTTATTTATTTATTTATTTATCCTCATCCAAGGATATGTTTGATTTTAGGGAGCGAGGGATGGGGAGACAGAGAGAAAGAGACATCGATCAGTGATCAGTTGCCTCCCAGGGATCCAACCCACAATATAGGTATGTGCCCTGACCCAAAAAGTGAACCAAAACCTTGTGGTGTACCAGATGATACTCCAGCCAACTGTACCACTGGGCCAAGGCAAGAAAATGCATTTATTCTACAACTGGAAGAAAAGCTAATGCTACATTTTGGATCACCAACGTAAGAGCTGTTAGATTTTTGGTGATGCCAAGGTGGTCTCTAACAACCTGACGGCTCGCTGATTAGTTTTTATGTAAACTTCAAATACAAGTTTCTTAAATGATCCTTAAATTTTATGTAAATGGGACTGTGGAAAGTGGACCAGTAAGTATCTATATGTTAATTTATTAGCAATTAAGAACTGATGCTAAGTATGAGGTATTAAGAAAATTACAAGAGCAGTTGAAGGTTGGTTACAACAAGCCACACTATTTAAAGTATATCCTTAAATATAAAGCATTCCTTTAAAAGAAAAAAAAAGTCTTTCCCCCTTAATTACAAATATAAGACTTCTATTAAAAGGTCACAATATTAAACTTTTTCAAATAGAATGCAATTCACTATGCTGTTTATGTCAATTATCTTTAAATTAAATTATGTTTAAGTTAACTTGACTTAAAAATATTTTAAAATAATTGTACAATCTAAACAAAACTATCCTGCTCCAAATAGAAATGGTTATCTTTTCCAACCCCACTTATCCATAAGGACGGTCTCATCAGTATTATCTTTAAATAATTATCTTTACACATGACATTGCATAGAACCAATCCTGCAAATGTCAGAAGCTACATTTATGGCAGCTATAACATTTCAAACCTGCATGGATACAAACAGTGCTCTGCATTTAGTAATTCTAATTTTAAAAAATGAAAAGTATAAAATGATAACAAATCCTGACTCATATGGTATCCTGCTATATAAGGGACTTAGGAAATTCACTTAAGAGAAGGGAAAGAATTATACAAAGTACTTCACTTACTCTGTCTGACATAGTTTAAAATCTAGGGCTGGGTACCACAGAAATAAATGTGCAACCCCCAGCATTCCTCTGGGTGTAAAATGGGAGGGAGGGAGCAATGACTAGGGAGAGTCTCAAGAAGTTTTAACTCTGCTGCTCTATTACTAACTACTATGATTTGCATTAGAGCTCCTTCTTGTGTCTCAGTTCTCCATGGATAAAGACAAAAGTACATCCTTTCCAAGTAACTGGAACTACACATATTCAACCTGTTGTACTCAACCTTCCTACTTATTTCGACCTTTTTAAAAAATGGCTGTTTGAAAAAGGGCTATTTGCAGACAGATGTGAGGTACTGGTTTTGAGGTCAGGCTCTGGGTTTGAAAAAATTTTTTTGGCTGCACTGCATAATAAGCAGCCCATTTAGGTTCATATTTTTTTAATAACACTACTTACATATTACCAGCCAACATTCTAAGCAATCAAATGTTAACACTTTTTCTTGGGTTTGAATTCCACATTTGCTACTAGCAAAGTGGTTTTCAGCAAGATACTTAACCTATCTGCATGTTAGTGTTTTCTACCCGCAATATGGGAATGCCACGTTTGTAGTGTTATTCTGATAATTAATCAGTATATTAAGAACCCAGCATAGTTAGTAGCCCTCACAAAGATGCTTTTAGTGCATAACAGCAATCTGACCACTAAAATATGTGAGTATATGATTAAGTTTAAAGACATATAAAGTAATATTTTGGTAGAAGTGATAATCTTACCATTGCATTTTTCTTTGCTGCTTGTCTTTTTAATCGTCTTCCTTCCCTGCGACTATCTTTCTTTAAAGCAATTTCAACTTCTTCCCTTACTTCCTGGCTGTTTGTTGCTATTATTTCCCCATTGTGAGACATCTGTGAGTTTTGTCTTAGGTATTCCATGAATCCATTCACATCTTCATTTAAGTACTCCTTTTTCTTTCTGTTCTTTTTGTGTTTTGCTTGGGGTGCATTATTTCTAAGAGACAGCCTATTGGTTCCAAGACGTTTACTCTTTGGTAGGTTTTGGCTTTTTTCCTCAAAGGAACCCTTCTTCATATCCTCCCATGATGTTGCAGGGAAGGGTCTTTTGTTATGTGTGGTAGTAACTCGTGCCCATCGGGTCATGGTTTCATCAGAGGCACTACATCAAGCTTTAAGACAAGCATGGTAATTAGTCATCATTAAAAAAAAAACAACTAAAGATGCATGCTATATAATTATATCACATATGCCCATATATGAAAGTTTGAATTATTAAAACATGGGTTTCTTTTACTTTATTTACGTATCTGTATATTTAATTCTATAATGTGCTGCACAGATATGCCTGTAATGTAAATCTTGTTCTTACCAGAGAAGCTACCACACCAGCAAAAAAACAAAACAAGAACGTGCCTACTATAATAGAGATACTTGTTTAAAACTGGAAAACATTCATTAAGAAGCCAAATTATTTTGCAAAATTTAAATCACAAAGTACCAAATTTTATTGTGTATAATGTGCACCCATGTTTTTGACCCAAACTCTCAGGAAAAGAATTCTTTCGTTTTAATTTTTTAATTCAATTCTTTATTTATATTCAGAAACAAAACCGATTATATTACAGGGTATTATTTTGCATATGGATATCATTATTGCTTTCAAGAGTTACACTTTTAACGCATAAACATAAATAAAAGAATTAAAAACATTTATATAGATACGGAATTAGTACTTCCCACGTATAATGCACATCCTTATTTTTCCCTTAAAATTTGGGCAAAAAGTACATATTATACATGGCAAAATACAATAACAGTGAATGAAGTTACTTTTCCAAACTTCACAGCATTCCTGGACGTTTATTTTTATATCTCTAAGTCCCAGGGCTACTCTCTTCCAATTTTGCTCATTTCCCATTTCAACGCAAACCATCCGCGTTGGCAAACTGTACACAGAAATCCTGTGGTTTCACGTAGTTTCTCACAACTCTTTCCTGCCGATTGATAAATAAAATACATAAAACTGTTCACTGTCACGTGATGGGACCGTGTCTAGCAAATCATCCTCAACTCGGCTGCACTCCTCCTAAGGCAGCATCCTGTGCAACAATCAACGTTAAAAACCTTGGCTCCTGTGGTCGAAAACCCCTTTAACACAACCTGAAGGGCGGAACCAACAGGTGAGATACTGTGCGTCGCTTTACAACACGCGCATACACTCGTCACTGCAGATCCTGGGACTATCACAGCGAAGGTGAATTATCCTTCCACTGAGTACCTGGGAAGGGGGAAGCTCTGGGTATCAAGCCCGGGCCGTCCGGGTCGACTCCCACGGCGGGCTCCAGCGGGACTTATGCGAGGGCCCGAGCAGCCAGCGCCTTACAGCTGAGGCACGTCCCGGCGCCGTCATCTCGGGCAGGCCACGTAGCCCGGCACCCCAGCCCTACCTGGTGCTAGGAGCTATAGGATGCCTAGCACCCAGACCCTCTGCCCTCCATCCGGGTCCCAAGAAACCACGGAAGGAACTCTACTGCACTGTGGTCGGCCCCAAGGACCCTCGCGTTCCGCCGCCCGCATCTTCTTACCACGAACGAATCCTCCAGAGCAGCTGAGTTAGCATGCCAGACAAGCCCCTTCCCCTGCGGCAGCTCTCGGGGCCGGAAGTACGTCGTCTTTGAGGGCGCGTCACTTCCTGCGGGCCAAGCTGGGGTTGGGTCGTTGGGCAATCGACTTGCTCAAGGGGTTCTTAGGCGGGTAAATGTGGCTAAGTAAGAGTTTGCGGAACGCCTAGAATTTGAAGGGCCGCCGCACTGGACACCTGAAACACGAAGCTGAAAAGTGCTCACTCCGTGCTGTCTGGAACTCATATTTCAGTGGCGAAATTGACGGAAGATGGGTGGGGTGGGACACGGGGAACGCTTTCTTACAGATAACCCTTGAACTTCACAAAACAAACATCTGGTCATAATGGCTGCGGGAGCGAGTTAAGAGCTTTCTAGGCAGATGTAGGGTAAAAGTATTAGCGCAGTGGGAGTGGATCACTGTGCTAGAACTTCTAGAAAAGACGTTGGGGGCCCTGTTGGCTAGAGGGCGGTGCCTCATGGCCTTTGTGCCTAATACTAGTTAAGCATTCAATTGAAATATATTACACTGTAGCCAAAGTTCCCTTTTTAAAACCCTGGTCTCCGAAACAGCTCATTATTTCAACAACCCCTCCCAAACGGTTACCACCACCCCTTGTACCTGTCGTATCCACTCAGTTCGCCAGGACTACTGCTCCCATCGGGGATGGGAAGCGGATTTAACGGCGGGGGCACCGGGCACGCACCCTGGACCCCGACTTCTGAAGGCATGTATTTTTATTTTGCCTGCCTCTCTCTCTTTTTTAAGGGGCCCAATATTTTCTTCTGTGCCCAGGGCCTCAACCAGCTTTAATCTGCCTCTGCCCGTCCCCATCATCATGCTGGATCTATTTCCTCACTTAGATAGATATCCACTTCTTTCTATTGCCACCCTCCTTATCACAGGTTTCGACCTCTCACGTGGATTACTGGCAGCTGACCTGGGCATTCGTACTTGCCTCCCTTAAATCCATTTTCCATGCTTTAACCAAGTGAACTTGTGAAAGTGTAAATCAGATATTGCTCTCCCGCTTTGATCCCTTCCATGGTTTACCATTGTTCTTAGGATGAAGTTCAAACTGCTTAACATGGTATTAAGTCCCTGCTTGCTTCACTGTCTTCACTTAGCAATCTTCCTCACCTGTGAGCTCCATGCATAGGAAACATCCTTCAGTTTAGCAAATGCCCCATGCACCTTGCTGTCCCCAGGCCTTCACATACGCTATTTTCTTTGTATGATACTCCCTTTCTTTCAATTAATTTCTACTAACCCTTCAAGGCTTTTTAACATTTTTATTCTCAAGTAATCTTTCCAATGTCCCCTCACCCAAATTATGCCAATCCCCTGTTGTACACTCATGGCAGTTTATTCTTCCTTACGGCATTTTTCAAATTTGTAATTATATAAACAATTGTGTAATAAGTTGTTTATTGTATCCCCATTGCCTAGTGTGTGTTTAGTGGTCAATTCATTTTTGGTAACTAAATGAAGAATAGGCACTTTGCAATACCTGTTAAAGCAAACTAGAAAGTAACCCACTTTAAGAGGAAAGAATAAAGTCAATACTGTGGAAGTGGTGGGATTTGATATGGTAAATATCACAAATAGCCCAGGTCTATGGTAGGGAAATTTGTATAAGACAAATCCTCCAGCTCTTGAATAGAGGGAGCTTTTTAAAACATAGGATACTACTGTTCATACCATAATGTTCTCAATCAGCTGGCTTCCACATTAACCTAGTGATATTTCGCAAAGGGATTTTCTTCACAGAAGCAAGGTAGTTGCACATAACAAACCACTAGAGGGTGCATTCAACTAAAACTTGTCTTATAGTATTGCGCTGAATTTTAAACTGTGGGCTGTTCATTCCTGGAAGTGAAAGAACATCTCAATTTGTTTTTGTGAAAGTACATCAAAAAAAATTAGTAATTAAATAAATAGATCATAGAAATCCTTTGGGATTCAGGAGAGAATGTTACTATTAGTATTATTAATAGCAAACTTTGAACATTTTATAGGTACCTACCACTGTGTGCTGAATGCTTTACATTCATCACCTAATTAATTCACCTGACATCTTGAGAGGTAAGTACTATTGTTTTCTCCATTTAACAATAAGGAAACAAGCATAGAGAGTTGAGGTAACTTATCCAAGGTTACACATCTAGTAAGAGGTAGAGTCCGGATTTGAACCATCTCAGACCAAAGGTATGGGCTTTAACTACTTTGAAATACTGCAGGGGATTGTTTGTTGGCCTGAACCCACTTTAAAACATTTTACTAAGTTATCTTATGTGAGACTTCTTTTTAAGAGTATATTCACTTTTATAATTCAAGGGATTGTCTTTTAAATTTATCCATTCAGATATAGTTGAAATACTGTATAAGTGTTATTTTCCTAGCAGTGTTATCCACAGGGTAAGTTAATTGAGGAGCTAGAACTTTGGTTATGAAGGGCTGAAGTACCTCATTTTTAGAAAATTGTTAAGTGTGTTATGCATACAGAAAAAGATATAAAACATAAGGTAATTAAAAAACACATTTGTGTAAACACTACACAGTTTAAGAGGCTGACCATTGCCAGATAGTGTTTTAAATTATTAATGTAATTTTTTTCCACAGGCAATACATTTTTATGTTTTAAACAAAATTAGTTTGTTATGATAATAAAAAATTTCTACAAAACATCTCTTATCCTGATAATTATACAACCTAGACAAAATATAAAAACAACTACCTGTGGATTCCAAAGAGTAAATAGAAGCAGACACTTGTGGAGGGGGGTCAAAATCTGAAAAAGCAACTAGTACGTGGATGAGTGTCTCTGTGTGTATGTACATATCTTTACCCTGAGGGTGGGCCATAGTCACAAAGTGCATGAACAGCTAAAACTGTAATACAAAGCCCACTATCATCTTTCTGGCCAAAGGAACCAGAGGAAAAAGCATGCAACAACCATACCTGGAAGGTAAGGGGAGAATTCTGGAAGGAAGAGAGCCAGAAGGAGCATTCCCCTACTTCTGTATATGAATCTCTCACAAGTCTCAAGCTGGTTCCTGAACTCACATGCACAATTCAAACTCAGAGGCTTAATGAAATAAACTTAAAATTTGTATTGCCATGCACCAAAAGACAAAGCCTATAACACAAGTCTAAAACAGTTAATTACCTACTTAAATTATTTTTCATGAAAAATGAAACAACCCAAAGTATATACAAAATGATGTCCATGATGTCCAGGGTAAAATCCAGAATATAAACTTAGAACTAGTTCAGTGGTACTTTGAATTCCAGTCTTTAAGAATTATTCCTCCTCACCCTGGCCAGTCAACACCGAAGTGTCACAGGCTCAATTCCTGGTCAGGACACATGTGTAGGCTGCGAGTTCAGTCCCGGTCCAGGTGTGTATGAGAGGCAACTGATCGATATCTCTCTCCCTCCCTTATCCTCTCTCTAAAATCAATCATCACGTCCTCGGGTGAGGATTAAAAAAAGAAGTATTCTTTTTTTAAGTTGCCTGCTACTATTTATTTTCCAGAGTCCTCAAAGAGCTGATCTATGCATGTTTTATAGCTGCATTCAATAGGATACACAGGGAATTGTTCTCATTCCATCTTACCTGGAATTGGAACCACTGCCATTAAAATTGAAATCCTCATTTTGGCCTAGATTCTCAGAGTAAAAGGTGTTCAGCCATCCGGGCTAGAGTCACTAGTAGGTACTGCGGGACTAAATATCCAAGGCCCAGCCTGGGCGAGCCAGCTCTCTAGCTGAGGCTCACAGTAGCGCGGGCTGCTCCAAAGCAACCTATTCAACCGTAGAGTAATTTGCAAGGGAGGTTAGTGAATCTAGAAAGGAAGGTTAGGACCGGATTTTGCCAAATTAGTTTTTTTAGCCAAATGAAAGTTCATTTTATCCTTTAGAGCTTAAGCAGTAAAGAGCTATACATAGGTTTTAGCTCACACAGTGGATCCCATTAAAATAGGCCTAGAAAAAAGGGTTATGTATAGAAAAATGTACCTAATGCTGTCCTCAGAATTGTCTGGACACATATCGAATTTCATTTAAATATAAAGAAAAATAAAACAGGAGAGAGTAAAGGATTAATGACCCTACTATTGAAAATAAAAATGAGATCCAGACCAGTGACACTCTAATAGCTTCTTCCTTAAAAATCTGTCAGTGATTTTCTTACCTGCTTTATGAACCCTTACAATAAGGCCTGTGGGTAATAGAATTAGGAGTTTCTTTATCATTTTACAAATGTTCTTTTATGAGTATGGATTATAATTAGAAGTTAATAAGTATAGTTATACTTATTAAAATGTTTTTTAGTCCATGGGAGTTTTGAGACATATAGATTCATAGAAAAACATACCTTTAAAAATCTTATGTTACTCTTTGACAGGTCAGTAAACAAAGTGTCAGAGAAGTTAAGTGATTACCATAAAACACACTTCTAGTGAAGGAGTTTTATTACCTGACATGCAGATACAGATAACGCTTTATATTTATTTTTCATTTGTATTGTTGGTTTTCTCAATAATGAAGTAACAAGCCATACAGACATACCTTGTTTTATTGCGCTTCACTTTATTGCCCTTCACAGATACTGTGTTTTTAACAAACTGAAGTCAAGACCCTCCACCAAAAAAACTATTATGACTCACTTCATCACTATACTTGCTTTATGACGGTGGTCTGGAACGGAGCTCACAGTGTCTCTGAGGTATGCCTGTATTACTTTATTTCAGGAGAGAAAGATAATGGTTTCCGAAGTGTCTAACGGGAGGAACCCATTAGTGGAAGTTGCTCGAAATTACTAAGCAATAGGAACAGAAATATGTGTGCTCCCCTGAAAAATTAGCACCTTTTTCATATTTTTTTTAAACATGAGAAACAATAGTATTGGAAATATTAATCATAAAAATGGTCTTCTTACTCTCACCCTCTTCTGGTTTGTCTCTCAAGTTCAAGTTTCTGATCATGCATTTAAGTGGTTAGAGCGTCAGGTACTTCAAATGAATACGTAAAAGTACATGTAGTGGTAAGATTTGCAAGCTCTCGTCTCTGAAATGAGCACTTCCTCTATGTGTGAGGAATTGCTACCTGATATGGGCCTCTGACTGTTCCTTCAGAGGGAATAATGGGCAATCTGTAGTCACCAATGGGATTCTATAAAGTGGAGTAGGTGAGGAAAAATCATTTTTTTTGATATCTGCTATTTGCCAGTACGTTGTTAAATGCTAGATACATAAAATGACAGCGTTCTTGCCTTCAAGCAGCCTGTGAGCATAAATGTGCAGTCTGGTAAACCACTAGTAAGGCAGTAAGTGAAGAAATTACATTGGTGATGCAGATTGCAGATAAACTTATTCTTCCTGAGAGATTTTGGAAAACTTTACAATAGAATACGTTGCAGACAGCTGGAGATAAGGATAAGCGAGGTGGTGAGGAGGAGTCAAAAAAAGAAGTAATCTAACTATCCTAGCCAATAAGATGAAATGCTTTGTGTAAGTAAAGCACATGCACACACACAAATGGATTTTAAGAGTGACAAGAATTTAAGCTAATACTTTACAAAGGATGAAGGTGCACATACCCAAGCACCACAATGTTTAGTACAGATTTAGTAACTAAGCAGTTATCCACCTGTAAGTCTCTGGGAGAAAAATAATAATGACTTAGAATGAACTAACATAAGAACACCACATAGTAGGGGAAAAGTAGCCCTCCAAAACATATGGCATAGAAAATAAATAATCTTGAGAAGGAGGCCCCACAAACATTTTAAAAAATATCTATGGACCAGGAAAATGTACAAAGTCATATTGTATGTATTCTGGAATATGTTAGTATATGATGATGAGCTCTATAAAGACGAACTGTGTACAGTCCATATTCCAGAGTAATCAGCAATCTAGTAGAGGACACATAACAGTTATGCCAGTACTACCCCAAGGAGTAAATGAAGGAGGGCAGATGTGGATTCACGCTCAGGTCAGTCAAGGCATCTCAATACAGAAATCACTAGCAAGTTTTCAAATAGACATTAGTGACATGGGTGTATGTTCTTTAGATATCCAAATAGTGTGTTTTGGAGCAGGAGAGCAAACCAGACAAGGGGACTTCTTTTAAAAGCTGATCTGAATGTGCAGCCTTCAATCTATCATATAGACATTGCTCCTTTTCCTATATTGGGTATTTGTTTTAAATATATATTTAGGATGGTGGTGATGGTTACACAGAAGCATAAATGTGCCTAGTGCCACTGTACACTTAAAATTGTTAAAATGGTAAATTTTATGTATGTTTACTACAATTTTAAAAACAGAAAAGGTGATATTTAACCTTTTTTACAAGTAGTATTTTCATCTTGATTCTCTTAAAGCACACTTATACATCCTTCCTTTATTTACTATTTAAGAATCAAGTTGTTAGCCATGTATAATTTCCCTTTCTTATTGCAAAGTCATATCTCAATTAGAAAGTGCTACTTGTGGAGCACAGAGCTTTATGAAAATAGTAATAGTCACTATTTATTAAGCAATCATACGCTCTAAAGCTTCCCAAATAGTTATGAATGGCAATACTCATTATATACTAATACTTGTGAATAGTAATACTCATTTACGCTTGGGGAAAACTAAGGTGCCGAGAGCTTAACTAACATTAAATTTGTCAAAACTGGACAATTTAAAATGTCTGATCCATTTGCTGTGCTCAGGCTATCGCTCCCATTACCTTCCTATGATTATCTACAGCAGTCCCCACCCCTTATTCACGGTTTTACTTCCTGCAGTTTCAGTTACTTGCAACCAAGCTTGGCCTGAAAATATTAAATGAAAAATTCCAGAAATAAATTTAATAAGCAGTACATAAGTTTTAATTGCACGCTGTTCTGAGTATCGTGATGAAATCTCGCACCATCCTGCCCCAGATGTGCATCATCCCTTTGTCCAGGGTATCTGCGCTCTAGACACTACCTGCATGCTAGTTGCTTAGTAGCTGTCTTGGTTACCAAATTGACTGTAAGACTAGTGATGCTGGCAATTCAGATATGCCAAAGAGAAGTCATAAAGTGCTTCCTTTCAGTGAAAAGGTGGAAGTTCTTGACTTAGTAAGAAAAGAAAAAAACTATATTCTGAGGTTGTTAAGATCTATGTTAAGAACAAATCTGTCTGAAACTGAGAAGAAAGAAAAAGAAATTTGTGCTAGTTTTGCTATTGGCCGCAGTGCATAAGTTAAGATGGAAAGGCACTAAATTTATAGGTGGAAGACATGAACAGAAAATGTGTTTGACACTTGCACACATGATGGCCAACATGTTGCACCAGAGTACTGTAATTGTTCTATTTCATGAGTAGTTATTGTTGTTAACCTCTTGCTATGCCTAATTTCTTAATTAGACTTTATTATAAGCATGTATGTATAGGAAAAAAACTGTATACACACACACACACACACACACATATATATATACTGTAATTGTTCTATTTCATTAGTAGTTATTGTTGTTAACCTCTTGCTATGCCTAATTTCTTAATTAGACTTTATTATAAGCATGTATGTATAGGAAAAAAACAGTGTATACACACACACACACACATATATATATATATATATATATATATCTGTATATATGGTTCACTCTGCTGTTTCAGACATCCACCGGGGGTCTTACAATGTATTCCTCACAAACAAGGGGAAACTATTGTATTTCATTCTATTATTTGCTAGGCTAATGTTAAAACACACTTTGATATCTAGCAAATATTCATCTCTCCTTCCCAGTTTCATACTCTGAATTTCATAATAAAGCCCTATTCGGAGGTGGTTGGATTCCTTCCCACACACACTCATGATAAATATATCCTAGAAGAGATTTTAAAAACGACCTTATTAGCTTTGAATGTGCTAGCAGCTTTAAAAGAGAGAAAATCCATATGTCAGCAATATAATGGAAAACTTGGGATCTGATAGAGAACAATTGTTTAGTTTTTATTTTTTTAAAAACCAGGGTGGCAAAAGATAAATTGATCTCTGTTTTAATTAAGCTAAACCCTTAGGCCATTTAAGTGAATGTTGAAGAGATGTACTAGAGAGTGTGTTGAATATAATGTGTTACTTAAAACCTTTAATAACCAAAACTTTTTACCTGTCTAGTAGAGAAAGATGTGATTGCACCGTCAAGCAAATTGTTGTCAAATGAATAAAATGCATAAAAGACTTTAAAACCAACCCTCTTTTACTCATTAAAGTCTTCTAGTGCCTCATTAATTTTAATGGTATAATCTAGCTCTGATTGAAGTGCACCTGAATGCAGTTAGTGCCTCATCAGTACTGATGAGTTCTAAGCAATTCAAGCCGTGTCTGCAGAGTGATCACAAATTACGTCTCTACATCTACACTGTGTGCATTTGCCCATGTCTTCAGGAGCTCAGCTTTCACATCCCAGAAGCCCAGTGTCTTCCCTTTTTAGCCTCACCTGCATTATTTAAAAGAAATTTCTATTTTAAGAGTTGCTTTTACACTAACTGAGTTTGGTGCAAACCAACATTTTATGGAGATGCCAAAAGATGACATTTCTTCCCTGACTTTTTGGATTGAATATAGAAATAGCCTATATAAGCCAAGTACCTTTTGAAAAGCAAGGAGACTGATACATATGTTAAAAACTAAATGACAGTCAGTTTATTGCATTTTTCCACTGTAACTCTGAGTTTCATAAAACTAATTTTAAAACATCTTCTTTTAAATCCTACTTTTATAATTCCATAATTACATCTCTCAAACTAGATTTACTCATTGTCAGATGTAGGTTATGCTTCCAGAATGAATACATAATTAATTATGGTATACCTCTTGAACCCTTGACCTCTGTTGTGGGTATTTTTAACACTAGGATATGTGACTTATTGAACATATGGGCCCAAAGCAAGAAGGTCAGACAATCCAGCCCCATACCCACCACAGGAACAAACAAGAAATTGGTCATTAGTCACAGCTGGGTAGGATCATGTCTCCAATAATGCAGAAGGCCCATTTACCAGATGCAATCCCTCTACCCTCCTTTTCTAGGTTCCATGATGGCCCTTTGTCTTCCCTTCCTATAGGTTTTTTTACAGAAAGGGTAAAATATAATTCATTCGGCTTTCTTTTCTGGATCATCTGGTTGTAGTTTTGCAGATCTTAGGTTAGTCTTAGATCCCAGGCAACTCTTTGATTTTAGTCTTACAGATGGCTAATCTCCATTATGTGCAGATTTTTCTAGTTTAAATCTCAGATAGCAGGTTTATTTACCTTTTTAAAGAGGTTTTTGGGGCTCCATCACTTTTGTTATTCCCCAATAAAATTTAAAGCCCACGTATAATTCCCTTCATATATGATTACAATTAAATATTTCTAATGTAGAAAGATAGTGATTAATTTCCACTTTGTATTAAATGCAGTAGATATTCCATAATTTATGCAGAAGTTTTCCTCCATTAATATTAATAGCAGCTATGTACTCCTTCACATTAAAAAATTAGACTTAGTTCAATTTTAAATATTAAAAAGGTGTTATGAAATATTTTTGACATTAAAAAAGAAATAATAGGCGTATGATGTCTGGGGACCAGCAGGTGAGAAGAGACATTATCATTGTGAAAGGGGTGATCAGTCCTGTCAGCAGAGAAGACAGAGCTGCTTTTACACCATGGGACAGGGAAGAATAGGTGTGGAACCCAAGTGACACAGGTAGTATTCCCTTGTACTATAGAAACCAGATGTGAAACAACCCAGGATTAGTTGCCGGGGCCTCAAGACAGAAGGGTTGGCTCATACAACAGAATAAGCCACCAAAGTCTGCCAAAATGATAGATGAAGAAGAGGGAAATTTAGAACGGATAATGGCGGAGGCCGAGCAGGAGTACCAGTGGCAGCAATGGGACTATAGTTTATATTGCCTCCCTCTTCTAAGGTCCCCCTTAGAAAGTAAGATCCGTGGGAGCCACGAAGAAGCTTCTCCCAGAAGTGAGTCCATGGGATGCAAAGAGTGGACTGTGGTGGCCGTGAAAATGTTTCACTGATATCTTCTCTTGCATAATTGAACTGACAGCTCCAGCTGCTGCCCCTTGGATCAGCCATTGTCTTTACACCAAGGCCAGGCTTACTGTGGTCTGCTTCCAGCTCATAAATGAGCAAGGCCCATTCTTGCCTTAGAAGATACCAGACTCTTCCAGCAGGCACGAAGACTCCCCACTGGCCTGGGTGGAAGTTTCTTGGAACTGCTTTGTAGTCAGAGGCTTTTCCTACCCAATCTTCCTTTCTTCCCTCTCAGTCTAGCACCGTGGTTTAAATGCATCTGCCTTCTGTTCCCTTCCCACAAAAATCACTTTCATGTTGAATCCTATCTTGGCATCTGCTTCTAGGCAGATCTAAACACAGTGAATATTCTTAAGTTCTCTGGATTCTTCTTGATATTCTGCCTACTTGTTCTACAGAATACTGAGAGAGAAATTTGTGTATCTGTCTATCTCCTCTTTCAATTCCATCAGTTTCGGCATGTGTTTTGAAACTTGTTAGATAGCCATGTATTTAGAATTTTTAAGTCTTCTTAGTGAACTTACATGTATGTACATATGAAATGTCCTCCATCCTTTTTTCCTGAAATCTACTTTGATCATTGCATAGAGCTTGTGAAGATATAGATAGATAGATAGATATAGATATAGATATAGATATAGATATAGATATAGATATGTATATATAATCTGCCCCCAGTTCCTGGCACAGAGCTACTAAAATTTTTGTAATTTCCTAAGTGATGAGAACACTAGGGGCATTTTTTTTGTTGTACTATTTGGTCTTTGACTTCAGTTCCTGACACTCAAATCCCTTAGAATTTCCTGGGTGATAGGAGTGTCTTTTGTTCTAATGAGGTGACTATTGGTAGGTTCCTAGGTGGCTTCAAAAATGGAACAGGTCACCAGAAGACCAAGCCATTAGAAGCTTCGAAAATTGGAGCTTTCTATCCCACCCTTCATCTTCCAGGAAGGGGTTAGGGACTGAAGATTGGGTTAATGATCAATCATGCCTATGTGGTGAAACCTCCAAGTAGGATAAATATGAAGAAAACCAGTTAGGCTTTATCACAGGCAAACTGCTGAAACACCTAACTTAGAAAAGAAAGACATATATTACATATAGAAGAACTATTGGCATAACCATGAACTTCTCATCAAAAAGCCATGGAAATCAGAAGACAAAGGAACAAAATATTTAAAAAGCTGAAAGAAGGTAAGAAAGAAGAAAGACAATTTAATGTTTATCAAGCCAGGTAATTAGGTCTATGACCTCCAAAAGGTGAATTTCACCCTATTAATGTATTGTGAAATCAATTGAATTGATCAAAATCAGCATTTTTATTTATTTTTAAAAAGATTTTATTTATTTATTTTTAGAGATGGGGAAGGGAGGGAGAAAGAGGAAGAGAAACATCAGTGTATGGTTGCCTCTTGCATGCCTCCACCTGGGGACCTGGCCTGAAACCCAGGCATGTACCCTGACTGGGAATCGAACCTGTGACCCTTTGGTTCACAGGCTGGCACTCAATCTACTGAACCATGCCAGCCAGGGCCAAAATCAGCATTTAAAAAAATCCTCGCCAACAATATATTTACTGATTTTAGAGAGAGAAGAAAGAAGAGAGAAAAACATTGATGTGAGAAATGATCAGTTGCCTCCTATACGTGCCCTGACCAGGGATCAAACCTGCAACCTAGGTATGTACCCTGACCAGAAATTGAACCCACAAGCTCTTGGTGTACCAGATGATGCTCCAGTCAACTAAATCACCCAGCCAGGACACAATCAGCACTTTTTAAAACTGAAAGAGAATAGGATAGTATAGAATAGAAAAATGTCAGAGTGCATCTCAAATAGTAAGGATGAATGTTATGTGAAATTTTATTTGGGTTTTGCATACATACACATGCACACTGGCACAGTTAAATGTGTGTACTGGGTTCTAACGTATTTTTCCCATAGGTTGCAGTAAAAGAAAAAAATGAAGTCACTGCCTTATGTTATTTAATCACAATAAAACCTTAGTAAGGTTTTATTTCCTTAGTTAGTAAGTGAATTATTTCCACTTTAGAAATAAAACCAAGAAAATTAAGTTAAATAATTTCCCTTGGCTATATAGCTGGTCAGTGACTGAACCTGAATTTAAGGCACATATTTTGACCTCAGGATAACTTCTTTCAGCTGCTTGCAAAATATACTCTTTTATGAATTTTGGCCAAGGGTAGACTGGCCAGTTTCTCATAAGCCGACATACAGTGGAATCTTGGTTCTTCAACTTAATTCATTCCAGAAGGCTATTCAAGAAGTGATTTGTTCAAAAACTGAATCATGCCTGAGAGACATGTAACTGAGCATACAGGTACATATCAGCATGAAAGGGTTGTCAGGTTGAGAACCAAAGTTTTGTTCAACACCCAAGACATTTCTCCATGAACAACTTTGTCCATGAACAATTTGGTCAAGAACCAAATTGTTCACGATGGGTGGTGTTCAAGAACTGAGGTTTGTATTATGACGGCACAGAAATTAGAAGGACCCATGTTTCTCTTCCCCCATGGAAGAGAGTCAGAATGATTTCCCAGCCAACAAAGCCTACTCTAGCTGTAGTCTGCCTCAGTTGCAAGGAATGTAGCAAATTAAAAAGGTCCTGTGACTCTGAAAAATGCTCTGTTCACATCAATGCTTCTCGAATATTTTCGCCTTTTTTTAAATAATTTTAAAAAATTTCTCAGTGACAGTTGACATACAATATTATATTAGTTTCAGGTGTATACCCCTGGTTAGAATTATTACACATGATATAACTTACTAAGTGATTATCCCAATAAATCTCATGCCCATCTGACATGATACATAGTTATTAGAATAAATATTGACTGTATTCCTATGCTGTACTTTACATCCCCATAACTTATTTTATAACTAGAAGTTTGTACCTTTTAACCCCCTTCATCTTTTTCACCTATCCCCCAACCCCCTCCCATCTGACAACCATCAAAATGTTTTTTGTATCTATGAGTCTATTTCTGTTCTGCTCGTTCGTTGTTTTTTTTTTAGATTTAATTGTTGATATGTCCTTATTACCATTTTTTGTTCATATTTTTATCTCTCCTTTCTTCTCCTCCCCTTCCCCTCCCTCTCCTCCTCCTCCTCCTGCTGTTCTTGTTCTCCTCCTCCTCCATCATCTTCAAGAAGACCCTTTAACATTTCATGTAATACTGTTTTGGTGATGATGAACTCCTTCAGCTTTTTCTTGTCTGGGAAACTCTTTATATGTCCTTCAGTTTGAAATGATTTGCTGCATAATCTTCGTTGTATGTACTTGCTTTTCATCACTTTGAGTATTTTTTGTCAGTCCCTTCTGGCCTGCAAAGTTTCTTTGGAGAAACCAGATGACAGTCATATGGGAGCTTCCTGCAGGTAGCTAACTGCTTTTCTCTGGCTGCCTTTATGATTCTCTCTTTGTCATTAACATTTTGCATTTTAATTATGATGTGTCTTGGTGTGGCCTTTTTGTGTTCATCTTGTTTGGTACTCTGCTTCCTGGACTTGCATGTCTATTTCCTTCACCAGGTTAGAGAAGTTTTCTGTCATTATTTCAAATAGGTTTTCAATTTCTTGTTCCTTCTCTTCTCCTTTTTGCACCCCCATGATGTGAATTTTGGTATGCTTGAAGTTGTCCCAGAGGCTCCTTACACTATCCTCATTTGGGGTGATACTTTTTTATTTTTGTTGTTCTGATTGGGTGTTTTTTTGTTTCCTTATATTCCAAATCACTGATTTGATTCTTGGCTTCATCTCCTCTACTGTCGATTCCCAGTAAATTACTCTTCAGTTACTGTATCCTTAATTTCTGACTAGTTCTTTTTTATGGTTTCCATATCCTTTTTTATGCTGTTGAAGTTCTCTCTAATTCACCTACTCGTCCCCTGAGTTCATTGAACATCCTTGTAACCACTGTTTTGAACTCTGCATCTAGAAGCTTGCTTGTCTACATTTTGTTTAGTTCTTTTTCTGGAGTTTTGTTATTTTCTTTCATTTTGGACATATTTATTTGTCTCCTCATTTTGGCAGCCTCCCTGTCTTTCTTTCTATGTATTAGTTAGAGCTGCTACATCTCCTACCATTAGAGTGGCCTAATGTAGTAGGTGTCCTGTAGGGTCCAGTGGCACAACCTCCCCATTCACCCAAGTTGGACACCCAGGTGCACTACCTCCTGCCCCCATGTAATTTGTGTGTACCTTCCTGTTGTAGTTGAGTCTTGATTGCTGTTGGCAAGTCAATGGGAGGGATTTACCCCCAGGCTGATCAGCTGTAAGGACCAGCTGCAACCACCATGGTGGGTCAGCTGTACAGGGTCACACCCCGCAGAGCAGGACTTAATTCAGCAGGGCTCTGGTGCCTGCCTTGTCCACCCATAGAGTGTGTTACCTGTGGAGGTGATAGGGTGGTACTTTGATGTGGTCTGAAGGTGTCCAAAGGGTGTGCTGGCTCTGGAGCCTTCCAAGAGGTGCAGGCCAAAGTCACCTGCCACCTATGTTCTATCTGGGGCCACCTAGCATGAGCTACAAAGCAATCTGCAGATAGCTCCTACTTGTGCTGGGCTTGGTGTTGCCCAGGACAGCCCAAACTGTGAACAAAGGCTGGCCACCACTAGCCACTAGTACCGGGCCTAAGGCCACTTAATGAGAGGTAACAGGCATGCTGAGGCCAACGCTGCTTGTTTGAGATATTTTAGGAAAGTCTGAGACATAAGCCAAGATAGGCTATTTGTATGGTAAAACTACTGGAAACAGTTGGGCTGGGTCTACAATTTGGTGGGGCTAGATCTCAGGGAATCTCCAAGGTGGGATGAACAGTGTTAGCCAGACTGATGGAGACTCAAATGTGGGTGCCTACCTTCCAACTCTGTGTGGGGAGGGCTCATTGAAGGAACAATGACCTCTGCCAGCACTCCTGTCTAGGAGTGAGCCGCCCCTCCAGCTCTCACCCTGATGCCAGACAGTTCAGTTTCTCTCCATGTGTCCCTTTCAGGTTGCTGCCCCAGTGCTAGAACTCAGAGAGTGAGGCCAAGTCAGTTCATGCATAGACCCTTTAAGAGTAACTGGCTGGGCCTCCAGAAGCTCTCTGTCTCACTCAGCCACAGTCCCCGCTGGTTTTTACAGTTAGAAGTTATGGGGACTTCTCTTCCTGGCACTGGAACCCTGGGCTGGGGATGACTGGTGTGGGGCTGGGACCCCTTGTTCCTCAGGGCAGACCTCTGCAGCTGAGATGCCCTCCTGATTTTTATCTGCCACACATGAATGTGGGACGAGTGTGTTCTCTATCCCTGCTCCTTCTAGCAGTCTCAGTGTGGCTTTTTAAAAATATCCTTAGCTATAGGATCTCCATTCCACTAAATTTCAGGCAGTTCTGAATGATGGTGCTTCTGTTCTTTAGTTGTATTTTTGATGTGGTTGTGGGAAGATGCAAGTACCACATTTACCTAAGTGATCATCCCAGTAAATCCATCGTGACCAGGTGTTCTGCATCTTGAATAATGATTGAACTAGATCTTAATAAACAGGAATATTAGCATACTACTTTGGCTGAAAGATATGGCATTTGATTAGAATTTTAATAGTTAAAAGTCCTTTATCTTGTCCAATTGACTTATCTCACATTTAAAAAAATCTTTTACTTTCATTGTAACACTGTGAATGTACTTGTTTCTTGTGTCAAATTATAATTTACCACAACTTCTGCGAACAGAATCATATCATTTAAATGCTTGGCAGTGCTTGAGGAGAAAGAATATTCTTGTATACAATTTAAGTGGTGTTACATGATCTGAAAATTGTTCGAAGAGCTGTCAGGGATAGATATTTGATGAATATGGAGAATTTCAAAAAGAAGAGAGGTGCCAGATTGAGTTTTTAGGAATCTATTTTAGACGTGGTTTACATGACTATCTTTAGTTATGAATTACGTTATTCTTAAAGAGTAAAGTCACATATGAGTACATTTCTGGTAATACAATAAAGGTCAAACAGCCCCACAAATCAAGAGTTTCAAATGCAGGTAAGATAAAGATTTGGTACTAACAGTCTGCATGCAGGCCAGCATCGAATGCCAGTGCTAGTGTAGCTATTGATGAGAAGATCTAATGGCTGAAGATGAGAAATGAATTAGGCAAAAGTACAGCAAAAAAGGAAAGAGGTGTTAGCTGTGTACCTTAGGTATTCAGTTAATTTTTGTTGTAAATGATGTTTTTAATGTTGCTTGGGATGTCGTATATAGGTGACAAGGCTTGCTTTCTTTTTATATTGGTAGCTACGTGCATTTTTATGCCGGGGCTTGTTTTTCAGCTTCTAAAAAAATTTAATGTTGGTATCTGTTTCTGTCTAGTCTCTTCAGCTCATTTATCCTTATGTTTCTTTAGCTGTATGAATTTGCCTTCCTTTATGACTTTTATGAGTAAGATCTTTCAGAATAGAAACTGTCAGGTCTGTTGGTTTGCCCTGAAGGATGGTTTTAAGGGATATTCAAAGATAGATTACAATATTATAATATTCCTTTGTTTATTAAATATTCAGCAAACCCTTACATAGTACTTAAAATGTGTTGAACTTTACAATTATTAATTACTTTTATTCTCCCAACAACCCTATGAGATAGGCATTATTATTGTTGTCATTGTATACAAAGGCCAATGGGGAACCCAGAGACTAAGTAAGTCATTTAATGTCATATAGTGGAAGAATTGGGACTCATACCCAAGCAATGTGGCTATGGAGTCAATGTGTTTGGTCGTGACACCAGTCTTCTCTACCCTCCATCCCTCCGTCCCCATAATGCCAGTCACTGCCTGAGGTTCTGATTCCTCTTTTGTCTACAGGGATTGACTGTAGAACACCCCTCCACCCTATCCCATTCAGGGTTTTTAGCGTTTTTAGCGTGATGTCCTGAATTGTACTGGGTGTGGCTTCCTCTTCTAAATTTCTGCCACATAGCAATTTGTCACTCACAAGTTAGTGTGCTGCCTATTAGCGCCAGCATAAGTATATTATTTTTATACCTTTTTTTTTTCAATATAGCAGGAGAGAAGACAGATGCTTATATAACAGCAGATTTATTTTAACTGGAGCACCTATAGTACTCCCAGAATTCAGAACATGATCTCATTTCTGTTATTCAAGCTAACAATATTTTTATTTTGTCTGTGAAGTGATTTTATAACTTGTTACAGAATTAGTTGCTCCCACCTCTTTTGTCATGACCCTTCAAGTTATAGACATCACAGGATGAATGGAAAGGAATAACAAGATTTGAGATAAGGTAGGAATGTGCATGCTGAGGGAAGAAATCAGCTTTCAAATTATACTAAACACATTTTCAGTACTTCAGGAATCAAATTTCGGATTGCTTTTGGAGACTGCGTATGTAAACAGACAATGGTCAGGCCATACGATAACAAAATTCTGACCCTCAACTTCTGCAGCATTCAGTTTAGGAAGTCAAACTACAGTCTGTAGCAGTCAGCCCAGAGATCGGGCATGGTCAGTGACTGCCATCTTCCCCAGTTATTGTCCCTGCTTCTACTTCAGGACCAACCAGAGAATGTCAGATATACTCCCCAAAGCAATTTCATAGGATACCCTACTTCTAGTTAGCCTACCTCCAGTCTCCGCATGCCAACAGCCCCACTCAGAACATACCTGAAGCCTCTACTTTTTTTTCACCCTAAAGTTTTCCCATGCCTGCCTCAGAGTTTCTGCCAAGTTCAAGGCACAGTTGCTGACTCCCTCGCTATAGCAAACCCTGAATAAATAGCCTGTTATTTCTACACTTTCAAGAGAGATGAATCTCCTCTCGTTCTATTTGTCAGAAAATTATATTAGTTCACTGTTTTCCAGTGGTGTCCATAGGGATTTATTAAAGGGTTAATTGACTACAGTAGCATCAAGATAGTTAGAGGTTTTCTAGGTTTGCATGTAAGTAGAATTACAAATACTATTTTTTATCATTGCCTTAAAATATTTTTGCTTCCTGCTACTCATAATTGGATATCGTTTGACTTCATATTGGCATTAAAAAACCGCAGAAACCAAAGAGATTAGGGAGAGTTTTATTGTAAAGATAGACAGGATATACAATTCTACATTTTCCCAAGTCTACAAAAACTCTCAGAGTAGAAGTTTCTTTATGTCCGTGATACCAGCAGACAGATTATTTATAAATTAGGGAAGGGAAAGTTTACTTCTTGCCAAACTGAGGCAAAGGCGGTGGCACCTTAATATCTTGACCTCTTTCCAACTTCTTTTCACAATCCACCAAGTAATTGACTCCATCGATGACTATCTGAACAAGTTCAACCTTTGATAGTGAAAAAAATGAATGATTAATTTTCATAGAAGACACATGCAATGTATTGATCAACACCGGGATAATGAGAACAACACTGGAATAATGAGAACTTGCCATATTAGCTAGACTTCATAACCAATTCTTCTCATTATTTCCCTATAGGGTCAGGGTAGGAGAGATGTCTGATGGTCACTGTCAGGTATAGGAAGTATAGTATTTCACAGGGCCTCTCCCAGTCTTGTTTAGTTAAAACAGGGTTACTACTTTGTGTGTGAGAACTTTCTTTGTATGTGAAAACCACCAGTTTGCATCTCAGAAACTTTTTCCCCATCAGCCTCAGCTGTAAAATAACAGAGCTTGCTTAAAGGTGAAAAGTACACAGTGACACCCTTGTGTTGTTCTTTGGCTTGGATCTGAATTCTGACCTCCCACTAGGCTATCCAAGCACTGAATATGCTATATAGTTCGGATGGTATCATTTATACAGTAAATATCTTTCTGAAAAATTGTTTAAAATCAAATGTTTGGCAATTAAATCATGTTTTCACTGTACCAGCCAGGTTTGCAACTTAAAGGAAACTTTGTGAATTATATTAAGATAAACTTTTAAAATTTCTGCTTTTTGAAAAATGTTAGAACTTTGGTTTACAAATATTTATTGTTTTTAAATTAGAGCACATCTACATACGAATTTTTTCCTGAGGTCACCTCGCTAACAAATTACTTGCACTGTTCCTGCAGAGACCCGAACTGAGTTAGCAAGCAATTAGTTAACTCCAGACAGCACTAAAATACATCATATAACACAAGGATGAACAGCAGGGACGGAAGGGGTTGCCGAGTGTTGCAACTGAACATGCATTACGCATGGGGGAGTCCAGTCCCCCGCCCACCTCTTTTCATGCATAAAGAAACTGAGGCTCTGAGGGAGGGTTGGATCAGAAAGGTAGTCATTATTAAGCCAAGAAACACATTTTCTACTCATCCAGCGGACCCATCCCAGTGTTGAAGAGGGTGCAGTGAGATGGGTACCACATTCATTGCCAGTGGGACTCTATCTTGGTAAAACTCTTCTGATAGGAAACTTAGTTTTAAGGACCCCCCATCTTTTACCCAGGAATCCCTTTCCTAGAAATTTATCCTAACTAAATAATCAGAGTTGTAATTAGGGTAATGTAAAGAGATTGTCATAGAGTTATGTATAAAGATGGTCAAATAACGCATCAAATAATTAGGGAGATAGTAAATAGATAATAGATTACCTTTAGTAGAATATTATTAAACATGTTTTTGAATATAGGAAACTGCTCATAATAGAATACATTGGAAAAAGCTTTGTTATAATATCAAGTGTATAATACAAATTTTGTAAAAAAAAAAAACTTTTTTGAATAATTGTAAAAATGGAAGTCAATTCAGAATAATGTTCACAATAGTTATCTCAGGGTTCTTAGGTTAAATTTTTAATACTTTGGGGCATTTTTCTAGCTTTTGTAATGATCACCTATTAACGAGACATAAAACTTTATTTCAAAGCGATAAATACCTTGCTTTCCATTAATAAAAATCTAGATATTATTAGCAGCAGACAGAGCTAAGCCCAGATTTTCTTTATTCATGGTACCACACATTATTCAACAAATTTCAGAAGCTTTGACATTTTTAACTGCTTCTTCCTCAGTTACTTTACCAAAGCTGGTAAAACACCGGCTGATTTAATTGTTTTGAGTATTTTCTCCTTTCTTTTCCTCAGTCTACTGGTAGGGATACCAACAGGCAGTGAAATATTCAAAACAGGCCAGGAAGAAGGAAGAACATTGATAATCCACAGTTTTAATAACCAGCCACTGAGTTATTGAGAGTTGCATGTAATAATAATGAGGCTTTTAAATCAATGATAGACACAATGCATTCAATGGGGCCACATCTAGATAAGTTGTACTGTGATCTCAGTACTAATGTACTGAGATTCGTATTTGCTTAAGATTCAGATGTATGTTCCTTAAGTGTGCTCTTTTTTTTAAATCCTCACCCAAAGATATATTTATTGATTTTTTTTTAATAGAGGAGAGGGGAGAGAGAGTGAGAAACATCGACGTAAGAGAAAAACATCAATTGCTTACCTCCCCTACATGCGCCCCAACCAGGAATCAAACTCAAAACCTTTTGCTTTATGGTGCAATGCTCCAGCTGACCCCAAGCCTCCCCCCGCCGGGCCTTAAGTGTGCTCTCTGCGCTTCACCTCACGCATGGCCCCAGGCCTACGTACCATTTATGAACCCTTTTCATCCTATGAATTCTCAGAATCATAAGGATTATTTTATGAGCGTAGTCTTATGTATACCTAGTGCATACCTTATTTCCCATCTTTAGCTCTAAAAATAATATTTCAAAAAGTATAAAGTATCTAAAAATGCCTAATCAAAGATGACAGTATGTGGCCTTCACCAAAGGAAATTCAGAATCAAGAAAAAATTCCACCCTTTTGCCACCCTCAGAGAGTGAGCAAGCACGCATACTCTCTGATGGCAGTGATGAAACACTGCCGCCCGCTAGCCTTACAGTGCTTCTCCTGCTGCAGGTCACTGGACTAGCCCCCGGGGCCAGTGGGTGACCACAGCCCCACTGTGAACTCTGTTACTGGCCTGTACCTTCTCAGCTTACATTGTGCTTACCTTTATGCAGTTGTTTCCTGTGGAATAACCGCACTGCAGAATGAAACACTAACCTGACGCAGGTCTCAATGGGGAAAGAGGAGGTCTCAAATTTTGTGAATAAGGTAAGGTTGTTTAGGCTACTTCTCTTCCTCGTAGACTGGTTTTGTTAGTTCATGTTCAGAGAGTGAGAGAGATGTTACCTCTGATCGACCAATTCGATCTATGTTGGAAATATCATATATATCTGCCACCGCCGCGGTGTCCACACCGCCCGTGCCGCGCTTCTGCAGCCTCAGGTTCTCCAGGATCTTAGAAAAGCGAGGGTCCTGGGACAGGGATAGCGCAGTGTGGTAAGAAGCAAAACCGGTTCGCTGTCACTAGCACTTTCACTTGGAAAATGAGAGACATTAACATCTAATATTTATTAAGAATCTATTTACTGTGTACCAGGGTGCTGTGTTGGGACTTTTAAACTTTATAACATCTCCATGAAATAGGTATTGCTTTTTCCCCTATTTCACAGATGAGGAAGTAAGGTTCAGAAGAGGAATTTATTTGCCCGAGGTCACACATCTAGAAGGTTGCAGAGCTATTATTAACTTTTTTAAAAATTTTATTAAATTTATTGGGGTAACATTGGTCAATAAAATTATATAGGTTTAAAGTGATCAACTTCTATACTGCTTTTTTGGGCATCTGGATGCCAGCTTTGGTGAGTTTTTATTATTCATCTATATAATAGCTCGCTGATACAATTAAAATCATGAAGATAAGTCACATCAAATAAATTTTTTAGCATTGGAATTTTGAACAACAAAAATTTCCATCCTTTCTTGGCAGGAAGTACATTTTCTAAAATGGTTTTCAAGTACTTGATTCACTTGCTGTGCTGTGGCAGAAATTGTTAGCTGCCCACCAGAATCCTTTCCCCTCCCCTTCCCCAGTGGAGCTGAGGAAGTGGCCACTGGCTAAGTTCGAGCAGAATGACGTGCACCACTTCCAGGCCCAGACCTGAAATCTCTGCATGGAAACACCTGCATGCTCTCTTCCCTTCCACAAGCTAGAAGGCAGGGCCCGACAGTGACCATGCAAAGAGGACGATGCCCTCAGACAGCAGACCCCCAAGTGTAGTTCCCTGGTGGCAGCAGCATCACCCAGAGACTTGGCAGAAATGCAGATTATGCAGGTGGGCCTAGTAATCAGTGTTTTTTTACAAATCTCCAGGTAATTTTGATGCAGTCTCAAGTCTGAGAACCTCTGCACTGGGAGAGACAGAGAAGGAGATGGAAGGACCCCAAGGAGCAGAGCAGCCTGCCTACCTGTTCGGATTTATTATACGAGGGAGAACTTAAACTTCTTGTTCTTAAGGCCACAGTCCTTTCTTACAGCCCTTTATACCTTCTGTCCTACTGATATAAATGTCTTTTGAGGTAAACTTAGCCCTTTCTCACCATTTTCATATGTACATGCAAAAAGTAGGGGTCAAGTCATGGGCAATGACGTTCGCTCCCTCCACAGCGCAGTCCCATCTGAGCTGAACCTCGAAGAACCCAACAGGGCTGCTGGCTGCATAAAATTACCTTGCTGAGCTTTGGGATCTTAACGTGGACACCAGCCCGTAATCCCGTGCCAAGGTTCGAAGGACAGGTCAGAATGTATCCTAGGCGGTCATTCCACATGAACTCCCAGCCTCGTTCTTGGATTAAGCGTTCTACCTACAACAGTGAACAAATGACGGAGTTCTCAAATATCCATCCATTCAGCACATCCCAAACATCAGAGAGAAAGGTGTATACCGTGAGTGCCATGATCCCTAGAAAAAATTAGCCCGATCTTGGAAGACACTATAGTATCTTTTAATAATGAAAAAATAAAGATATTTTATTTTAGTGAACATTCGGAAATCTCTAATAACATCTTACTTCTTTTAGTCCACGACAGAATCGCTCAAATACTCTTTTCATATTTCCTCCTTTTTCCATAGAGATTACCCTGGTGTGGTCTTCCTCATTAATCCAGATGAGAAATGTCTTGTCATAATTATGCCTAATGAAGAGAGAAATATGGTATCGAGTGTTAATTATATTTGTTTCAACATATGAAAATTCCCATTACCTCTGTAGCTTGATTGCTTCATTTCACATTCCTCATTTCCTAGATGGCCCTAATCTCTTAATTGTGCCTGAACAAGTACTACAAAACACTGTTACCATGGCAGAATGAGGAATAAGACCAACTCCAACCCTTAGAGATGTCATGTTTTTGCCCAACAAGAATATAATCTCCCTCATTCAACAGACTATTATGATAAAAATTCAACTATCGTAACATTTGGCTTTGACACTAACAAGAGTATTTTGTTTCCTAATAGATTCAACCAAAATCTTGTGGTTCTTTAAAAAAAACAAAAAGATTTTACCTGCAGCCTAAAGTATCTAAGGTGCAAAAGGTTTCACTTAGGTTTGCTGTGCGGATCCTGCCTGCCCGCCCCCCGAGCAGCCGCCCATGATCACTTGGCGTCGCCTCTCTTTTGGGCGGTGACATAATAACCTACCAACGTACAGGATCAAAGTTGGCCAAGATAAAATGTATTTCTATTCGATATCCATTCTTCCTTGTAGGGTTTTGCTTAAATCCTCAATATTTATTTTTCATTTTCTGTCCTTTTGTTTTAATGTCATGAAATAGATTCTCTGTGAGGTCAAATAATACGAAGCTAATTTTTTCTCTAAAATATAGCCTTTTTCTCATGCATAATTCATGCAAACCAGCAAACATTCCTACACTTCTTAGAAACGTTACAATACTTAAGTATTACACACACAGACAATTTCTAAATACTCTCTTCTCCATTTAGCCAAAGCCAGGCATGCTGTCAAGTGCAAGCCACAGCATCTTCAGGTTAGGAAAAGCGGAGGACCTGAAGGAGGTCCTCTGCACACACTGCAAATGGGAAATGCTATGTCCATACCAGATTCCCCGGGCATCTGGCCAGTCACGGGCCATCCCAGCACATGTTAGTAAAGGGGACACTGGCTTATCAAACAGAAAGTGATCCTGCAGGCCAAAAGGGACAAAGCAGAAAGGAGAAACTGATGAGATCAGACATGACAACAAGTGCCAGGTATCCAAGTTTTGACTAGCTAATGATGGCTGAGGTCTCTCAGGCAGTGGTTCTCAGCCTTGGCTGCTCACTAGAATAACCTGGAAACTTTTAAAAAAATACTAATGCCCACCCCCCAGAGATTCTGACAATTTTTATGAAGACTGGTCTGGACATCGGGAGTCTTAAAAGCTCTTCAGGTGATTGTAGTTAACAGCTAAGGTTGAAACCCACTGGCTTAGCCCAGATGGAAATACATCACGCTGTGGAGCGTGTGAACCCCACCAGCACCAACCCTATATAATGGCAGAGGGGGCGATGAGTAAGGGGAGCTACCCTGAAAGTCTGTTCTACACAGCCACCATTCTCCACGTTTCCAACATTATTGATTGATTCATTATCATTCCTTTCCTTAAAAAGTATTAGAAATGTAAAATAATGATCTATTTAAAAAATAGCCACCATTAATTTAATGCTCACTATGTGCTGGGCTTTATGCTGTGTGCTTTTATTTCCTTAGCTCTCACAACAACACTATGAGGCAAGTGTGATTATTCTATTTTATAGGTGAAAAACAAAAAAAACACTCCGAGATTCAGAAAGACAAAATAACCTACCCAATATCACAAAGCTAGGAGGTGGTAGAGCCTAGATTCAAACCTATGACTCCCAAGCTTGTGCCTTTAACTACAATATACTATTCTACATAACAAAACCAATGTCAAGTGACTGACATTTTTCTTTCTGTGTGTACGCAGTAAGAATATGAATATGGATACCATGTATTCAATTATTATTACACTTAAGTAAGAAATCAAGAGGATACAGGGAGGGAAGTCTTTCTTCAACCTCTGAAAGTAGAAGAGGTCAGAGACTTGAGCCAGGACAGGCGTGTAGACTGTCACTGCCCACGAAACAGCGTGTCCCTTAGGCTGGAAACCAGAAATGACTACTTGAGGTGCAGGAGGGCTTGTTCTGTAACCAGACAGGGGAAAGGTTGGCCCAGTGGCTTCAGAGACCAGGAGACGGAGGCCCACGGACCATGAAGCTGGCCCGTCAGGTTTGAAAGTTAGGAATATTTTGTGGCATTGCATCTTCTGAAATGACAGATACTGTTTCTGCTGCCTTCTTGGGCTTAGTTAAAAGTTCTTTTGCAGCTGCCACCCTGTTTTAGCTGTGCTAGGGGCAATAAGTAAGCAACGTGGGTGTTGGCTACTCTAGAGTTGCAGTGAGGCCGTGGAGGCCGTGGAGGCGGCCAGGCACCCAGGGGCTGGCTCCAAGGCCAGCCAGCGCAGGCCTTCCGCCCGGCCCATTTCCTTTCCAGGCTTTCCTAGTTCCCACCGCTTGCTTGCTTTGGATGCGGTAATGGGGACCATCCTCAGGGCACAGACAAGCTTTTCCACACCCAACTTTTCCTGTTTACCAGTAAGCAGGGGAATCCTCCATGCACCCTCACCCACAGATCCCCAACCCTCCAAATCCAGATAGGAGTTTCCTCTGCAGATTTTACCCTTAGAGTATTTTCATGGCTTGACCTAGACATTTTAAGTCCTCATCTTCATTATTCTGAACACGCCGAAGCCCCAGCAAGCCCCCAGCCAGGGCGGAGGCCGGAGCTCCGGGAGAAACCGCACTGCGCCGGTCAGCGCTCCAGGCTCAGCCCCACCCCAGGCTGCCCCAGTGGCACTCACGTCGATGAGCCGCTGCTGGTCCTGCTCCGTCATCTCAGACAGCCTGTAGTACCGGCCAGCCAGGTCTCCCTTGAGGCCGTCCAGGGCCGTGACCGCTACGTTTTCCACCTCCCTGCGCTCGGCGCGGCTGCAGGCCGGCGGCAGGCTCAGCCCGCGGATGCTACGGCCAGTGCGCACCCGAGAGGACAGCACATAGCGCTCATCAAACTGCCCGTGGGTGATCTGCAGAGCACAGAGTGGGGTCACCACAGCCAGTCTGGGACCGCGGACCTGCCACAGCCCCAACCCGCTGACGACACTGCCTCTTAAGGGACCTTCAGGCACTGAGCACATTTGCACAACCAACATGCTAGACACATTCTGGAATTTGGGGTGGGGAGCAGGTGCTTTACAGAAAAGTGAAGTAAGGCAGAGCTTTTGTACAGCGCTGCCTGGAATCCTTTACCAGCCCCCGCCACCCACCCAGTTACGTGTGGTGCGAAGAAAGGAATTGCTTAAGGGCTTAAAGTTAGTGACCGCACCACTCTAATAGTACTTAACTGAGGAAAACAAAGACTTTGGGACTTTCTTGTCCTTCTTGGGGGCTCTCCGAGAAGTATACTGTACTACGGTGTCACAGAGCATTTAAGGGACATCTGGCCCAGGGGCCCTGCTCCCAGATGTTCCTCACAACGGGCTCTGGAGCACCAGTTTTCCCTGGAGGGTTCAGAGGAGGCTGAACCTACCTTGGATGCATCCAGATCCGTGGGGTGCTTCATCACCCTGGGGTCATAGCCGTTGTGCCTGAGTTTGATGACAGGGTCAAAAAGGTCGGCAAACACCTGCAGGAGGAAAGGTGCTCCTGTTTCTCCTTTAATTGGTTTGTCTACTAATAAGAGGCTATCATGTAGGAGATAGGTGTGAGAGTGGATTAGTGGTTGATGATGATGATGGTGATAGACTTACACCAGAGAAAACCTCTTGGAAGCACCTTGCCCCTTGGGAGAGGGCGAGGTTGCAGGACTGTCATTGTGCCCTCCTCCCTAACCACTCTGCCAAGCTCACTGCCATCAGACTGAGCAAGAAAACCTTGTGCTTAAGAATTTGAAGGTTTTCTCCTTTGTGGGATAAAAGAAGCTGCTAGATCAGAGGCTAAGCGGTTTTGTGGTCAAAAGGGAGGGTCAGTTTCTACAGTTTAAGCAACATAATAAATTCACGGAAAGCTGGTTGCACCAAAAGAAAAGTATATAGCATCAGTTAGAGCAAAGCAGGGACCTCTCACTCTGTGAGGACATTTGGGAATGTCCCCAAAGTACTCATGAAAAACCTATTTTTTAGAAACTATAAACTACAGGAACAATCGTTAGGGAAAAGAACATCACAAGAAATCATAACAGAGCAGCCTGCAGGCTTAGGGAACTGTGGGAAGTGGGGGATGGAGGTGTTGGGTCCAGGGAGCTAGCTCTAGTCTGGGACTCTGGGAGCCCAGCCTGCGCCCTGCTGTGTGGAAAGGAATGACCAGTCCTGCATTCTCCAGACGGCCCCTCCCTCCTTCTGGTGGCTACCTCCCAGGGAACTACCTTCAGCTTCCTGCAGCAAAAGGTGCAAGGAGCGTGGACCTCAGGGAGGCAGGCTGGAGAGCTTTGCCATGGCCAGAAGCTACTCTGTGGAGAGGGCCGCATGGCGGCTGAGCTCCCCTCGCAGCAGGCCATCCTGTGCTTCTGCTCCCAGGATGAGGATGCAGAGATCATGAGATTCCCCCGAGAGACTTGGGCTCAGAAGTCTGGGCTATGGTGGCTGTGTAATCTTAATTCTCACACTAAAGGCACACCACTTTCTCCTCCCCACTCGGTAGAGCCCAGGCACTAACGCATCATTTCTTGATGTCTTGCAGGTGAATACACATCATCAATAAAATAAACTATAAGTTTTTTTTCCTGTACCCATTTATTTGCTTGCTAATCTCAGAGGGCTGTCATGCAACCTATTCTAGGGCAACAGCAAAGGAAGCCTTGACCCTGGGAAACTGTAGACCCTTTAGAAAGCATTCTAGATGTTCCGCAGCTGGTTTCCCTATACGGGAAGAAAGGAAGGAAGGCAGAGAGCTGGCCCCATAGAGAAAAGGACTCTGGAACCCAGAGCCTCCCACTTCCCACCGTTCTGGAACCAACAGCTGATAGTTTTACCTCATAGGACTCCTCGTCACCAGCAACCATGCCCACAGTTTTTATGAAGGGGTGGCCGGGGTTGTCCACTCCAGTCTGGATGCACTGGTCCAGGGTGTAGCCTCTGGGCGTCACCTTGTTGCGGAGCTTGGCGTAGATGGCGGGGGTGAGGCACTCGGCCATGCAGTTGTTGTGCTTGCGAAGGTCAGGGTAGTCCGCACTGTGTACGAGGGGACAGGCTTTCAGTGGGCAGCCCCTGAAGGCGGGGGCCTGTGAACGGGCTCTGTGTCTGCCCCCTCCTTCCACCAGGCTCTCTTTGGCCAGGAGGCACGGGGACACTTGGCCAGGAGTCATGACTTAAGTAAGCAAGATTTTAAAAAAATATATTTTTAAGTCTCCTGGACTGCCAGGGAAAGGACCTGGACCACGATTTGGGCCACAGCTGTCGCAGGCTGTGGCCCATGTTCATGTAAAGCGGCGATAGAGTGAAAATAATTAGAAAATAAATTGAAATCACATGCAGATTTGTGTAAGCCTATAGTTTCGGTAAAATACAACAGGCACATTTCGGTCCCTTAGGCCTGGTGGTAAAGAGGCTGACACCCCGCAGGTGGGCCTACATAGAAGGGTAGTTATTTATCTGTCCTCTTCCTGTGACACAAGCTCCATGGCCACTTCTGTTGTTGAGAGCAGCGTCTGGGTATTGAAACAGACACTCAGTAAATATCTGTGGGAATAATACATAGAAAGAAAGAAAATGGGGTGCTCTCTTACCCCGAGATACGAATGGGCTGAAAAATAGGGGATTCAGGACCAACGCAGATATCACAGGCAGTCTCACCTCCGGAATTCCTGAGGTACATGGTGGGAGCCGGTAGCTCCCTCAGAGATCCTGATGTCCACAGGAGAAGCACCCCGAGTTTTCCCCGACTCTCCCACCTACACCTGTCTCTGCGGAATCCCTTAAGGCCAGAGCTGCACTCCAGCTTTGTTCAGTGTGTGCTCTCTCATTCATGGCCAGGTTCCAAGGGCTGAGAAAACATGTCCATCTCTATGCCACGCCTCCACGTCCCATCTGCAATGTCCTTTAAAGCTGACACCTAAAGTCAGCCCTGTAGCATCACATCTTCCAGAAGGCAGCGCAGCAGTGAGTGAGACGTGAGTCCCCAGTCAGTGTCCCTGGATTTGCATTTGGCTGCATTAGGTGCGTGAACTTGGGCACTATCTAATTTTTCTAAGCCTCCGTTTCATCACAAAGGGATGCTAAGCTGAATAAAATAGATACTCCATATATAGTGCTTAACACATAAAAGTGTTCAACAAACGTTAACTATGACTATTTTACTACCCAACTGGACTGCAAGCCCTGGGCAGGAATGATGATGCTACACTGCCTTGTATTCGCCGCCAGTGACTGTGCCTAATGAGTGAGTTTGACTTAGTCTTCTCCAAGGCAGTGTCCGGCAGGGGAAAGCATATTTCTGCTGGCACTTGGAGTTTTTTCTAAAGCCAAGAGGACTTACCTTGCGGGGAATAGCTTGTGCTGTGTCCGGGCCTCAGCACGCACATTCTGCTGGTTCAGCAGGTACCCCGTGGTCAGGGCACTGGTGCCCAAGGTAGCAAATAACAGAGAAGCATTGCGGCCAGTTAGCAACTTCGAGAAGGCACTGGCCATCCTTCCTCTTGGATGAGTGTCTAGAAAGCAGGGGAACTGGATTAGGCAGCCTTGCCACATGGCCCGGAACCACAGCATAGCGACCGATGGGCAAGGGAAAGGGCTGCTGGAGTCAGAGCCCCTCCTGTGGTGTGGTCTGGTTTTCTTCCTTTCCCCCCCACGCCCCTTCATACTGCCTGGGAAAATCTGGGTTGTGTGAGACCCCGTGAATGTCAAACTGCCTTAAGTCCATGACCATTTGTTTCTCCAGAATATGGTGTGGGAAAAATAAACAAAAACAGGATTTTTGCTTTGTGACCACCTGGAAGGTCCTTTCCATCCCTACATGCCTAGTAAATCTGTCTTTTTTTTTTAAACTAGCATTTATTGAGTTCCCACCATGAGCCATGCTCCGTGCAAGGGGCCTTCAAACACTGTCCTTAGTCTTTGCAACAATCTTGCCAAGCAGGCATTATTTTACAGATGGGGAAACTGAGGCTCAAGAGAGTGTAAGTGACCTGCTCCATATCTCAGGGCCAGCACATGGAAAGAGCTGCAGTTTGAACCCCGGGATGTCTTTGGCCTCGGATTCAGGCCTCTTGCGGACCCCAGCACGTTACAGGCAGCTCCCCACTGACCAGCTATTACAGGGAAACGACCTTTGTGGTTTAGTACCTAAGAGTGCCAGAGATCATACTACTCAGTTAAACCCCAAAGACTGTAGAAATGCGTTTATCACAGCGGCTCCTAGTCGTAAGATTATCACCTCAGAGCATGTGACTCTCCCTGAGTCCCAGAATATTATAAGCCTGTTCTCCTTCCTTGTCCTCAGACTTCTGCTGAAGTAGCCCGGATGCCAGGGTACCTCTAACCACTTCTCTTTGATGCCAGGTCCCCAAGGGGACAGCCAGCCTTGCTGGGGACTCTGGGCCAGTCTGCCTTTCGCCGAGGAGATTTGTTCTTGTTTTCTTTTTCCATCCCACACCTCTCCTCCCTTGTAAGGATGTAAGGATTGCTGGGTGGGGGAGTGGGAGGAGGGGTTCCTCTACAGTGCTGTAGATGCTGTCTGCCTCAGTTTCCCTAACCTCTGGAACACTTTGGTGGCTCCTGATTTGTAAAGCATTATTTACCACATAAGGGCTAAATGTGGCAGAATTCCTGGGCCCCGAGCTAGGGAGGTTTTTTACAGAGGTTGCAAGATGACAGTCAGAGGCAATGATGATGTTTTATTCCTACACTTGCCCCCTCCATTAAAACACAAGAACCACACATTAAGCCCTTTTGTCACAGTGCCCAAGAGCCGCCTATCTCTGTCCCAGGCAAGTGTCCCAGGGAGTCTGAGTCCTGGTCTAAGGGTTTTTTGTCCACTTTCATGACATCCTGGAATGCGGAGGCCTTGGGTTCTGTTACTCCCTCAATTCCGAGCCTCCTGGTCACCCTGACTCTCCTGGATGGAGGCGCCATGGGTGCCTTTCTGCTGACTCAGAGTTATTTCTGGTCCAGCTGTACACGGTGTCCATGCGCCTGAGCCCCCGGGGCCTGAGGGCAGTGGCAGGACCACATGTCAGCTTTCCACCCAGAGAGAGTCACCCCCAAATAGTGGACGCCTAGGGTTGGACCAGCTCCACGGAACACTAAACAAACGGCCACAATTGCCAGTCTCCTAGGCCAACGGGAAATGGCTGTCTCCCCCCATTCTAAGAAAGCGAAGGGTTCGTGTGACTTTATCGCCACTGGAAATACCCTTGGCCTCAGGGGCCCTCTTGGCATCTGTTTTATTCATCAAACAGAAAGTCATAGGCAGGAGACGTTTACAGTTTTTACCTGTAAGTCAGAGGTCTTTCCTAGGATTCCTTGTGATGAAGACATAGGACAATTACCTGACTCCTGTCTAAGGGTATATTGTTTTTAAGAAAATAGGAAGTAAGAACCATCTAGTCCTTTGAAATGCTTTAAAGGAATGGGTGCCTCCTTTCCTGCCCAAGGTTAGGACTCTCTCTGGTTTCTCAGGCAGGGGTGGATGTGACCTCAGACAGTCACCTTCAAGACTGGCTCCCTTCAGGATTCCTGACTCAGTGGGCAGGAACTCCAAGAATGCTTGACACAAGCTTCTGTGTGGCTTCCCCTGAGACCACAAATGCACCCTTCTCTGAGCTGCCGCAGAGACGGAGACCCAGGACCAAGTCTGTCCCAGAACCAATTTCCCTCCTGCCTCTGAACAGCCCGGACTCCCCGTGCTTTATCCTCCCTGCCCCAACCCACAGCTTCCTGAACCTTCCTCAGCCACCCCGTTAGGAAAACGGACCTGGCCCACTGTGTGAGGAGGAGATTTGATCCTGAAGCTGGCAGAGCCTGTAGGAGCATGTGGCACTCGTGTGCTCTGCTGGAACAGAGCCCTTTCCCGTGGGCGGTTTAACTCTAGAGCGAAGGTCTTTGGAAAAGGCGCCTATAACTGCAGATGAGGTCGTGGGACACTCCCACAGCCTGATTACGCCCAGCTCCCCTCTAAGGGCCTGCCTGGTCAGGAAGCCCCTTGTCAAGTCCTCATGTCTTGTTCTCCTTCATGAGAACAGAGCGTACATACCAGGGAAAGAGGAAGTGTGAGATCTGCAGAAGGGGAGAAGGGCACTCCTGGAAAGGGCACACCAGTTGAACTGGCGTCGCCTTGTCCTGGGGGCACTAGCAGCTGCCTCCCATGATCCCATGATCCCAGCTGACCCTGTGGGGGTCACAGAGCCGGCAGGTCTAAGCGGCAACACTGAGGAGAGCCAGGGGGGGTTGGCTTGTTCTGGCCGGTGGGACCCTCCACACCCAGCAGAGCACTCAAAGGCGGGGATGTCACCCACCCACGAAACAAGAACAGGGCTGACCGCAGCTCCCCGAGAGCCAGCCAACCACACAAGCACAGAGCAGGCCTTTGCCAGAGATGAAACACATTCAGGGCAGCGCTGTAGCATTTTTACCTCCAGTGGGGAAAAACGGTTACTTGGCTCATTATTAATGTGTTAGTAATTTCAAAAATGAATCTCTAGCAATAATATGAACCAGCTTAAATTGGATCCAGCTATTGGACCGATTAGTAATTAGCCCCCGTTGAGGGCCTCACGGGGTCCATTTTTCAGTTAGTACACCCCCAGTCACTGGTTTGCACCTCTTCCAATACTGCAGAGGAAAATCATTCCCAGAAACGGATCGATTAGTTTCTGTAAATTACAAGGGAAAGAAGGTGAATGTTCAAGTCCCACATTCAAGCGACATTTAGATTTTCCTTTTATCAAGAAAAAATCCCGATTCTCTATCAAAAACAAGCATTGCAAGGAGGGTGCTGATAGGGGTCTGTCCCCCAGAATGGACCCGGCACCTGCACCTCATGTCCCCCAGAATGGACCCGGCACCTGCACCTGGGCCTGTGTGCAGGGGACAGGGAAAGGCTCCAGCCCAGGGCTTCTCCAGTTACCGCAAAAGGGCTGGTGTGGTCCCGGCTCACAGCCCTGGCCCACTGCTCACAGGACCCCTCACACTGGCTCGAGCAATGCCCCCCGCTTAGGAGGAATAAAACCAAGTTGCATGGTGTCACTGACCTTGGAGCTGGAGTCTCCAGAGAGTCCTGCTGCAAGCACACAGCCAAGCTGTGTAAGAGGAGCTGGCAGGGCCTGGCCTGGAAAAGGCTCCCGGGCTGGGCGGGGCTGGGGCCCTTCTGGCCAATCCCATCCAAGACCTCTGGTTGCACTTGTTCTCCCAGCTGTGCCCTTGAAGGCCAGCCACTGACTTCTCTGCCACCCAGCGCTGGGCTCTTTCTAACACCTGCCTTTTCTCTGAAATGTTTCCCTCCCCCAGGCCTGGTTCTGGAAGATGCCTCTCCCAGGGCTCTGTGAGGTCTCTGGGGGCCTGCGACCCAGCTCACTGGCTGCCAAGTCCTGCAGGACCTGGCATCAAGACGGAAGGGCCTGCCAGGGAAACTGTCATGCCTGTTAGGGGACTTGCGTCTGCCTTCTCGCAGGATCACCATCTCTGGGGCCCTGCTTAGACCTGCAGAATGTCCCCGACCCCACCCCAGCCGAGCTCTGAGAGGAACAAGATGCCTAGAGCTCCAGCTCTCCTGCTGCTACTGGAGCTCTGAACCAGGGACTGGGGGCCTCCTTCCAACTTGTCTGGGGCCCAGACTCAGCGACAGTAACAATCCAGTTTTTCTTCTGATGTAGATTGCTAGACAATCTCACTTTCTGTCCACACCAGCTTAGTATGCCACTCAGAAAACCCAGCAGGCCATATTTCTGCTTAAAAATAGCCCTCCTTGGGACATCGCCATGGACCGGAAAGGTTGACCACAAATAGCATCGACCCACCGGGACTTTGGACAGTAGCCCTGCCTGTGCAGAGGGAGCTTGCCTCGGCCCCTGGCAACTGTCACGTACGCAGCCTCTGCGGCCACGTGCACACCAACAACTGATTCCTTTCCCTTTCTTCTCAGGGCCCATCCCGTGCTCAGAGGGGATGACGAAGCAGGGGGTGGAGCCTGGGAATAACCTTCCACCTAGAGGGGCTCCCTTTCAGGGCTTCAAATTACTTTAAATATAACCCATAGCAAAAATAGCTGTTTTTCCTCTGCACGGGGGTACTAACTGGGAGAGCACGTGAGGGGGCCTCCTGGGGGCTGGAATATTCCCTGACCTGGGAGTGTGGTATGGGTGCACACATACATAAAAATTTCTCAAGCTGTACACTTAAGATTCATGCACTTTGCTGTGTATTTGTCATACCTCAGTGGATTCCTAATGTTATCGTGACCTAGTGCTTACATTTAATTGAAATTTTTACAAAGTGATCCTCACCCTTTCTACCTATTACATATTCAGATATCTTCTAAGCCCTTCTAAGTTATTTCATTAAAACAGTTGCGGATTGGGACCAACCAAACTGATTGCATGACCCTCTGATGAGTCAGAGTTCCCAGTGTGCACACTCTGTCGTGATGCACCAGGTCCCTCGGGCCCCTGGGGGCCTGTCCTGGCACAAGGAGCAGGGAACTGGAGGTCTTGTGGGGCTGACCAGCTGCTGAGGAGACAGCTCTGTGGGTCAGGGTCGGGGACAGCGGTGAGGGGAGTCTAGGCTTATTTCTTTCCAAAATAGTTCTTTTGCACACATACAGTTTCAAGTCGGTTCAGGCACCAAGTGAAATAAATCCAGTGACCCTGAAATAACCCGAATCCTGGACCCAGAAAACAATAAGGCTTTGAAGAGTAGGGAAACGAAGAGTTTATAGAAAGGCATTTACAATAAGAAATGCTGCTTCTTTCTTTCTTTCCCTAATTCCTCACTAATGGACATTTAAGGTGCCTACCCACACCCCTTACCTCTACTCTGCATCTTACAGTGTAATTTTATATAAGCTAGTGATTACGGTCAGAAGAAGAGAAGTTGGTACCTGGTTGAGTAAAGAGGGTACCACTCTTCGAGCCCTGGCCACCTTCAAGCACATTCCAAAGGGGGCTAATAGGGGCGGCACCCTCTACACATGATTCGCAGCAGAGATTCCCGATTCCCCCAAACCCTTCAGGCATGGCCCTTGTCGTATGCCTTTTTCCTCTCTCATCATTGCCAACTCTCTTCACAGTCTGGGGGCTGCGCCCATCCCGAGCAGCCAGAGTGGCCATGTGGCTGGCTCTTGCCATAGGGACGGCAACAGACATGAAACGCACAACCTCCGTGTCATTTGCTTCCGAGGGAACCTGTTTGGGGCTTCTTTTCTGTGCCTGAATTCTGTTGGAGCCCGGATGTTGCAGGACCCAGACTTGACTGCCAGGCAAGGATGGCCCAGGAACGAGGTGAAAGGAACCAGGCTTCCCGAACCCCCACCAGCCTGATCGCTCGTTTCAGGAGTGGAAGAGGAAGCCAAGGGGACAGGCAGGACCCAAGTTCCTCCTCTCCTCAGCTGTCACGTGTGCTCAGTGGCTGCCTCGGGGTCGCTTCAGCTCTAACGATTAGGGCACCTTTACCTACTTGGTAGAACAAAGTATTTTTGCATTTATTATTCCACATCAAAAATGCAATAATTCTAGGGGCAGATATGAGTCTTGTTTTATAGATGAGGAACTAGGGCTCGGGAGGCCCAGGGGCCCGCCCAAGGTCAGAACTAGTGCTGGCTGCTCCGGGCCTCCCCCCCCGCAGCTCGTCCTCTCCGCAGCCCATTCGCCAGCATCGAGTTGACGTTAGGGGAACAGAGTTGTTCAGGCAGTAGTGAGTTGTGTGTGCCTGGAGGTGGCCAAACATGGGCCAGGGTGCCGCAGGAAGGATTTATACCCTAGAAAGACAGCAGGACTAGATGACCCTTAAGATCTCTTTTGAGGTCCCTCAAATTATCTGCTTATGGATACCAGCAACATGAACTTCCTCTAAACCATTTTCCCCCCTAAACTTTAAAAGTAAAACATCTCTGAAGGAGCTCATTGCTACGAAGAAGACAATGTAGAAAAATACAAAAAGAATTAAATGAGGAGACTAATGAGACGTTTGAGAATTCAAGAAAGGCAAAGTTTAATTTGCATATAAGCACAGCCCACAGCTTGCGTGGCAAGTGTTAGGCCACAGCCAAACCCCTCTGTTGGAATCACAAGTCAGCAGGTTCCCAAAGTAACTGGACACAAACAAAATGCTTCTCAAAGTAGCACATGGGTCTGTCCATTGGTCACATACATATACATAAATAACAAAGAAATACATTGAAATTTTCTGCAAAAGAGATGAAGATGGTCATCATGTTCTCTCACATTTGAACCGCACTTTACAGTTTACAGTCTAACCCATTTTGTCCTCATGACAGCCCTGTGAGGTAGGCAGCACAGAAATTACTATTAACTCCATTTTGCAGGCGAGATAACTGTGGTTCAGCGAGGTTTCAGCACTGGCCTAAGGTTTCCCAGCTAGTGGGAGTAGAGCTGCGCTTAGGACAGAGGGCTAGGAAGCCCAGTCCAGTGCTCTTTCATAACTGCCTTTCTAGGGGAAAATGAAATGGACTGTGTAAAAGACAGTGGTTCAGCATCATTAAGTAGAACTATTACTTTTCTTGAGATGAGATAAGAACAATCAATCCTAGTGTTAATGTCAGGCTGTGAGGAAGCCCAGATGAAGAATTTTCTGAATAATTCGTGTATTTATACCTAGAACAAAATGGTTGTTTTCTACTTTCTGTTTTCGGTTTAGCTCTGCTCTGCCTTATTTTTAAGTTGCTAACAGAAACAAAGAAATGACGCTCGATTAGATTTTGTTGATTCAAGTCTTGTTGCCAGGATTCACACGCTGGCATCTGCAACCAAGTCATTATTTAAACTTACAACCTGTTGTCTTACTGAAGAGAAAAGAACTATCTTACTCACTTATTCCTTCCAGCTGTAGCCATTAACCAGGGTCAATTATTTAGCCATAAATAATTGTTATTCTATCCCATTTTAATAGTAGTAAAAATGATAAACTCTACAGGTTGGATTTTTTTAAAAATCTTATACATTAAAATGAAGGGACAGATTTTCTTTTTTTTCGGAAAGAAAAATTAAACTTTGAAAAGAAAAGCTAAATAAAATCCTTTATTTTAAAATAAAAGTTAATTTTATTGAGAATAGCCCCTTTTTATTTCATTTCTCTTTTTAGTTAAGAATTTAAAAGTGGCCCAATCATGGCAGACCCAAGGTCTTGTCTCACATATCATGAGAGAAGGGGTGTGGTCCATCATCACACACACATTCCAAATTAGAATGTAATGAGTTTTTCTCTTTCAAGTCATTCAGTTTCTATGAGTTTCATTTGTTTTTAAGTAGTACTTGAAGATGTACTGAAATTGAACAAACAGTAATTGGGACTTTGTGTGAGAGCCACTTAAAACTATTGCAACAGTAGTTTAAAATTCCCTCTTTAAATTCCTTCAGAGAAACACTAAGGAAAAGTGAAAACATTCTGCTTCATGCCTGCATCTGTCACATAATATACTGGTCTAAGGAAGAGATTTGTTCCTGTAGCAAAACTGGATGTCTTAGTTAATAACCAATGGCATCCTCTAAAAGCCCCAAGGTAATTTCACTGACAGTAGAAAATGTGGGTCCTCATGTGCGAGCATGAACTTGGGTTTTACTTCTGATTTTATGGGTTAAATTTGCAGTAATAAAAGTGTTTGCTACTTGCTTGTTAGAGGATGGCCTCCATCTGCTTTTAGAAATGGGTCTCCTATAACGGAATACAGGCGAATGCAGCCGGGAGGGCAGGCGCCAACAATACACACAAAGCTTGCAAAGCAGGACAGGGTGGGTGCTTGAACAGTTGGAAGAAGGATCACAAATTGCTCTTGGGGATTTTAAGTGTGACCAAAGTGATTTTTTTTAATGCACATTCCACTGGCCCAGAAATGGTGCAGGTCATTAAAAAGAACTCCCTTGGAGGCAGAGTTCTCTCACAGCTCCAGCAAGTAACTCTAGGATGCAGGAGGGACTTGTAAAGCTCAATAAAACGCTAACGGTCTGCATAGCAACTGACAGTGCCCACAGCTGACCACTGGAGGGCGCTTCCAACATTTTGCCGGAAATAAAGATGAACGCTTTGTCACTACTTGAAAACCTGCATACCAAAAGCGGAGGGATGTATAAGAATTCCTCAATCTCCTATTTTTCTTTCATAAGAATGGCTGCAGTGGCTCTGTAACATATGAGTCAGAGAGAAACGGGTCCAAACTTCCAGAGAAAGTGCACACAGAGTCGCCCCCTCCCCTCTGGAAGGCTTTGGAGACTCCAAAGCAGAATCAAACATACGAACCTTTCCAGTTGTTTCGCCTGAAAATACTGTGTCTGTTCCTTTCCCTGATTGTCCTGGTTTTCATTCACCTTCCAAGACTATGATTTTGAGTCAAGGAAGATAACCTTTACTTTCTTTTCTTCTGCAAGACCTTGAGGTGCTTGGTGCAGTTGACATACTAGTTCAAGCCCTCAGTTTCTGAACACGGAAATAAATCGCAGGTTACGCATTGTTAGGATCCAAACAACCCATGCTTTTTATCATGCGTCAAGATGCTTCAGATGCTTCAACCTCTTAACTGAAACTAAAGAGAACACACAGGCAACTTTTTGTTAAAAAAAGAAAAATAAAGTAACCCTCCTTGGGTTTAGTGCTACACTGTTGGCTAATATGAGCTATTGAAAATATTTTTGGAATAGTCTTCAAATATTATAAATATTTTCTTTTACTTCCTTGATATTTCACTGTATAGCTATGTACAGAGATGGCCCTTACCATGCAGGACAATTGTATACATTCTCCACCTCTATGCTGGCCCTTCCACTGGGTCTTAGGAGCCAGCAAGATGAATTTGTTAGTCAGCTGTTAGCTCTAACAACATAATTAAAGTGCAAAGCAAGAGGGAAAATAGCCAGACAGATCAATTTTGTTCATTGTCAACATCAATACACTTCATGCCTTTAAGTGAAAATGTCCGGTGCAAGAGGCTCAGGTAACAATAACCATATGTTTTTTTCTCTTCCTTCTTTTAAAACAGAGGTCTCCCTGAGAAGAGAAGAAGGAGGTAAACACGAGAGAGCCCTATTTCTTCAACAGCTGAAAACCCTGGGAAAAGCAAGGTCACTTTCCCCTCGCAGGGTGGCAGGGTGAACCCCGGCAGCTGGTTTTCTGACATAGCAGCTGCTGAGTGGTTGGACCCATTTCCTATACACGCACAATATTTTCAGTCAAAAGTAGAAAAATCTTAAAACAAAGACGGTTGGGGAAGAACTGTCTGCCAATAGTATGTGGAAGCGTGGGTTTTAAAAAGAAATTCCCACTAAACAACTTTTTAAAAATACAACCAATCTTCATACTGAGCCTATAAATGGTTTGCGAACATCAGAAGAGATTCCCACATTCCTGTGAGGGGAAAAAGAAAACAAACACAGCAAGGTGCAGAGACTTATAGGTCCTATACCTTTTCATTTAGCATTGACACCCACTCTTCCCCACAGCACTTTGTGGCCTTCGGTCTCATTCCACAGTTTTGTCAGTGAGGTGCGTGGGTGCCTTTGTGTCAACTCTGCACCTGCCCCTCTAAGGGTGTTGGCTTCTTGGCCCAGCCTCAGGAAGAAGCCCCCACCCCCACCTCACATAGCCACTGGCTGGAATCCTCTGGGGCACAGACCACTGAGTATTTAATTAAAGAAATGTTATATACAAATCCACTTGACTTTCATCATTCTTTCCTGTTGCCTAAAGACCGGCAAGCAGTTTCAGAACATGCCATCACTCCTCCATGCACTGGAAGCCATGCGCATGCTGCAGGCTGAAACCGCTTGTGTGCCGGCCCATCCCTGCAAAGGAAGCCTCGGCTTTTCTGGAAGCTGGTAACAAAGGAAATGGAATGGAAGCAGGGAAATCGTAGGAGAGGATTGGGAGGTGTACCCAAGCCAGTAAAGTGCCAGAGAAACATCGCAGGCCTTTTTCATGAATCCTCACCCCCAAGTTCTAACGGAACGTGGGGCAGAGTTTGAAATAGACCTTACCTACGTCATTAAAATGGCCACCACATCTCCCATCTTACATTTTCTTATGCAGAATGTGCCACCCACTTTACCAAATATCATTCTTTGCACCGTCCCACCCGTCTGAAGCATCTGTCTTTGACCCCAAACAGCTGGGCTTTCCTGGCTGGAGGCGGAATTCCAGTTAGCTTCCTCTTCTTCCGTGGACAAAGGAGACCTGGCCTTGTCTCCATCCTCTTGGTCCTCACTGCACGTGGGAGGCATGGCATGCACAGTTCTGTCTGTCCCCCTCTCCATGAAAATTCCACAGACTCAGGGCAAGGCCGACTCTTCAGGCAGAGAGCCGGGGTTCGATTTTTAGCGACAGCTCATACAGCGTGTCTTCATCTATGATGAGGGCTTTGTCAAGCAAGTACTGAGTGACCTGGAGAAAAAAGAAATCCTAGCTTTTAGTATTTTCAGAACAACGGTTTGTGCATTTTCTGAATGGAATCTGACACAATTCAACATGTCCTCTTAACACTTAAAAATCTTACACAACTAGGAAACTTATGAATATATTCTCCGTGTGTAAAGAGGTAAAATCAAACATTTTTCATCCTCTCCCAACTCTCCAGGCTCTTCCCTCAAGAGGCACACTGTTATCATTTGGTTTGTATCCTCCTAAATGTCTTACTGTCTTTCTAGAGATTACATGTACTTACGGAAATCCTTTTCCCCTTCTAATCATAAATGGTACCATATTGTATGATTTTTGTCCTTTCGCCTCTTAGCTCTAAGTAGTGGTGAGCACCCAGGCCAGTCCATAGAGCTCTGACTGCTGCACAGTATTACAGTGTGATGTATTCGAGGTTATTTAGCGACTTCATGCTGGTGGTTCTTTAGCTGCTGTCAATAGCTCACTGCTGCACGAAGTTGAGGTGAAGCCCTTGTGAGCATGCTTTCTAGTGCTCCCATGCGAGTGTCCCTCTAAGGGAGAGACTGGGAGCCAAATGAGAGGGGATGACGCTGAAATGAAAATCATGGGGCATGGGGTACTTCCATATAAATATTTCTTTATTTTTATTGAGATATAACTTATATAAGTAGAATTAATAGTTGGATTAGTTTTGACACATGTATACCCCCATGTTTATATATATATATATATATATATATATATATATATATATATATAATGTATATATAAAATCATTATATAGAACAACTTCATTACCCAGAAAGTTCACTCATGCAGCTTCCCAATCTGCTCCCAGAAGCACCCAGTGCTCCAGCTCCTATCGCCACATATTAGCTCTGTCTACCTTAGAACTTCATGGAAATAGAATCACCCAATATGCACTCTTTTGTATGTAGCTTCTATCACTCAGCACAATGTTTTGAGATTCATCTATCTGTGGCGTGTACCAGTAGTCTGTCCTCTTTCATTGCTGAGTGGTATTCTATTGTACAGATATACCATATTTGTTTATCCATCTGTCTGTTTATGGATATCTGGGTTGTTTCCAAATTGTTTAATGTTTCTTTTTATACTTAGGTAATGAACTCACCTGGAATTTATTTTTGTACATGGTGTAAGATGGAGAGTCAAAGTTCTTTTTCCACTTACTGAATGGTCAGTTTCTTTCTGGTACTTTTAAAAAAATGCCTCCTTCATTCCATATTAGATTTTCATATGGATAAAATAGGCGTTTGGACTTTATTCTGCTCCGTTTAATTTGTATTCCTACAGCCGCATAATCCTATTTTATTCACCACAGTTTTGTCTATCTAAACTTCCTTATAAGTTTTAGGATACGTTTGTCAAGTTCCGGGAAGTAGTAGGGGAAGCCGGCTGTGAGTTACATGGGCATCTTCTGTGCTACCCTCCCAATTTTTCTGTAAACCTAAAACAATTCTAAAAAAATAACACCTATTTTTTAAAAAAGGAAGGAAGGAAGGAAGGAAGAAAGGGAGGGAGGGAGGAAGGAAGGGAGGGAGGGGGGAAGGGAAGGAGGGAGGGAGGGAGGGAGGCCATTTGTGGCTGGGATAGAGAGAGGAAGGGGAAAGGGGGTATATGATGTGAGAAGAATCTTGGAAGATGAGTAGGGGCCACATAATTCAAGAGTTCTTGGACATAGCAAGATATTTTTCTTTCTTTATTGTAAGAGCAATGGGAAACCAATAAAATATTTTATGCAAGTTGCAGCCATATTCTACCTGTGTTTCAGAGTTCTATCTGGCTGTAAATTGTAGAATGGGTTTTGCATTCTAGAGTGAATGTAACTAGACCCGGTAACAGGTATTAGTATCTTGGACCAGGGGTGGGGGCGACGTAGACAGATTAAAGGTAAGTATAGGATGTAAAAATCAATAAAACTTGATGATAAATTGATGTGGGCTTTTTTTTTTTTGCCTTCTTTCTTTTTTGCTTAATCAGACTTGCTAAAGATTTGTCTATTTTATTGGTCTTTTCTGTGAGTCAGCGTTTGGTATTATTGATCAACTCTACTTCTGTTTCTAATTCATTAATCTGTTTTTTCTTTATTAAATTCCCTTACAACCATAACATTACCTTCGGTTGATGGTCTATTCGATAGGAAGTCTGCTGGAACTGGCGTATCTCTCTGACGATGTGTGATATCTAACAGAAAAAACAAAAACAAAGCAAAAGCATTTCCCTGTATCACGGCATATTCTCTGGGAGCCCACCCCACAGTGGTCAGTTGCTTCCTCCAGTGAGGTAACTGGAGCTCTGCCCCATCATTCCTCATGCTCAGGGCCTTCTTGCCTTTCAATGAGCTATATGAAATGCGAACGGCAGAAGATACTGAATTCGCAGCCAGGGAAACAGCTGGCACTGGGTGGCCTCAGGCTCAGGAGGGGGAAGCTCTGGGTGCTATTGTCCATGGGCTCCTTGCTTCCAACTTGGGGCTCTGAACCTGGCTGTCGAGGAAGAAGCCTTCAGCATCTGTCTATCGCTGGTCAGTCTGAGACATTCACCCCAGCAGCTTTCTTCTCCACCCGCTTTGCTCAGACTACGAGCCGAAACGACTCAGCTCAAAATCTCCATCAGCCAACATCAGGTATTAGACCCAGTTCCACCATCTCGTCCATTTCAAGGTTTGAAAGCAAGCAGTGACTTTCACGACTTAGCCTCTTCTTTGCAAGCCAGTAAAGTCATTGAAACAGGCTGATTAGGAAATTATCACCTACCATCCTCATTTTGGAGAAATTGACAAGGCCTTCCTCAGTAAAGTTCGGCGTCCCTTCTTCAATAAATGCCAAGTCTGTCAGGTACATCCCCAGATAAGGAACGGCGGGGGGGTTACAACTGCAAGACCAAGAGACAGTGTTCTCATGCTCATTCACACAATGTCAATTTTCCCCTCAGGTAAACAGGAAGAATAGTCTTCTAATTCCATTTTCAGAAGCACGCTCGCGATATGCAGAGTTTTAAGCATTTCTTTTCACAATAGAATACAATACAAAATCACAGCCCATGCTTTACAATGTGTGTGAGACAACGGTAGGCTCAAATAATGGGATAACTCATAGACAAATACGAAACATTTGCTAGTAGTGCTGGTCAGTATTTGTTTGCAGTACCTGTAAATTGGCCTGTAGGAAATCCCTATGCCCTCACCTCATTAAAGTGCAAACATTCAATCTGAAAGAACTGGGTGGAAAAATCAATGTGATTAGAGCTTGTAAAACTTGTGTTCTGTTTTAGTTAGTACTTAAACGTTTTAGAAGGTAGAGCTGTAATTAATATCACAGCTGCACACTAATGTGAGACCTTCTCTGTTTTTTGTGGGTTTTTTGTTTTTTTGTTTTTTTTTGAAGTGTGATACACTGGGTTTTCTCAGAGTCTGGAGCTGAGAACATGGGCCCTTGACCCAGAGAGAACTGGGTTCGAGTCCCAGCATGACCGCTTACTCAATGATGTTGGGCTAAATCTCTGAGCTGTGGTTTCCGCATCTGTGAAATGGAGACACTAACGCTTATGTCTCTAGTTAGTCTTAAGGCCTGAATAAAACACACCTAGCAGTTAGCATGGAGTCTGTAAGTTAATCATCATTCAGTGAATAGTTACTGCGTTACTGTTGTTACCACTAGGAGTCTTTCCCTTGTAGTGTCACAGGACCTGTGTGTGGACAGTAAGAAAGCCAGTTGCAGGATAGCTTCTGTTCTGTTCTATTCTATTCTATTCTCTCTCTTTCTCAACAGAGAATGATCTAGCAATAAAAGGCCAAAAATAGATAACAATAATGAATAGGTATTGGAATACTTAAACTAAAAAAAAAAAAAAAAATCACAGGATATCATTATGCTTCGCTTAAGAAATACCAAATCAAACATTTTACAGTAAATCATGGTTTGGTTTACTATGGTCATATTTTTCTTCTTATGTGGAATATTCTGCATACTGTGAGCATATCCATATGACATTTACTGTATGCGTAGTATCCAAATGAAAGGGAAAATCAGAAAAATATGTAGACGGTAGAAAGTGTTTCCTATTTATTTTTCATTACAAAGCAAAGTAGGAGGTAGGCCACGATCTATATACTATATAAATTATTTAAATATATTTATGAAGTACAGATAATTTAACAGACATACTTTTTAAGGGTTTCTCTGAGATTTTTAAATCTTCCTTCAGATGAAACAGTCTTCTGAAGTTTGTCCATTAGAGCCTTCGTCTAGAAAGAAAAACAATGACTTACGTCATGAAAACACTCCTATCGTTTGATAAGACAGCGAGTTACCGAAAGATGCTCAATTCTCTCCCACGATGGCAACCTGTTGTGATGTGACATGATTTTCAAGATATCGAGATGAGATTATTTGATGTGAAAAAAAAAAAAAGAAGAGAAGAGAGAGCAACTACACTACTCAGCCAAAAAGAGAGGAAAACGTGTAGAAGAGGAAAATGGCAATGTGCGGAAACTCGGGAACTTAAGGGACCGAGAAGCACATGCCGAACAGGGACTTTTAAAGAAGTCTCGCATCAGGGGTTCGCACGATGAAATTCTCTGAGTGTTAATTTCCAAATCATCAAAGCTCCTATCGGCTTGCTTGGCTATGGACCCACCAATATCCTCTCCCCAGCACCCACCACCACCCAGGGAGGAGGCCAGGAGGACAATCATGGGGGGAAATTCTGACCAACGTTGCCTGAATGAAAACAAGAGGGGGGAGCAAGCTGAGTCCAATTAAGAAAAAGTTAAGAAAGTTCTATTTTGAAAGCACATCTAAGTGATCATGCCAAAACTTTAAATTTACTACGCGAATAACACAGAAGGAGGTGAGTGTTGAGGCCCTCCGTCCCCATCGTTTGGTCCTACGACATTTGCACCCTCACTTTGGGGGAGAAAGAGTGGATTCACTCCACGTCACTTGAAATCAATGTGTCCTCTCCAAATAATTCAGGAAACAACTCCTGACTGTCAGCCACATTGTTTGAGACTGTCCCCAAATATGTTATAATGAATGTTTTGGGTTGTATTTTCTTTTCTAAATGAACCATTTAGAAATGCACATGAGTGGAATCAATTAAGTGATAAGAACACAGTAATTACCCACATTGGCACCTTTCTTTGGCAACTGAGCTGCTCATTTCAGCTAATTATTTCCTAATTAGTACTATTTATCTTGGCTCAGGTCGCCCAGCCTCTCCTCCCCTCGGCGGCAGGATGTGTCGCACGCTGCTGCTCACCTGCCGGGATACCTTGGCCCAGGTTTTCTTCAGCCTGTAGATGGCACTTCTGTTTAAGGCGGAGGTGATCTCCAGCACACCGTTGTAGTTGTGCAGGCATCGGCAGATGTCCGCCACCGCCACCCACTTCTCAATTGCGTTGGCACGAGAGCTGACATCGGCATAATTCATTATCTGGGAGGCCACCAGGTTACTCATCTGAGACAACAGGAAAGCCAAGAGAGGCAGCTAAGAGCCAACGCAATGCTTTCAGGCCAAATACCCGAGTTACCTGCAGAAATGTCAGGAAAGCAGGGTGCCAGGGGACATGCAGATCACAGTCCCTATTTAGACAACAACTTGCTGAAGTGACTACTGTCTGTAATAACAATAGTAAACAGAGGGAAGAGAGGCATTGTTTAGAATCAGCTTGTTGGGGAAGAAGTGACTTTGTTCATTAGTAACTTCGATGAAGGAGTTTTTTGCAACAGTCAGTGCGGAAACAGAGTAGAATGAGCTAACCCCTGAGGAACAGCAACCTTCGCAGATCATGGGTTTCACTTCTCGGGGCCTCTTCACATGCTCCTTGCCCCCCAGTGGTGTGGAATAGCCACTCTTGGACACCTCAGTTATTACAGAGAAAGAGAACACTTTACCTCCAGTCAAATTGTTTCTAACCTGATCAACTCTCAAACCAGAAACACTTCATTCAGTGAAGGGGAAGAGAGAATATTTTCTCCTTCCTATTCTGTTGAATGTTTTTCCACCAGCAGTTAAAAGGACCTATACTTCCAAGGCTAAGTACTGTAATTCGAATAGTAAAAAACAAGAGGAAAAAGAAGTGGCTTAAGAAGCTTAACACTTAGAATATGGAAAGGAAAAGGGCAGAATAGGATTGATTGCTACAAAGGGAACGGGGGTCTAATATTATGTCTGCATAGTGAATTTGATGGGCACAAGCATTCTTTGTTGATTCTTTAAGTACTTGAGATCTCACAGTGCTTTAGAATGATCAATATGCGTATTTTTAAAAAAATTATTTTATACTCAGCAGCTACTATGAACCAGGCATTCTTTTAGGTGCCGGAAACAGAAAGACATAAATCAGCATCCCTGACCTTAAGGCACTGAGTCTAGTTAAATGGGAAGGGGCGGGGGTGGGCAGATATAAACAGTAAATGCCACACAGTAAAATGCAAAGCCAAGTCTGCCCGGGGGTGGGGGTGGGCGGCATGGTTGAGAGAATAAAGACAGCATGGGGCATCTGGCCTGGCACAGAGGAGGCTTTCGGAATGAGGTTGTGGGCTGCACTGAGTTAGTCACTGCTTTCCATCAGAGCAGAAGAGCATCTGCACACAGATAGAGGTGGGAGGCACGGCACAGGGAGGGCCTGGCAGCCACCTGCGGAGCCAGGGGGTCGTGAGAGACAAGGAGGACAGGCGAGCAGGGCTCTTGTGGGTCAGGTTGAGGAGATGGAAGGTGAGGACAAGCCACTTACTGATTTTTGTCAAAGAAAGTGGTATCATTAGATTGGCCTCTCAGCAGCTATTCCCAAAATACTGCGTGAGGAGTGGATTGCAGGGCGGTGAGAGGGCAGGGGACAGTGGGTTCGAAGCTCCTGAGAGCAAGGTCGAAAGGCCACGTCAAGGCTACAGCAGTGGATAAGGAGGGCAAAAGAGTCTGAGACATGTAGAGATTTAGGGTTCACTGATATATTGGGGGCAGTGAGGGGGGGTCAGGGAGGAGAAGGAGTCAGAGATGACCTGTAGATTCTGTGCTTGGGCGAGTGAGTGTATGATGAGGCCATTATCAGAGGCTGAGGACAGAGAGGAAGACGAAGAAGCAGGCTTGGCAGATCGGGGGTGCCAATGATAAGCGTATTTGCAAATTGCTGAGGGCACAGTGCTGTGGCCCTCGAAGTGGAGACATGTGGGCGTGGAGCTTGGGACTGAACCCAGTTTGAGTGTCTGCTATGCCGCAGGCGTGTGCGTGGCAGGCAATGGAAGCTTACTTTCCACAGCAGGGGCCCCGCCAATCAGGGAGGGCCTAGGTGGGTCACGCATCCCGTCCTTCAGGCAGCAGTGGCTTTGACACCCACTGTGTGCTAACGTGCACTCAGCAGGTAGGTATCCTGCAAGTACCCCGTGCAAAAGCACCGCCTTGGGAATCTACACTGCTGTTTTGTATTTTGATTCTAAATGGCCTGTTAATTGACTCGTGTGGTTACTGGCAGTCTTTTTTTTTTTTTAACATCATCATTATTCCTTTTACTGTAGTTGAGTGTAACTGCAGAGAGAACCTTCCATTTTGCCTGGAAAGGCCTGAAGATACTCGGATGTCTGTGGTTCTAGTTCAGGGCCGAGACCATTAGAACAGGATGAGTGAGGAGCAGGTGCGTGTACAGTCGCTCCATGTTACTGCTGGAGAGAAGCAGAGTGGGGAGATGGACCCACAGCTGTCACCATCACATGGGCATGCAGTGCTGTAATCACGCCCAAAGAAGTCCCTTCCAACCCTGGAATGTGCTCGGCCATGGTAAGGAACAGTGACACCAACCTAGCCTTACCGTCACCAGCAGCGCAAGGGACCAGTGACATATGTGCTGTTTATTCTGTTAGAACTAGCCAATCTATGACCATGAAGTAACCATGACTGTCAGGAAAACAGTAACACCACCCCGTGCATTACAGGGCACTCAGCAGACTTGGGTCCCACCGAACGTGAGCCTCTTGCATCTGGAAGTTAACTGAGAATTATGACATCACTGTGAACTCTTAGAGGAGATTTAAGCTTGTCTTTAACATTGCTTCAGCTCTGTGTTAAATGTGGGTAGCTTTATTAAAAAAAAAACAAAAACACCTTAAGACCCTGACATTCATCTTCCTGTCGTATGCCCAACGTTTTATTTTTATGGTTACTCACATCATTGAAGTGTTGGCTGGTTTTCATAATGTAAGGTGTTCTTTCATTTTTATCCAGCTTCATCCAGCCTTGCCCAAGAAACTCTCTGCAAGTTCAAAGCAAAGTATAAAACCAATTAAATTTCTAAAATATGGTCAATTATTGGTGTGACTATTATTGATACTATACACATTAAATTTGACATGGCCCAATACCAGCTGCCACTGACCATCTCAGATGAATTTTAGCTCAACTCTGGCATTTCACCACTCCATGCAAAAAAGAAAAACATTTTTCAGTTTCCAGCTTTCTCTTATAAATGTCTGGAACTTTGTCCCTGTTAGGCTCATTATAGAGGCTTCTCTGAAGTTGGAAAACAATGACCCACGCAAGAGGAATAAAGAAGCTAAGTACTAACTCAGAAACCAAGATTATTTTCCCTGGATCAGCTTGTTAAAAAAATGTAAGCCTTAGCAGAAAGTCCAAAAAATCAATCACTACCAAAAATGTTAATCAAGAACAGCATGTTTTCTTCCACTTTGCTCTGACGGTCTCCAGGCAGATGTCCACTCCACGGGCAGGGCTCTCCTCTGTTCTCCCCAGAGCCCAGGGCAGGACACCGTGGTAAGGGCTGAATAAACAACCACGCTAGTCACCACTTTATAGCCCATTCATGTGACGAGGGCGGTTACAGCGGTGGGAGGTCAGCCCGGTAGGAGGCCCGTCCTCCAAATAACATCCTTGCTCTTACCGTCACCAACGAGCAGGCCGCCAGAGCACAGCAAGCAATGCGCAATCAAGATGGAGCACACATGCGTGATCTTACGTAGCCATTGCAAAACGTAACTTGAAATACGACCACTCTGACACACTCTTAATCCAGAAACACCAACTGAGTCTCTGTGTTGGTAACTCTGCCCCGTCCTGGAAGGTTGATGGACAAAAGGCGTGCCAGTTCCATGGCATAATGAAAATAATTGGTAGGTGTTCATGCCACACCAAGGGCCAGCACAAAGGTTTGGGCTTTGCTCCTTCTCCTCCCCCAACGGAGGTCACGCTCCTCTGCCTCCCAAACCCTCACTGCACTGGAAGGGAGTCAGGAGCTGGGGAGAAGAGGCGCTGTGGCTCCTCACTCAAGTCCTCAAATAGTCGCTGGCTTCCTCGGTTTGGCCAATGGGCCGCATTCCTGTTTCATTTTTCTCGTGTTTACGGACTTGCCTATGAGCACTGGACCAGGGGGAGAAAGAAGATGAAAGTCTGCAGAGGTATTTTGTGTCCCTGCTCCTTATGCGTCTGTGACAGGGCTGTAGCTCTGACCCTTTACCCATCCTCTGCCCCCCACCCTGCCGTGCCTGGCCCTCCATCCTCACAGGTGTCCTCTTCACTATGTACGACGTGCTCCTATCTCTTACCCAGCCCTCCCTTATCCTCAATTTAATCTTTCATTCACAGAGGATGTGTGCCAACAGTTGCCATTTGTCCAGACAAAGGCCTTCTTTGTGTGCTACCAAATATAACAGCTGGGAGGGGGCTTTAGGGGCCTCCCTACTCCGTGCGTGAGTAAATTAGAAGGCCGTGTGAAGAGCCCATGGTCTCAACGCTCAGCAGCACTTGTTGATTATGCAAGGGGGGTGGCAGAATTTACAGCATTTACCGAAGATCAGTCTTTCTAAAAGCCTTGGGCCACCCATAATTATCTGGGATTTTCATTGAAAATGCCATTTCCTGGGCCTCACATTTACTGGAACCGAATCTCTGAGCAGGGAGTCTAGGAATGTACATTCTTAACATTCAGTTTAGGGACACTGAAGTCTGAGAGCCATAGTTACAGCTGTATGGTGGCTTCTGCGATGCGAGCGTATAGGGGTACAGAGAAACGGACGTTCTGTGGTAATCGTCATACACAGAGAAGCACCAGTGTGACCATCTTGAGAGTCCCCGCTATTTCCAAATCAACATTTCCAGCATAAACTGGAACCAAAAGACATCCCATGGAACCAAAGCATTTCAAGATGAAGACTCACACCTCCGCACACTCGCCTGCCTTAGGAATCACATCAGCTCTCAGCCGGCTCCCCCTGCCTGAGAGGGGCCTGCCGCTGTTAGGGCAGCACTCACTCGTAGGGGATGCTTCTGAAGATGATGTGGTCCAGGAGGGTGATCTGCTCAGCCAGCTCCATGGCGGACAAGGTCTCAAAGCACTCGGCCTTCGGACAGTCCGTCTGCAGAGAAGGGGAGCAGCAGGATGAAACACACGCGCGAGTGGGGCTCCTGTCTGCTCAGAGCCGCCACGGAAGTGCAAAGTCGTAGATTCTAGCTACGAACAAAATGGTAGAAAGCTCAGAACTACCAGCCAACGTTAAAGGTCGTGGACCAGTCGCTAAACTGCACATCAAATTTGGTTCATCCGCCAGAGCTTCAGCGACAGAACACACAGCCCAGGGCTCTGTTATTGGGACGGGCACATTGCTTGCCTCTGAGTGGAAGTTTGCACATAAAAGTGCTGGGTAAGACCACGGGTGAACTTACCAGTTGGATTATATCTTCTAATTTTAGGTGAATGTCATCTTGATCATCTTGCGAAAGAGCTCTAAAAAATAAAAATAAAAATACAAATATCCCCCATGAAAACAAAGCAGACATAGCAGGAATGAGTGCTCCTTGTGTCTGTGCGGCTGCTCCCAGCTGGAGGCCGCAGAGCTTCGAGGGGTCTCAGGCGGTCAAGGAAATGGAAAACCACGCATATTAAAGGCACAGGATCACCAAGAAAGCTGAGTTGTTACATACAAGGTCGTAAGTAAAATACCCACCTCAGAGTGACCCCGAGGGGAAGCTGTGCTGCAAATCAGGTCTCCTGTACTGCTCTCTCAGTCAGGAGGTCTAATAGGCCCCAGTGCCCCGTCCCTGCCCCTCTGACCCCTAACCCCGACCCTGACCTGTCCCTGCTGAGGCAGGAGACACGGAGCCGCTGCCCCCGACCCCCACAGTTGATACGTAGACCGGAAGCTCAGGGGAGTTCCTCCACTGCAAGAATTTCAGCACTGCGAGGCAGAAGCCAGCAGGTAAACTCTTCCCCCTTGCTTCCAAGATGGACTTCCCTGAGATCTGATGCTATATCCCCACACACGGGGTTATTCAGCTCTCAATAACACTCTTTTTTGATAGGTGGTAAATTAATGAATAAATAAAGAAGCTGCTTATGACCAAAGTGGGCACCGGTTTCACGGTGGGAGGGACATGTCATGGCCCACACGAGCCCAGCGTCCAGAATTATACTGATTATGTAACTGGCCATCTGAGCCCAGCATTTTAAGTTTCCCAAAATGAAGGCACAATCATATTAAAAGTATTAAAATATTTAAATAGTCCCAAAGTGTGTAGCCTGTCTGCTGGAAGAAGCTGATTTCAAAAGAAATAAAATTGTAAAGTTCTAAAATTGTAAAGTTGTTTTGAATTGATTTAAACAAAACTACCACCCTCCAAAGCAAAAAACCAACAAAAGGGTTATTCTATGCCCACAACATGACAGGTGTGTGCCAAGCATCTGATATACCCTCCTCTTGTATCACAAAAAAATCCCTCCGTTATTTTTTAATCCTCACTAAGGATATGTTTATTGATTTTAGAGAGAGAGGAAGGGAGAGAGAGAGAGAAACATCAGTGTGAGAAAGAAACATCCATTAGTTGCCTCCCATACACACCCCGTGCCCTAACCGGGGCTCGAACCCGCAACCGAGGTCTGTGCTTTGACCAGGAATCCAACCCGCAACCTTTTGGTGTATGGGACAGTGGCCGAACAGAGCCACCCAGCCAGGGCCAAGGTAAGTGTTATTATTTCCATTTTGCTGATGAGGACACAAAAGCTCGAAGTAACTAACTTGGCCTGGGTTCCAGGCAACTGTGCTCCCCTTTCACTCTTCTTTGTCTTAAGCAGGCTTACGGGAGGCACCTCCTCAAGGGCCAGCAGAGCACACACTTCAAGTCCCTCTCCTCTGACTTCCTCCTCTGTCACAAAGGCTCTTGGCTGCTGATGGGGAGCAGAGTCCTTCCACATGAGGAGAGAGGCGGTCCTCTGGTCAGCTATTAGCCATGTCATTTGCAAGCAAAAAGAAATTATCCTCACAGGATAAAGGACAGAGTTAGGTGAGGAAAAAAATAAGTAAATACAACTCTATCTCCCAAGACTATTAAATCACACTTAAGGGTTACGTGTAGGGAATAAAAGTGACTATTTTCTAGAGTTTATGACATTCTTTCCACTGTAGGCTAGGTAACTGGAGAGAGATGGGTGGCCACATAACTACATGCACCTGTGGAAAATATATATATTTATTTTAATGAGGATGGACTATTTCTTCCTTTGGAAAGAAATGGTCAAGAAATTAGTTTCTATCAAATATTTTTCTCCTTAATGATCTTACCCTAATGTTCCAGGGTACATCCTGGTCCCATGAAGTTATTTAATATTTTCTCTCTTCATAAGAGCCTACTGATGCTGTTTGGGTCTTTGAGGGGCTTGGGGGGGTCCCGTTTTCATGACTTGAACCCATTCATTCCACCTGATATTCCAAGAAGTCAGTCTTTGTTTCTTTTCATTTTGTGGCATTGTAGTTGACTACAGAAAAACTCTACATGGCAGAGGCTCAGAAACCAGCTAGTCAGACAACACTGGAGGACGGTGGTATATTAGAAACAACGTTCTTGAGCAGAGGTTTTTATTAAAAAACAGGGCAACAAACTACCAACAGTGATTAAGCCTAAAGTTAACCCTTGTGAGACTGTGTGGGTCATCACAAAAAGCTTTCACTTTACTTGGTTCATGTACTTTATGTTTAAATACACATTTCGCCCTTACCTGTCATAGTTATATGACTTGAATGCATGCAAATCTCTAAGGTCAGGGCTCCATTTCACTACGCGATATGTTTTTGTCTCACAGCTACGACCCATATTCACTGGGTGGTAGAGACACAAGGCTTTCCCATCAGATGTGAAGTCCCCTCTACCTCTGGTCCACTTCCCGGAGAGGATGAATGTGCTTCTAGTCTTCTAGATAGTCTTCTAGATAGTTCTGGCCACCTTAAAGCTTTGATGTACACCCCAGCATCCTGGGTTTCCGTCACATTTACTGGTCAGTGTGACCAGTTTAATATTTGTGCCTTTATAGGGAAATATCAGATTAAAAAAACTTAAAAGGAGACAGGATTATCCAAGCTCCCTGACTATAAAAAATTTCCTTCCATTATAGAAATCAGGGAGGCTTCAAAACAGAGGCAAAAGCAACGGGCCTGGGACTGGCCTACACCCTCTGGGCTGCTTCTGTTCTACTGTTACTGGTGGGGGCTGGTGCCCCCAGCTCAGCTTGCTTCGGACTCTGCTCCTCCTCACGTGGTGAACGGTTTAATCTCCTGTTGCTTCACCCTCTGGAACCTGCCAGACCATTTCCTTCCCATGTCGTCCCAAGCACAATCTTTCTTTCCTCCAGGATTATGTGAGCCCAGTGGCATTCCTCAACTCCAGCCTCTGCTCCACGTTCACATGGTCTTCTTTCTGCATCTCCATTTTCACATGGACGTCTTCTCATAAGGATGCCAGTCAGAGTGGGTTAGGGGTACACCTTACTCCAGCATCACCTCATCCTAATGAATTCCATCTGCAATGTCCTTATTCTAAATAAGGTCAATTTTGAATTATGGGGACTAGGATTTCAATACATTCTGGGAGAGAGAGGACACAATTCAACCCGTGACAACTCCTAGATCAAAGAAGGGGCTGGCTATCAGATCTTGAGCTAAGGGAGAGACCTCGGGCCAAGATGTAGGCACAGGGGTAGGTACACTTTGTCTCCTCACACAACCAAAAGAAGGACAACAACAAATTTAAAAACAAAAAACAACTAGAACTGCCAGAAAATCAAACTGTATGGAAGTCCAATAACCAAAGAGTCAATGAAGAAACATTTATCCAGACTGGTAGGAGGGGCTGAGACAGAGGCAGGAAGCCAGGGCAGAGGGGACGCGGCAAGGCAGCGGCTGGAGGACCGGGTGGGCAAGATGGCAGCTGGCGGGCCCATATTTGCATGTGGATAAATGGGGAGGAACAACAGGGGAGCAAGACAGACTGTGCAACCCAGGGTTCCAGCGCTGGAAAATAAAGCCTCAAAACCTGTGGCTGTAAAAACCTGTGGGGGTTGCAGCAGCGGAAGAAACTCCCATCCTCACAGGAGAGTTCATTGGAAGGACCCACAGGGTCCTAGAGTGTACACAAACCCATCCACCCAGGAACCAGCACCAAAAGAGTCCAATTTGTTTGTGGGGAGTGGGGGAAATGACTAAAAGCCACCAAGAGACAGACTAAGTGGCATTGTTCCCTCTCGGACCCCTTCCCCACATACAGCGCCACAAAGTAGCCACATAAATTGCCCTGTCCTGGTGAATACCTAAGGCTTTGCCCCCCACAATGTAACAGGTGTGCCAGAGCCAAAAAAAATAATATGGCCCAAATGAAAGTACAGGTCAAAGCTCCAAAAATGGAACCATGCAATGAAGGGATAGCCAACTTATTATATGCAGAGTTCAAAACACTGGTAATCTGGATGCTCACAGAATTGGTTGAGTATGGTCACAAAATAGAGGAAAAAGTGAAGGTTATGCAAAGTGAAATAAAGAAAAACACAAAGGGAACCATCAGTGAAGGGAAGAAAACCAGGACTCAAATCGATGATTTGGAGCAGAAGGAAGAAATAAACATTCAACCAGAAGGAAGAAACAAGAATTCAAAAAAAAAAAAAAAATGAGGAGAGGCTTAGGAACATCGGGGATAACTTTAAACATTCCAACATCCAAACTATACAGGTGCCAGAAGGAGAACAGGAAGGGCAAGAAATTGAAAACTTACTTGAAAAAATAATGGAGAACTTCCCCAATCTGGCAAAAGAAATAGACTTTCAGGAAGTCCAGGAAGCTCAGAGAGTCCCAAAGGACTTTGACTCAAGCAAGAACACAGCAAGGCACATCATAATTACATTACTCAAGATTAAAGATAGGGAGAGAATCTTAAAAACAGCAAGAGAAAAGGAGAAAGTTACCTACAAAGGAGTTCCCGTAAGACTATCAGCTGATTTCTCAAAAGAAACCTTACAGGTAAGAAAGAGCTGGAAAGAAGCATTCAAAGTCATGAAAGGTAAGGAGCCACAGCCAAGATTTCTCTACCCAGCAAAGCTATCATTTAGAATGGATGGGCAGATAAAGTGCTTCCCAGACAAGGTAAAGGTAAAGGAGTTCACCATCACCAAGCTTTTATTATATGAGATGTTGGACGGACTTAAGTAAGAAAAAGAAGACGATCAAAACTATGAACAGTAAAATGACAACAAATTCACAACTATCAACTGAACCTAAAAAAACAAAAACAAACTAAGCAAACAATTAGAATAGGAACAGAATCACAAAAATGGAGATCACATGGAGGGTTACCAGCGGGGAGGAGGAGGGTGGAGTATGGGGGAAAAGTTACAGGGAATAAGAAGCATAAATGGTAGGCACAAAATAGACAGGGGGTGGTTAAGAATAGTGTAGGAAACGGAGAAGCCAAAGAGCTTATATGTATGACCCATGGACATGAAATAAGGTGGGGAATGCCAGTGGGAGGGAGAGTGCAGGGTGGAGGGGAATAAAGGGGAGAAAAAAGAATGGGACAACTGTAATAGCATAATCAATAAAATATATTAAAAATTAAAAAATTAAAAAATAAAGGTCTTGAGCTAAGGAGGCTGAGAATGCCTTATGGGCCAGTTGTTAAAATGTTACAGACCCCAATTTGTCATTGTTGCACAGGGAGGGGCTTTCTTACATGGTGGACTGAGCTACAGTGGGCTCCCCTCCCCACACAAGCACTCTGGATAACGAGGACACGATAGAGCGGAGCTCTGATGGGAAAAAGGGATTTTTCCCAAAGGTTGCAAGTGAAGAGGAAACTAGATGCCAGGATAGCGAAGGAAGCCAGGCTGGAGGAGACAGGTGCTGGGCTTTCTCCCTCTGAGCAGAGACGGGCCACAGAGCCACCAACCAGTGACGTGGAAAGCTGAAACATCTGCTCGAAGCCATGGATGGTGCCCTCTTCATACAGAGTAGACTAGAAAAAAAAAAAAATCCTCCCACTAGCTCAAGAAGCTGTAAGAAAGCTTTTTGCCTGCTTGGATGCTGGACGGACAGACCAAACAGACCTCTGGAGGGAAACCCAAATTCAAGCCTTTATCACATAGACATGTGGGAGCCAAATTTATATAACCCACATGTTGCAGAAATCCCAACCTGACATGCCGACAGTAAAATCGGTCAAGGACCAGCAACATGAACCAAAGAAAACACATAACCACCCTGGGGCGGTACATGCACAGCCAGGTGAACAAGGCTCCCACCGAAACACCGCCACCTACTCATAAACACAGGCTTATGATTAACAATTAGAGCCCAGGCAAGGAAAAGAAATCCTTCTGCCAACGCCAGCGGGGCTCAGAGGAGAGGATCATCAAGGCTTCCTCCCTTTCCCCTTTGACGCTACCGCAAACTACTGTCTGGTCGCACAGGTTATATCACTCAGTCCAAAGTCTTCCTGAGACAGCAGGAAAGAAGAGATGATAGGTAATAAATACCCTACCCCTGAGAACAGAATCCGCGCTGCCCCCAGCAGTCTCAGATACATCCTTCTGGTTGGATAGAATCTGACTTTCTGTGAACATAGCACAAATCAACCAATGTCATGAATAGGCACCCGCAATTGCCTTTACCCCAGGATGTTGGCTGTGGCTTTCCTTTCTTGGGGAAGAAGGTCTGGGTCTCGCAAAACTTCTTCAAGCAAATTTAGGACGTTCATCTTGAGTTCGTTGTTGAGTTCAAAATCCTATAAGATAAAATGGAACTTTTAAAGTTTTAGTTTTGAAGGGTTTAGCTCCATAATACAGGGCACTCTTCCTCGTGATAAATTCTCTAGAGCTATGTATGGAAAATAAAATGAATGGACCTTAGACTTCCCCTGAAGATCCTGGCTTAACTGCTTTGGGAGGGGGCCCCATTGCTGGCTTCACTGACAGGCTTTCCAGGGGATGGGAATTCCTCAAAGACATAGGTTCTTCCCTTAGCCTGGAACACAGTGCTTTCTCCCCAGTTTTATTTTTATTCACCTTTCAGATCCAGGAGGGGGTATAGTTTTTCCCAGGAGCCTTCTTTCACTGGCCCAGTGGGGCGAAGAGCTGGGCCCCACAGCTCCATGGCGCCCTCTACCGTCACCATGCTGTCAGCACTGATTCAATTGCCTGGTTTCCCATTGGACCATGAGTATGATCAATAACTGGGGCACAGCAACGGCTCAAAAAAAGCTTTGTTGCAGGAATAAAATCTGTCATATGGGCAGTGACTTCAACAAAAAACTTCAATAGAGATATGCTAAGGGCTAAGGAATAAATCATCCTCACACATTCATAGGATCGTGTCATACGAACACAGGAGCGAGGCTGGTGGGGTACCCACTGCGCCAAGCGGGGACAATATGAGCATCAAAATGAAAATCAGAGTAATAAGTAATAACCAACTGAATCAAAACAACCTGCAAGTCCCTACTGATGCTCACAAACAAATTCACAAATAGGTAAATACATAAAGTGGGTGGAAGAGAAAACTAGTCTTTATAGTGGATTCCAACTAATAACTGCAAAGGAATAAAAGAGAAAGTTACCATTTTTGACCAAAGCAATAATAACTGATCAGGCAAGGGTCACGAATGGATGTTTCAGTTCATCGAGAAATAATTAATAGTGTCAGGGTACCACCCCCCCACCCACACCAGACACCCTAGAAATTACTTATTGATTACAAAGGAAGACTCTGGAGACGCCACCTTAAACAAGTGATGAGAGTTACCATCACCAATAATGGACCAAAACCAACATCATGTGTCTACTAATGTAATGCTCTGCGAAGAGTCGTTGCTTAGTATTTTTGCCCCAACTGCATAATTTCCCATTTGAAAACTTGCACAAATCTGCCCAACCACTATTTGAAGCATGACCAGTGGTTCCAGGTGAATATTGGCTCTGCTGCTGATACAGCTTACATAAAGCAGATTATCCAATGACACCTGAGCATAAAATGTAAAAATTCTCACTCATAACTTTCTCTTACATTTTCACAGGTTTTCACCACGTTGAAAGCGAGCTCCTCTATATGATTTAAATTCTTTCCTGTCTGATCCAAGGACAGACAAGGCAGGAGACATGATCTTGTTTGATCAGGGGCCACTACGCGGACAGGAGATTTGTAAGGAGGCTGTAGCACGGGGATGAGAACATGGGTCTTCCATCTGACTCTGCTAAGGGTCCCTATGCCTGCATTTCTCAAACTGTCATGTGCCCATGAATCACTGCAGATTCTGAGGCAGTGGGTCTGGAATGGGGACTGCGATTCTACTTTCCTAACGAGCCCCTGAGGGATGCTGATTATCCTCAGAGTAGCAAGACTTTGCCTTAAACAAAAAATTCATGCAAAACACAGTTCCTCCAAAACTGACATAAAATGTTCTTCTTTAACCAATGCATGTAAAATGCAGAATTGGTCATTCAAAAGTCGCTGTTAAAAACATACTAGTTACTAGTTTCTAAAATGAAATCTGAAGTCACTTGCCCTATTTAAATCCAAAGGTAGATTAATCATAAATCTGCCTAACGGCCATTTTGTAATGGTCTAGAATCTAATTTTTGGCTACGTTTCTCCAGGCCCTGAAGTGGGAAAATGAGACTAGAAGATTGCGGGGCAGCACTCAGAGTGCCCACAAGATGGCGCTCTTGGGTCACCTGACTACCCAGGAGTGGGCATTGCCTTTGGAATTGGATTTGGCTGCTGGTGCAGAGGGAGTGAGCCGGGCCCTGAGTAGGGAAGCTACCTGCTGAAGGTTATCTCCCAAAGCTTCACGCTCCAGATGAGTGAACCCCGTGGCACCTGAGGACCTGAGGCATTCACAGAAGTTATCCCAGCAACAGTTGATTTAGGTTAGTTTTTGTTTTCCAATTTATGAAGCAGGGATGAGGAGACAGAAGATTAGGGGGGGAAAATCTTACTTTCAAAGGTAAGGAGAGAAGAAAATGTGAGACTTTGACATTTCAGTTTCTAAAAGGGAGGCTATAGCTCTTATTCTTTCTGCAGTTACTGAGCACCTCAATACATAAGGCTGTCGGGGAGAGACAGAGCAATAAACAGAAGTCTGGGTGGATGGGCAGAGAGCGGAAGTATTAACCCATGAAACCCAGGGAGAGAGGCAGGCGAGAGCCTGGTAGTGCCCAACTGAGGCGTAGGACAGGGGCGGCCAACAGGGTACAGCTCAAGCAAGTGTCAGGAATGGAGTGTGGCACACAGAGAACTCTTAGGAACACGAATTACCAACTGATTATGCTAGAATCCTCCTCAAAGACAAGCTTTTGTGAGATAAGGCTATTTTACCAAGATTTTATCGGCCCTACCCAAATGCACTGACACATGATTAGAAAGCCCATATTTTGCCTCGGTTAGGGAACAACTCCTGGGGCAATTATCATGACTAAGACAGTGAGAGCTTACTCCATGCTAGGGGATGCTTTAATAACTTTATTATCTAACTTAACCTGCAATAGCAACATAGTTATAATCATTATCATCCCCATCTTATATGCAAGGAAGTCAAGGTATAAAGAATCAAAGTATCTTGTCCAAAGTCACACAGGTAGCAAGTGGCAGACCCAGGACTCAAGCCCCGACAGTGTCTGCTGAAGCCTGAGTTTTTAACTGCAGCACCACACCGACTCTCCGGAAACAGGGGCTACCAGTGAATTAGTGCTGGTGGCTTGGGCTGGAAGACACACAAAACAGTAGCTGGTTACCGTGCTAAGTCTGGAACTATTTCCCACCTATACCAACAACCGTTTGGGAGAGAGATGTTGAGATTTAGGTCTGTATTAATAATAATTACTAGATCACACAACACACAAAAATAATCTCTGAGTCAATAAATCAGACTCTCCAGCACTTTAAGACTAATCCCTGTTGGTAGTTCAGCCATCTCAGAAATTGCATTCATTCTTTCAGGAGAGTAGGGTGATCATTAGTCATTTACTACGCATGGCCAAGGGACTTCTACAACATTGGGAAAACTGAGCCAATGTACACAGTTTGAGGGTAAAGAGAATTATGAGACTAATTAACTCACTGTAATCACTACAGGGTATTCCTAACAGTGGCCAGAATTTTTAAAAGGAAAATGGAAATACTGCAAAATGGAGTAAAGCCACATAAATAATTTTAAAACCTGGAACAAAGTGCTCATAAAGAAGGGACTTAGGAGGTGTTAGGCTCAAAAATAAGAACCTTCGACTTAATGATTTTTTAAAAAGAATGAAAAGCACACGACTGCTTTCTGTCGTCTTTGACTAGAGAAGATGAAAAATTTAATTTAAATTGTGATGTAGATTTAGGTTAGATCTGGGGCCACTGCATCAACTGGGGAACTGGGCAAAGGTGCCGTGTGATGCTCCCAAGATCTTTGCAAATCAGCCCTGAGAGCGCTAGGAGGTGCCCCTCCAGATCCCCCATTTTAACAAACTGGAGAAAAGCCTTCAGGCCAGTGTGGTTTTCAGCTCTTTTAAAGAGGCGAACCTTTATTCAGAACTTAATATTGTAGCCCTGTCCCTGGGGAGGCTGCGCCGGCTAAAAGCTGGCAAGGGGGACCCAAGCACCACTTGGCCTTGGCCACCTGCCACCAGCTCTGGGCTGCTGACCACGCCACCCCTGGGCAACCTTGGCTCTGAATCAGGGTTTCTCACTGGAAAAGTGAAAGGCAGGGGCTTCCAGCATTTTCCACTACCTAACTACAAAAATATTTTAAAAGCCAATTTGTTCACCACTACAAAAAGGACAGCCTGATTGAAAAACAAAGAAGGGCATCACATTTGGAATGAAACTCTTTGAAGCAATACCATGGTAATGCTAGCCTTTCCAATACTTGTTCAGCACTCGCTATTTATTAATTACTTATAAAGTTCTAGAATCTTCAAACAGGAATAGAACATATAAGAAATATATGTGTACCTGACTACAGTGTAAGAGCTTATGTACCAGGAAAAGGTAGTAAAACCCAGATATAATGAAACCCCAAATTTGGAAAGCACAGGTGCTCCTGGTGGGCCCTTGAATATTTATTGAACGAAGGGACAAAAGTTCATAGAGAGGGTATTTGATTTTGAGAAAAGTGGTAATAAATGACCTCGTTCTTCTTAAACTGGCAGTTCGGGAAATTATTTTAGCAGATGTGAAGTGGGAGGCTACTAGGAAAAGGCACAATGCAAAGTGTGGAAGATATGTTAGAACAAAAATAGCTGGGAAGAGGCGAATGGCAGTGAATGACACCAACTCGGCAAGGAAAAGCCATGCAGAAAATCATCCATTTGGTCATTTTCTAACAAATAACTCTGCATTTACTAAAATTCAGCCTCTAGACCTGAACAGCTGTGCTTACAAGAATTTTAAATACTGCTCCACAACCTTGGAATCAGATAGCTCCCAAGCTTATATCTTTAAGCCCCCAAAGAGAATCAGTCAGTTTAAAAAGCACTTATTAGAAAAAAAGAGAATTTTTTTCCAGATGCAGGGTTTTCCATTGGTTTCTAGATCAGCAGCTAATTGGCATGGATTATAGTTTTCAAGACAATGACAAGGCTGGAGGGAAAAAGAAAAATTTGGGAAGTTCTGCTTTCAGGATTTTTGTTTTTGTTTTTTCTTCTTAATTAATGCCACGTGCCAAAAAGAAAAAAAGAAGAAGAAGAAGAAGATCTTTGAGTTTACCTCAAATATAAGCCTTAGGAAAATACTAGAAAGTTATACTTTGTTCTCCATGCCCTGCTCCATTAGGGAGAAAAGACAGATTAAAAAAAAAAAAAAGCTGATAGTCAAACTGTACATCGTCCCTCTCCCCATGGAGAACAGAAACTCAGAGTTGTAGGAATGTCGTGGACATAGAACCTGTGACACTCAGCCAGGGAGAAGCTCCTGGGGACAGAGGTTAATGGCGCCTGGGAGTAGAGTGGGTAGCAGAGGGACACAAAGAAAATGCTACAAATGAGGCAAAACCTTGAGGCCTGGACAAAGCAGTCAACGGCCCAGTGCTAGGCTGGCTCCATGGAGCCCTGCGGTAGCTGCGAAGTGATGGGTGGCTGCTGGCCTGGGAAGGGCTGCGGGCCCCTCCTGCAGGCCAGGCTCTGCAGAAGTGCTTCTAAGTCCCAGAGGGAGGAAGAGCGTGCAGAACGCGACTTAGAGAAAGTAAGGGCTCCCCATGGCACTTTCATCGGAAATCTCTTATGACAGAAAAGAAGCAACTGGTGTACATAAAATCCCATGTGGGGCTTCTCAGTGTTTTCCATCAATGACATCCATCCACAAAGGCTAAAGAATCCCACTAGCTCTGTGGGGAAAGCTAAATTTCTGCTATGGCAACTAATGGGACTGAAAATAAGTTCCATTTAATTCTATTTTACACTGACTTAGATCCCGCTGTAAATGTCTCACCAAGCATTTTTTAAAGACAAGCTTGGAAAGCTTAAGGACTGTTTAAAGGATAAAAAATGTGGTTGTATAAAAGATAAGAAAAAACTTAGCTAAGGAGTTAAGGGGACTAGGAGATTCTTACTCAATTATTTGCCTGGACCAGAGAAAGAGTAAGAACATGAAAACCCATACTTATCAGACAATAGTTTCTTACATTTTACATTTTTCAGAGCAATCTAACACATAATTCATTTGTGCATAAGAACCCCATACAGATCGTTTTGCCAGTTTATAACTGAGGAAGGCAGCGAGCTAACACTGGAATCTAGATGGAGTTCAAGTTTCCAGGTTTCTCTCCTCACCGGGGTCCTCGCCAGGAGCCGAAGGGAGCTGAGAGCCCGAGGCAGACTGTTCCGAGGGCAGAGAGGACAGTGCAGCAGGACAGAACACAATGGTGTGAAAACAAGCACCAGCCTGCCTTCGGAAATCATGAGGCCAAAGGAACTGGGGCTGCTGGCCTAATTAAATTAAATAGGCCCTTCTCCGTTTCATTTTGGCTGCCTTCGTGGGACATCTGAGTTTGGGAACAAACACTGGTTTGTGGACTGGTTTGTGGACATTTGGGATTTCTTAGCTTAGATATGCAGAGGTCACCGGGAAGTAGTGTGGACCACTAGAAGCAAATGGGCACTGGTTGATAAGCACGAGGCTAATGAAAAGTGTGTAGCCCATCGAGTATCTTCCTGTTTGGTAATTTTATGAACTCTTTGCAAGGCCGAAGCAGTAAGCAATGAATTTGTCATAGAAAAGAAAAGAAAAGAAAAGAGAAGAGAAGAGAAGAGAAGAGAAGAGAAGAGAAGAGAAGAGAAGAGAAGAGAAGAGAAAAGAAGAGAAAAGAAAAGAAAAGAAAAGAAAAGAAAAGAAAAGAAAAGAAAAGAAAAGAGAAAAGAAAAGAAAAAAGCAAAGCCCTGGCTGGTGTAGCTCAGTGGATTGAGTGCCAACCTGTAAACCGAAGGATCACGGGTTCGATTCCCCAGTCAGGGCACAAGCCTGGGTTGCAGGCCAGGTCCCCAGTAGGGGGTGAGGCAGCCACACACTGATGTATCTCTCCCTCTCTTTCTCCCTCCCTCTGAAAATAAATAAATAAATAAATAAATAAGCTTTTTTAAAAATTAAAAAAAACATTTCATAGCTTCTGGCATCTCACATTGTAACTAATTTCTCTCTTCTTGTCCCTGGCACCTCATCAGCACTCACTGGCAGGGGACAGGCCCCAGGAACCTCATTGGACTTTGAGGCCTCAATAGGATGCAACAAAGCATACTAACTAAAGTATAAACTCAACAATTCTTCAGCATCAGCTAAATAGTTCTCTTTGTTCACCATGTAAGAGGACCGAAGTGGACTGGGAGCATAATGACTGAGTTATTTGATATATTCTGTGGAATTGCTCTCAAGGTAACCTGGGATTCTTGTGTCATAAACAACGATGAAATCGCCAAGCCAAAGTACTGCTTCTCCCTGGTCCCATTAAATTGCTCTAGAGGCCATCCTTTGCCACCCTGCAGAGAGTTCTGGGCAGGCACCAAAGTCTTCCAGAGCCTTTTAGCTATAAGAACAATCTCTTTTCTTCAGTTAAAATATCCAGTTTAACGTATTAATCAAAATTTCAGTCCAGTCCAGAAGTAGATATTTCCCTCCTGCCCTCGCCTGGACTGCTTCAAGCCTGGGAGTCTACAAGGGGGCTTCTCCTTCTCTCTCCATTGTCTCCTCGCCACTTGCTTCTTTCACTTCTGACCCTCCTGGCTCAGACCCGGGGGAAGGACGTATGTGTTAGTGCAGGTGGAGCCAGCCCTGGTTCCTCTGAATGTGGCAAATGGACAGTGACTACCTCTTCCTCTTATGGGACACTTGGGATTTTTTGGAGCTCTCTCTACTGGAGACTTAAGGTCAGCTACCCTGACTCAGGGCATGTCTGATCTTCCGTGGTTCACTTTCAATTCCTCCAGGCCCTGGGCTGCCAGTGGTCTGCTTCACCCAAACTCTACTGGGTCGCATCACCCTGCCAGGTGGTCGTGCTGGGCAGCACCCAGGGCCACCCAGACCGGATTCCCCATGGAACCACCTGTTTCACAGAAGCATGAACGAATGGCACTCTCTCCCAACGATCCACCTTTCTTCACTTTGCCCCAGCAAGGGGCTTCACTTTTACACAGGGGAGGGAGCAGTTTCGTTGAAGCTTCTCTCAGGTGGCTTGAAGTGAGAGGGAAGGTCTGCCCTGCATCCCCCAGGAGGCCAGGGACTTCCACAGGCAACTCTCATCGAGCTCTCCTGCCTCACCCAGAGACGGGTGATCACAACTGCTGGCAGGGTCGCTTTCACGGGCCCTTAATTTGTCTTGCTTAGTGGCCTAGCCGCTCCCTTAAAGATGTGCAGGCTTTTGGTCCTGTGCCCTCAGGTCTGAGACAATCGGAAGCAGATGTAATAGCCTGTCGCACAGCAATTACACCAGGTCCAATGTCTGTTTGTGGGCATCTTTTCCCAGTGGCTGGAAGTTCCATGACGTCAGAGGCTGCTTGCGCCTTGCCCATGTTTACGTCCACTCCGGCGTCTGGCGCACGCCAGAGAGCAATCCCAATAAGTGGCTGAACGAAGGAGGTGGAAGAACAGAGAAGGGAGCAGCACCCTTCCCTCCATAAACTCCTTTGGGAAAGAGCTTTTTATGTAAGTAGGTCATTTTTGTCTGATCTCATGCTTTAAAAATATTTCCCTTAGCCCATAATTAAGAAGACGAGTGATCGTTTCATTCTCAGCCCCTTGTCATTCAGACGGTACGCAGAATCTGATGAAGGCAGTCGTAACCGGTTGATACAGCCGTGGGGCCCTGTATCAACGCCGTTCCGTGGTCTGTAAAATTCCTCAAACAAGTGGACAGAGTATCTTCTCAGAATTGGTTGGTCCATCAGACAAGTCAGGAAAAGAGAAATTGCTCTAGTCCATATTATAGCTACGAGGCCTTCGACAGAGACTCGAGCACGGAGCTGAGTGGCCTCTAGCCAGCCTCTAATCCCTCCCTCACCCGCCTGTGCACAGAAGACAAAAGCAGTCACGGGAGCATCTGGTTATAAGCTCGGCAGCTCTGGAACCTATGGACACCTCGGCACCTGGGACTGTGCAAATGACACATAAAGCTTCCCAGGAGGAGTAACTCAAGAAGCGTGTGGGCCATAAAACACGTCCTTGGCTTAGATTCTCTACACATGCAGCCCTGATTCCTGGCCCATTGCTGGTTAGAGTCCCTGTGTTGGCTGACTTGGAAACAGTAAAGGCTAGAAAATGACCTCCCAGAGAAAATGAACAATAGCAACATTAAAATGCAGCTCGATTTGACAGTTATGACCATGTGCCTAACATTGCAGAACCCCGTGAAAGGAGATAACACAGATGAATGCGATAGGCCCCGTCTGCAAGGAGCTTATGCGCTAGCTGTAGGGAGGTGAAACGTGGAAGCTAGAGGGGCTTTAGTCACACATATCCATGTTGTACCTTAAGCCTTTCATGCTTTTTAATTCAACATAGCCTTTAACTCTCACCACAGCCTCGGGGGAGGTAAGAGGGGGACGGTTGTTCTCATTTTCAGAGGAGGAAATTAATACCCAGAGAGGTCAAGCGATCAGCTCGGGGTGCCAGAGAAGATACAGTGGCAGAATGGAAAGAAAAACACAGGCCCCCAACTCTGGGCTACAGTTCTTGCTAATCCATAGACAAGGTGTATAGGTGAAACCCAGCTTGGCTTTGTGGCTTCACTTTCAACATAAAAGGTAACAGTGAGCAAAAAACATACAACAAAATGAGGAGAAACAAAGGCAGAATATATTAATAGGTGCAAAATTTTAGAATCAGAAAAAAGCGAAACATTCTTACTTTACCAAGTAGTTTATACTAAAGAAATGGCTAGAAGATTCTAGAAAAATAAATGGCATTCTAACATCACACTGGAGTGGGGGGTGCTGAGCATAACATCTAAGGAAATTTTATTTCTCTAGAGAAGAAACACCTATACATCTGCAACTTTCTATTTCTCCTGAATTATGTTCAGAGTAGTATCTGCCAAGATTCGTTACCTTGGATAAGAAATGAGAAATGAATGTATGACTTCTAATGCTCTGTGGTAGACTCAATTCTCTAATTATTGGGGATGAATCTACAACTGTTGCTTCATTGTGGCTTTTTTGTTTTCTGTAAATTGAAATGGTGTCTCTGGTTAGTCTACGATATGAGGAAAAATGCTTTGTTACCACATTAGGTTATATTTTTGAAATGAGTACGAGTTCCTACTCTTTTTTCCAAAAGCTACTAATACGAAATTATCAAGATACCACAATAATGCTACGTTCTTCCTTCCTTGAACTTGACTGGCACAGAGTGACCCCGATAATGAAAAATCTTGTGCAAGCCCTTCGTTTCTATGATAGGAAAACTAAAGACAAGTAAGGTGAGGGGGTTAATTGGCGGTCTGATTACAGTCCAGGCTTTTGGACCAGCGGCCCCATCTCAGAGGTAGGCATTGGCTTTAAGGCAGTAAATACCTTTAGGGGAACTTGGATAAAGCTGTTGTTATTCTTTCTTGGAGCATCATACTGGTCAGCTCGCTTAGGGTCCATCAAGTCCGGGGTCACACTCATACCTCCTGCAAACTCACTGGTTCAGGCTGCACCCACAGTGAGAGGAGGCAGTGGGCACACAGTGCGGCCTCCAGGGCCATGAAGTGAAACCAGCTCTCTGAAGCTGAACTGTTGAACCAATCCATCACCAAGAGTCTCCCTTGACTTGCTCAACCTGCCCTCCGTGGAGCCCAGGTGATAACCAGGAGGCCAAAAGCAGGTCAGCACGGGGAAAAAGGGAACCCTAGACACTGAAGCCAGCAAAAGAAATGTACGCCCTGCACATCGTGTGGCTCTACAGAGAGGGTGACGGAGAACTCACTGGGAGGAGGAAGATGACAGGTGCACATGATGAGGCTACACCAGGACAACCGGAAACCCGACACAGACCCCCAAGCCCACTCACGCACGCAGGGGTGGTAAGAGACAAACGCGTGAATGGTAAGAGTTTCCTTTGGCACATCAGCGTCTAAATTTTATATAAAAAGCATGCCGGGAGAAAAGCCTGAATACCTGAGCAATTTGCACCATCCACATATGCCCCTGACAGAAGAAGTGTCTGAGAAGCTGCGATTCCCAGCGTGGCCCCTCGAAGTGAAAATGAAAAGGTGCTTTCCTATGTAGGAGTACATCTGAAATAACAGCCTGCAAAGTATCTGAACTGTCTCATTGAAGCTGACTCTAACACTGAGGGTGTTTGGGGGGTTAGAACTAAAGGCCACCAGGATACAATCTGAAGAAAGAAACTCTTGTTTTCTCACTAATCCATTTTCTATTCCAACAACCTGGTGCTAATATAAGTCACCTAATAGTGCCTTATATGCATGCACATCGTTTGTATGTATGTGTGCATGCATGTGTATATAATGCAGCTATCAAGGCAGAGGATAACACACTGAAAATCTATTACAAGTGAGGGCGTCAGTACACCAATCTCTGCCCAGCTATGAATTTTCTTTACCAAAAATAAAATAGCCCCAGCATGTTGTATTTTTCTAGCTATTACAAGAGTTGTATGTGCATTGGGAAGGATTCCTATTTGAGATCATTAGAAAAAGAGGGAGCTCTGGGGACTGAGGGGAGAGGAGTGAGCCTGCCAGGGAAAAAAGGTTAGAGGTTTGTTGTTTTTTTTGAGTGAAGAGTTGGAAGAAAGGAGGGAGCTGAGCCCAGGTAAACCTGGGCTTTGATTAGTACTGCGACTGTGTGAGTCCTGGCATGAAGCTGTATAGGCCAAGCCGAGATGGGGAGTGAATTGAGCAGCACCTACCTAGTCCTGTCTACCGAAGTTGCTTGGCACTTCTGAAGCTAGTGATGTCAAGACACCGAGTCAAAACACACACACACACACACACACACACACACACACACACACACACACAGAGGAATGGGATGGATGGTCAGGTACAGGAGAAGCCTCATTATCATGTGTTACCTGGAATGCACAGAAGGGATTTACAAGGAGCCCACTGAGGTTCTAGAGAAGAGAAACTAGACATTTCCAATGAACTAAGGATGGTTGTCGGGATTTGAGTCACCTAGGATCAACTTTTATTCAAGATGTGTAAAATAAAATTTTTACAACCACTGACATTTTACGTGCTACTGTGTTGTTTTAATTTTAATTGCTATTTAAGAATTTGTATGGGCTCCTGGTGATAAAGTCCAAATCTGACTTTCCCCAACTAGAAAATTCTTTTACATCAAGGACTTTAGGAGCTTGGCCCTCACGCAAGCTTCTCTGATGGACTGTCATTACCAAAGGCCATACGAAAGACCCATGATAGCCTCTGAGAATATAATGAAGTAAAACCTGGAACTCCTTGCCCTTTTTTTTTTCTTTTTCTCTATGCATTAGCTAATCCACATTTTCTATGTTTCCTATGTTCTGATCTAAGCCATTCAGGAGCCCCCTCCCTCTCTCTCCAAAATTCTCCCTGCGGGGTGCCAGCCAGCCACTGTCCAGGAGCCCCAGCCAACCCATTATTTGGCAGAGGGTGAGAAAAGCACAGTGTATGCCTTGAGCCAAAGAGGCAAAGGGGGACCTTGCTTTATTTTATGAAATGGGTATAAATTTTACAAAGTTGCACTGAAAACACACAAATAGGTAACGAGTGTCCTGTCATTTGTGACCCAATTTAAAAACAGAATGTAGGCCCCAGAACATGAAAAACCATGAGGCAAAAAGAGTCTCCTGAATTAGACTGAGAAAACACACTGATCAGATCCCAGAGTGTCTAGTACCTGGGTATTGTTTACCTCCAGGGGGCACCTACTGTTTACCTCCAGGGATGCCTGTTGTTTACTTCCAGCGGGCACCTGCTGTTTATCTCTAGTGGACACCACTGCAACTGGCGCAACTCCACTTACAGACTGACCCCCGTGAACAGTGCTCCTGAGGTGACATAGTAGTACAGAGGCACTGCTGTGGCTTTAGCACCCACAGGTCATGTCCTCTGTAGATCTGAAACAGTGGACGTTGACAACATGCATGTGTTTGGTCTGATCTGCATGTGTGTCCTCCCATTTCTTCCCTTCCTACATCCCAGTTTCAAGGTTCAAACTCTGAACTCCAAAGAATCAGGAGGCACTGTACATGTGTAATGACTTACAAAGTTGATTTTTTAAAAAAAATTCTTGAAAATAATGAAAGAGGCCACTGAATTACCTGTGCGTGCTTTGAGACCCAGTGACGGAGGACATTCAGTACTCGATTGGTGGCTGTTCTACGGATAATAAACTCTTTGTCGCATATCCTGTCGGTGTTGTTAAATCCTTAGGAGGAAAAGAAACACAAGCATGTTCTAGTTAAAGCCAGTCCCCAGGGACCTGGAAAATGTCACTTATTTTAGGACATTGGTTAATGAAAGTCACAAATGACACATTAGACAGAAAGGTGCAAGTGGCTTCAGACTGTTGTCTACTCCGCTTGCTGACCTATACCCTCAAAGGTGAGTCCAAAACAGAGTTACAGGTATGGCTGAATAATGTGCACATGTTTATTAAAGGTCACTGATTAAAGCTAGAGCTGGTCTAATGACACTTCCCTTTATACCTGTCTCGTTCTATAACAAAAAGCTGAGAAGAAGTTTTAACAGGTATTTGAGTCCACATTAGTTTATACTTTTGTCCCAAAGTGGTTATAGAACCAAAAACATTTTCAATATTTGTAGATGGATGAGCCCATAGCTTGGCTTCCAGGTGATATGAATAATTCATTGCGCACCCATTTATCGAGAAGTAGTATTGCATAGTGATTACGAACATGAACTCCACGGGTAGCCTGTCTGCATTAAATCCTTGTTCTCCTGCCGTGCAAGTTATGTCACCCATCTGGTGACCAGGGTCTTCATGCCCTGCATGAGAGAAAAAGTGTACCTACCCCACAGACTTGTGGAGACTGAGCTATTGAACACATGTTAAGCATTTAGACTGGCACCTGAAATAACAGTAAAAGCTCAATAAAGATTATCTATGATTACAAGTCAATCTTGGTTCAGTGTCTTCTGAGTCCTCCCTGTGCCGGCCTATGTCTCCATCTCAGCTATGTTTTCACTATCAAGAAACCATTTTAATATTTTTCTGCGATGTTAAAAGACTCTGCCTTCCGGTCATAATGAACCACAATTAATTAGTTATAGATTTAGTTACAGATATCCTTTAAAAATTAAGTCAAGCCTCACATAACTTCACTGGCAAACTTCTCGGAAGTTGTCTATACATACCAACTCCACTCCTTCATCTCTGCCTCCAAGCTTCTCCTACCACCTTACCACCCATACAGCTGTCCTTGACCTCCATGCCTCCCGTCCAAGGGTGTCTACCATCTCTCCACAGAAATCTCATCTAATGAGATTTCTCCTATAAGCAAATTACTCACATATTTATATCCCAGATCTCTTCTCTAAGCCTCAGATCCATATGTCCAATTTCCTTTTGACATTTTCCTCTTAGATGTTTCAAATACCTCAAACACAGTATGTCCCAAAGAAAAACTCGTGGCCTTCCCACCAAACCTTGTCCTCTTCCAGCATTTCCTGTCTCAATAAGGGAACACCACTCGCCCTCCAGGAAGGTAAGCCTGAAACTTTGGAATCGTTCGTGGCCCATCTCTGTGCTGATTTCAGCTGCTGCATAAATCTCATATCTGTCCATGTCTTCCCACCTACGAAGCCAAAACTGGGATGGAGCTACCAGCACCTCTCCTCTGGTCGACTGCCACAGCCTTCCACGGGCTCCACTCTCACTCTTGCCTCCTCACTCTGTTCTCTGTGAGAGCCACTCTTGCTTCTTATTTCATTTCCCCAGACAAGCCCTTCTTTGTGTGCATTGAACAAATCCCGTTACACATCCCACAGCACCACACACATTTACTTTCTGGCACATTTGCAATTTTACATTTATCTATGTGATTATCTGAGTAATATCTGCATCCTCCATGGAGGCCGGGATCAGGTATGTTTTTGCTGAGCATGAGCACATATCTGGCATGTAGCATGTTCTGTACACAATATGTATTTGTTCAACAAATGAATGAAAGCCTGGATAGTAGAAACTTACTAAGTACTTATTGGATAAAATATGAATATAAGGATGATTGAGGGAGAGACTGAATGAACAGGTTTTCAGGGCTTACGGATGAGTGAGAAAAGGATCTATGAGCTTTGAAAGGGCAGAGTCCCCATCTCCACACTCCTCTTCGAATATAGACAGATAACTTCCACCACCAGCGGACACTGTCGGAGGATGATGATGACAATGTGCTCTTGGCCACCCAGAGATCTTGAAAAAAATTCGCTATCAAAAACTTCGAAAACCTGGCCCTGGCCAGTGTGGCTCATGGGCTCAGTCCCCGGTCGGGGGCCTCTGAGAGGCAGCCAGCTGATGTTGCTCAGTCACGCTGATGTTTTCCTGCCTCTCCCTCTCCCGCACTGTCCCTGTCTCTGAAATCACGAAGCATGTCCTCCGGTGAGGAGAAAAACAAACAAACAAACAAACAAACAAACATCTGGTTAAAATATAATAAATACATTTTTAACTGCATAGCTAAGTTTTCAAGAAAAGAAGACATTTTCCAGGGCCAAACACACAGAGAGACTGGAAAACCAGAACCGGGTCTCTGAACCGATGCCGGCTGCCCTGCGAGGAGGGCAGCACCAGCCTCGGTAACACAAAGGAGATTTCAATATCCACGTGGAGCCGGAGAAGAAGCCCCAGGGCCTTCGCAAAGCACGGATGGGAGAATGGAAACTGAGACTCCCATAAACAGCTGGAACTCTCAAAAGGTCACGTGCGCTATAAGAGAGTAGGCTAGCAACAAAAATTCTCCAACCTGCTCAAGGAGACGGTTAAGAAGCTTGTCTGCCTCAGTCCGGATCTCCGTGAGGTTGGAAAAAAAGCCTCCCTGAGATTGATAACCACTGGTGCCCCTCAAGCAGGTCTGAAGCTCAGGTCGAACCATGCTCGTGTGGTCCGCCCCATCCAGGGAGAAGTTAAAATAGAAAGTGGCCCAGGCTGATGACAGCCACGGGGCCCCTGACCAAAGCACACACAAAACCTCCCTGAAGGGGCGCACACTCGGCCTCAGCCTGCACTGCATTGCCCCCGAGAAAGCCCCTGCAGAAAAACTCCCAATGCAAAATTACAAAACAGGCAGACCCTCCATCATGAACAAGGATCGGCAGGCACAGGAATCAGGAACTTTCCCCCCCTCTACCATTACTACCAAGAATTTCAGGTACTACCATCATGAAAACCAAAATTACAATGTTTGCAAAGACTAAAGATATAAAAGCGGGAATTGGAAATATGAGGGAAGAATAAAAAGTATTTTAAAAGTCAGAATTTATAAGAACCACATAAAACTTCTTCAACGTAATAATCTTTCAATTATTGTTGAAAAACAGACAAGTTAAAATTTAAAACCCAACAGATAAACACAGGTTAGACCCAGTTGAATAAAGAGCAAGCTACAAAGAAATATGAAAAATAGATCTGAGGAAATTATCCAAATGCAGTACAAAGAGCTAAAGAGATGAAAACAGAAAAGAGGGGGTATAAGACATGTAATAAAGAATTAGAATTTTCAACATATGTCTAGTATTGTGTCAGAAGAAGAGAAAAAAAGTCCAAGAGAGGCAAGGGAGGAAAAGGGTTTTTCAGACTTGATGAAAGACATGAATCTTCAGGCTCAGGAATCACAATGAATCCCAAACCAGGTAAATAAATGAAAACCACACCCGGACAAACTGTGATGGCAGAACTCTAAGAAAAAGATATCTCTGAAGCAACTGATAGGAATAGATACGTTGTATAAAAAAGACATGTAGATGAAGAGAATGGGACATGGGGAAGGTATATTAATTAATCGAATTGGAGTAGAAGCCTCGATTGGAGTGAGAGCTGGGTAATAACAAGCCAGCATTTGGGGGAGGCTGTCAAAAGCTCTTAAGACACTGAAAAAGCAGGACGAGACAGCTCCCCACCCGCATGTGTAACTGAAAGAATGGCTAATCGGTGAGACAAGGACAGAGAAGGTGAGAGGGGCAAATGAGAAAGGGATGGAAATCCAAGTACGATGTTAAGAGAAAAAAGTAATTTTCAGAGAGCTGCTATGCCTTTAAAATTTTTAGGAAAAAAGCAGTTACCAACACTGTCCCTCGAGTCTGTGTCAGGGACAGGTGGAGAGGGGAGTTTACTTTGAAAGACAAAGAAAGGCAAGGAACTTTCTTCTGCTCTCCAGACCGTTTAGCATCACACATAAGAAGGCCACTCAGGGGTTTTCTTTGTAATGTCTCCAAAATATTCATAAATTCAAATCCCAACCCCTGTTACCATTTAGGTTAGGATTTGATCGCACTGCTTGGATTCTCTTCATAACTGCTGCTAATAACCACGTTTTTGAACTTTTTAAATGTAGATCATAGCTTGGTCAGTTCACAAACATCTCTTTGCTGTCCAGAACTCATCACCTTCTGCCACTCACAGGGCTCAAAAATTCTCTTGCAAGTTGACCAGTTACTCATTTAACGGACCCCCAACAACGCCCAGTGAGCCCAGCCTCAGCAGTCCACGGCTGGTGGTAGAGGCGGCTGCAGAACAACAGAGGGGTCAGCCACAAGCAGGACCAGCCTCTCACGTGCTGCAGGGACACCAGGAACCAGAGAAGGAAGCTCCAAAGACATACCTTCACTGTGCCCTTCACGGGGCAGGCCACCATCCGGGATGAGCCAGGAGTAAAATTCAGGGCAAATTGCTTAAGCTCGTTGTTCAGTTTCCTCTCTCTTAAAATGAGGAGAACAGTGTTGCCACATAAGGTTGTAAACAAGACGTGAAAAGTTCTCCCCTGTAGCTAGCTGCATCCCCCTAGCCCCTTGGCCCAATGGCCCTCACAATATACTCCTGACAACACCCTAGTCATGAGGGTATGTGAAAACAGGAAAGATCTGATAGATATCAACCACTTCCTTTCCTTCCTGAAGGATGTTTTTCACCGTTTGATCAACAATAGAGGTCTTTCATCTTAGAGAGAAATACTCTCTCAGTTCTATTTAAACCACCTACAATTTCACCAGATTCACAAACCACCTAGCGGAAGCACATGCCTGATAGATCAGAAAATCCTGATAGATCAAGATTTATAAAAGGGGCTGCTGCTTACACACGAATTGAAATTGCCTTAACTGGGATTTCATATGCCTAGCTGACATGCGTGGTCTTCGTGTAAGGGAGCATGTAGATCCACGTTCCTGATCAGAAATTACTATCTCCCCATTTCTCAGTCTTCAAAGTTGTGGGGTCAGGGCCATAATTTCCCACAACTTCCCAGATTTCGTCCTTACTGCAAGCGCCCATCTAAACTGGGGGCTGCCTGGACAATACTGATTTCTGAATGTAAATATGAACTACACAGCTAGTCAGCGGTGATGTCCAAGCAGAAGCCGTCCTGTCCTAGAATCAGAGACTCACCCCCATGAAGCTGTCGTGTCATTTCGGGAAGAGCAAACAGCAAATCTTTAAACAACTTGCACTCACCAAATGTGGGGCTTTGAACATCTTTCACTCGCCAAGTGTGACAGCACAACCAAACTGTACATGTAGCAGGAGGGTTTATTTTACTAACACCATACATTAAGAATACTGTCACAATGGTGATTCCTGTATATGAAATTTATGTGTATACTTTTTTAGTTGTAGGCTCTGGTCAAACTGGCTAATTTGGGCAACAAAGCCATCTGGGAAAGTCATAAGAACCAAATCACCTTCCAGGTATTGATAAATTTAAGAATGAGACTTAACTCCATGGTTCTTCCCCCAGACACCAAACAAGTCATTCTGTCCCTTTAAACAACTGGCAGATGTACCACCTCTCTCATTAAACTATACATTCCTTGGTGAAGGCATTTTAGCTCAAGCATCTTTGTAAGGCCCTTGAGCTCTGCACATAGGTGCTCATTAGGTATTTTTCTTAATAAAAATTGCATCTTTTCCAATGGAAACAATTGAAAAGTGTCTGCAGATGCTATCTAACTGAATTAATGTCATTCTTTCACCATACTACCATGAAGACTATGTATTTGAAATCTACCTCAAGCAGAACCTATGATTAAGTAGTGCAGAGGGAGACAAGAAAGTTGAAAAATAGAGAAAAGAAGGAAATTTTCATTTTATTCTTCAAATGATGTGATTTGGACAAATGTTGCATTGTGGCCCTGATGATATTAATGAGCAATGAACAAATGCTGTGTTGTTGTTGCTTTTTTTTAAACCTCTTTGTAAGTGTGTTCTTATTCTTCCATTTTTAAGTTCTTTTAATACAAGTCAATCTGAGATTTTTCTCTAAGTGTAATTAACTGTAGCAAAATGAAAAAAACTCATTCTGCTAGACAGAGGAAAGGCAGCTCAGCAGGTCCATCATTTGTGATGAAAAATACATGAAGAATGGCAAAATTAGTATCTTTCCTTCTCTTTCATCTTTCAAGTAAATCAGTAATTGTCAGCTGAATCGTTCTCACAGATTTTTAAAAATGTGTGCTGTTTCATTTCTTTCTTTCTTTCTTTCTTTCTTTCTTTCTTTCTTTCTTTCTTTTTCTTTCCTTCTTTCCTTCTTCTTTCCTTCCTTCTTTCTTTCTACAGGTGATGAGGCAGACTTTACATAGGGCCATCCTGATAGGTATGGGGACACCTGAGTGGGATTTTACAGTGGGAGAGAGGGGAGAAGGGTTCAACGCTGAACACACTGTGGGCATCTGGGAAGTTACAGCTGAGGAGCAGGTGGGGTCAGTGACAAAAAATCACCAAGGCAACTCCAGGGGTGAGGTATTCTGATTAATCTGACCTACCAGCATTCTGTCTGACGACAGCCAGTTGGTCAGATGTATGTGTTGGGGGCGGGGGAAGAGATGAGGAACCTGATCAGAAAATGGGGAGGGGGGAGATTAAACTAACTCAGCAGTGTTCTTATTAAAACTGGATTTTACAAGGAAATATACAGATGGGCCTAGGGTGTTTCAAAAACCTGACTGAAGTTTGGTCAAGCAAAGAATTGTTATAAAGACCAAGTGAAAATAAATTTGAAGAGATAAACACAAGTCCAACCTGGAGCCACCCTGGCAGAGACAGCACCAGCTGCACAGTGTGGCTTCGGGGGACTGTTCCATGGAGAGAAGCATTAACACCGTGTGACCCCTCAGGAGAGCCTATGGTTGTCAAAGGACTGAATGTTTCTGCTTCACATAAATCCACTTTTAGGCTGGACTTAGAGTAATTAGGTGTCTCAAAAGAGATTGGAGCTGGGGCGGGGGGTCTTAGGAGAATAAGCCCAGTATTTCCAATCTGCTAAATTTATCAGCCGTGCCAGAAGCACTACAATGAACAGAGTACAAATAACTTGGTTGTGACTAATTTCTCATGGGCAGCACGGAAGTCTCAGTGGGCATTTCTCTAGAGTCATCTCTACAGCAAGTGCGTTCCAGGTGCCAAATCCCTGTCATTGGAAAAAAGATGTGAACCCCTCTCCTCATGGGGATCACATTTGGGAGGGGGGCAGAACAGGAACACAGGAATAAATCCTGTAGTACACTGAGAAAAGTGATGGGGGGAAAACACAGAACACAAGAAACAGGCTGGAGGCTGGGAGGGGGCTTTGGACTTTCCAGCCAGCTGCTGAGGACAAGGCATCTGAGCGAAGGCTTGCAGCAGAGGCTCATCTCAAGACCGATCCTCTAGAGAGACAGCCAAGACAAAGCCCACAGGAAGGAAACCTGGGTACCTGCCATTGCTGGCACTTCTGTCTATGGCCACATCTGTTTGAAAGAGCAGCCAGTAAGTATAATCCTTAGCTGGGTGGCCATGTGCCCAACAATTTGGGAACCCATTTCATCAGGCCCGGTGGGGGCCCCAAAGAAGACAGTAAGGCGGGTCCAAGAAGAATGGCTGTGGGAACACAGCGCAGTTGATTTGGGGGTGGGAGGAGCCTTGTCTGCAAACTCGACACAGCAGGTGGTTGAGAGCCGATGCTCCCTGGAGTGATCGTCCCATTTGTTAACTTGTGCAGAGGACATCAGCACTGGGGACACTGAGCACAAGGAAGGGCTGCCGTTCAGTCTTTGACAGAAAGGAGGCTGGGCCCTAAAGGAGGAGGATGAATCTGCTTGTCCTGGCCGAGGCCCCCTGCTGAGTAGGCCCAGGGGTGTGGGGTGGGGGGCACAGGACACTGCGTATTCCTGGAACTGCCGCTTCCCAAGGGGTCTCAGGGCTAATAGGGCCTGTGTATCCTGCTAAGGATTTCTGACTTCGTCCCGGGGGAGCTGGGGCAACAGACGGGTTCTAACCAGGGAATTACATGTCATCCTTGCTAGGGGGCCACCAACATCTACGGAACAGAGATTCTCAGTCAGGACTCCCCAGATGCCTCCTGAAATTCCCTGGGTCTAGGAACTCCTTCCAGCAGTTTCTGGATGGCGAAAGGCAGCCTGGGTTCTGAGCCAGCAGAGCCGAGGGTCCTGACTTTCAGGTGCGATGCCCAGGTTATACATCGTTTCGTGGTATCGGCGCACAGTAGAGGCAGGCAGGCTCGCTCCACCCCACAGGTGAGGACAGGAATTTCGAGGGGTCAAGTACTTTGCTCAGGGCGCTAAGCAAGTGGGTGGGGAGTCAGGTCTCATGGGCTATGGGTTCCACAGCACATAATGTCGGGTGTGCCCGCACCCTCTCTGTCCTCCCATTGAAAATATGATTCGGCTGGACCTACCAGGCTGACCGCTCAGCTCGGCTCAGCTCGGCACGACGCCCTGCCCGCAGGGCGGCCTCAGGTCTCTTCTTAGATTCTTAAAGGAACGATTTTATGCTGAGTTCAAAAGAAAACTTATTGAGGACCTTTGTGTACTTCTTTTACTTCTCACAGTTCCATAAAACATAGTCCTTGCTTTTACGGATGAGAAAACAGGCTGAGAAGTTCAACAGCCACCTAAGGTCACAGAAAGTAAAAACAAAGCTAGGATTTACGTCCAGATTGTTCAATTCTAAAATCCAGGCTCCTCCCACTGAAACACATGCCCGAGAGGCCGGGTGCAGGGAGTGCAAGTTGTGCCTGTTTATTGCTGTGCAGTTTCAGCCCTCATATCACTGCTGTCATCAGGTCTGACGCCGGTGTAGAAACGTAACAAGAACGCGCTGCCAGGACGCAGGGTGGCAGTGACTTCTGCCAAGGCAGAGGGCGCATTTGAGGAGCTGATGAGAAGGAAAGTACAGAGTAAGCAAGTTTAAACAACTTTTTGAGAAAATTGCTGAGGCAAGAAGGAAAGAAATAGGCTAGAAACTTAAGGGTGACACGGGTTTGTGGGACACAATAACTGGAACTGGTCGGAAAACCAAAATATAGCAATCTATTTTAAAAAACCAAATATCTAATGCTCTTGGTCTGAGTTTCTTGACAGCAAAACCAGTATTACCTAAAGAGGCCTTTGAAACAGAGAATGTTCTGGAAATGGTTAACATGAAGAACATACACAGACACACAAAGAACAAACTTGAAATGTCCTGACAGTTTTCTGCCCAACTTCACAACCACCTGTCTGAAAAGGAAGAAAGGCTTCTTTGTACATAAGTTTGAACTCCCTGACGGGCAGCTCACTGTGCCTTCTGGGTAAGATGAGACTCAGGCTGACGCGGGACAATGTTCACCTCCTTGGCATTAGGGAAGTTTCCCCCACAAAACAAAACAGTAATAATTTTTAAAATCCTGCTATATATCTTTCTGCGGAATCCTCCACATATCTAGAAATTCTTTTCCGTGGTGGCAGGGGGTGGCGGGGGGGAGTAGGAGAATGAATGATAGTGTCTTATCCAGGAGGGTGTGTATAAAGGTGTGAAGAAGCACGCACCTGTTCATTCAGGTGCTGGGAGTGGGGATGACCACGAAATTATTTGAGACATTCTGCACAAACTAAAGCAGAGAATTTTGGAGATGGTTGGGGAGAGGATATGAAAACAGGCCACTTTCTCCCTCTCAATTGTTAACATAACAGAATGTATTCAAAGCGTTTTTAACATATAAAAATGGTAGGTTTCATCATTAAAAAAATAAAACATACCTTGGTAGGATGGGCAGAAGCCACAAAACACAAAATTTTAGTAGACATAAAATATTTATTGAGTGTCTTTGTGCCAATAATTTTTGTAAGAGCTGGGGTACAGCTGTGGGCAAGGAAAATTAATTAGCAGCTCACAGAAACCGGCCTTCTACTGGGCGATACAAATAATAAAAATATAATGGTAGTGCTATAAATATCTCTACACAAATAAATAAGGTAAATTTAGATACTGAAAAGAGCCATGTGGAGGAGGGTTAATAGGCTTAGGTGAGAGAGAGCACAGTCAGTAGTCCGGGTTGAGGGAGGTCTTTCCAGGTAAGGGGACACGTGAGTTGGGATTCGAGCGTTGAAAAGGATGCGGCTATCTGAAGACCTAGGGGAAGAGTGTTTCAGCAGAACAGTGAATGAAAAGGCCCTGCGACAGCTCAGCATGACTGACGGACAGAAAACAGCCTAGTGTGGCTGGAGCCTAGTGAATGTGGGGCAGGAGAAGGGAGATGAAGCTCCACAATGAGCAAGATCACCAAGTATCTTTCAAGCCAAGTTAAAGAGCTGGACTATTTTCCTTTCTCTGTTTTTTCTGTATCACCAGTTTATTATAAAAGGAACAGCCAAATGCAGGGGATGCACAGAACAAGGGATGGGGAAAGGGTACGGAGCCTCCACGGCCCCTGTGGGCTCACCAGTCTCCCCAGATCTTCATGTGTTCACTAACACGGAAGCTCTGAAGAGCTGGACTTTATTCTCTGGTGTTGGGAAGTTGCCAGAAGGCTTTGTGCAGGGGAATTGGAGAATCTGATTTACATTTGGAAAGGATACTCTGGTCGCCTTGTACAGGGTGGACTGGATGGGGCAAAAGTGGAGCAGGTATGAGGCAGTAACCCAGCTGCTCCCGGTCAGGCAGATTTGGACAAAGGTTGTGGCAGGAGTGGTAAGAATTGTTGGAGACACAGGGGCTAAAGCTTGCTGATAGCTCAGATGTAGAGGTCTGTGCTGAAATGAATGGCGTCCCCCAAAATGCACATGCACTCAGAACTTATCAAAGTCCCTTTATTTGGAAATAGGGTCTTTGCAAATATAATCAAGTTAAGCTGTCAAGCTGGATTCCGGTGGGCCCTAAATCCAATGATTTGCAATAAAAAAATGTGGTTATAAGAAGAGGGGAATTGCGACACAGACACTTGGAAGGAAAAGACCATGGGTGACAGAAGCAGAGAGTTGAGACCTGAAGTCCTACAGTGGGTTCAGGTAGCCCAACTTGGGAGTCTCTCCGGACAAGGGCTCCACTCTATCCTCGCTCAGGGATTGTGCTGTCTGCTCCAACCTCTGTGAGCCTCTCTGATCCCACCACCGGAACCCGCCAGGCTGGATTCTGCTTTTCCTCCCCTGCCACAGAGGCCAACAGCAGAGAGGCGGAGGGTCAGAAAGCAGGTATCCATGTCTGCAGCTGCTCTACATGTAGCCTTTCATTTTAAACCCTGTACCTGCTCTGAAACTTACAGAAAGCACGGCAAGGAGAATATCCCTGCCATCCGATTGTGTCCTGAAGTGTGCAGTTTAAAGACCCTCCAGGATTTCAGACGGACTCGGAGCGGCTCGCTGTATAACTCTACTCCAGGAAATCAGCAGTGCTGACTAATCGGTGATTCGCCCCTTGTTCCTTACACCAGCAGCTTTGGATCCATCACCTCGTCCTCCGGGGGCAATGTCAAACAACTCACAGTGTCCATAACGGCACAGTATGGCCACACAGCGCCTGCTGCCGGGACCCTCCCATTCCTCCACTCAGCACCCCCTACCACACTACCTGTGACTTGAAGATTGCAGTCACTTTGTGAGGGAGATCAAGAGACACCTTCAGTTCCCTTTCCTTCAAAATCTCTGCAATTCCATCCTCTCTCCTTTCCTTCACACCTGGACAGAGCAGCAAAACGTGACAGAAAAAATAATGGACATGGTATAAACAAACCAACACATACCAACATATCTCCTTGAATGACCTTGGAAAAGTCCCTTCATCTCTCAGGGTCTCAGTTTCCTCTTTGGTAACAGGAGGTGCTTATCTAGATGCCTCTAAAGTCCCTTTCTCGGTGTCTCCTTAGACAAAGCTCAAGTCTTCCACCGCGCATCTGATACCCTCGCTTCCCTGGTATCCGTCACCTGCCCCCCATTGCTTCCCCCACCTTTCCTCTAGCGCCTTGGTCTCCCTGGATCCCTCCTTTACAAAGGCCTTTCCCCAATGCTGCCAATCCCTCCAGGTGATAATGGAGGCTGTGTCTTTCTTGCTTTCCATGCTCTAGGAATCCTTAGAGTATTTGTAAGCAGGCAAGAGCTCTCGTCAGGCGGAAGGAAGTGTCACTTTGCCTAGTGGTCCTGGGTGCTTCTTGGGGTAGCTGGGCAACCCCAGCTTCACGCATCTGATTGCATCCACACGTTTACATAAGGCTCCCTGAGTGCAAACAGGCCACAACCCAATGCCTTCTCTTTAAGTTTCAATGACACTGAGATGCATCAAGGGAACCCGTGTGGCACAGACAAAATCAGCTCACCCTGTAGGAAAGGGCAGTGGGGACTGTTAAGAGTCAAATCACCAGAAGCAAAGGGGAGTCTGAACCGGTGCCCATAAAACGTCCCAGGGCTTAGGGAAAGTGGGGGGCCAGTGGTCTGGTCCAGTGAGCAGAGATCTGTACCAGCCCCAGGGCGGCTGTTACGAGAGCAGGCTTCACGGCGGCATTTCTGTGGACTGGCCGAAGCTTCTGCATCAGCAGCAGAGGCACCAGGGACCAGCAGGTGGGGTCTGACGTAGTTAGGACGTGACACGTGGCCTAGCGGAGCACTCGCAGGTGAGCAAGTTCAGGGGATACAGCCCTGGGAACTCTTGGAAATACTCCCAAAGAAGTATTTCTTTGAAAGATAGACTTTCCAGTGATGATCCGTATTGGAAGCAGGATGGGGGAAGCAGTTCTCAAATTATTGTAATCCAAGTATCAGAAGAAATTGGGCCCTACTTTGAGCTCCCACACTACAAGCCTAAAACATTGGGTTTGGTTTACCTCTCCCTTCATGCAAAGGCCCTTACACACAGTGGGGACTCGGTCAATCTGTTCAATTGTTCTTACTTTTTAAAATCTGAGATTGTCTATTCACTTTGTCATTTGTGGATAAACATCCCAACACAGACTGGTTGTGCTTATTGGAAGACTTTGGCGTTTCCGCAGTCAGGAGGTTCCTGAACCTCCCTGCCTTGGAATTTACCACACTTCTCCTCCCGCCCTGCCCTCCTCAGGGTCTGTAACCACAAGACTTGAGGTATCACTAAAGTACATTCAGTTTAGTAGCCGAGGACTGAGAAGAGAAGCTTGAATGCACTTGTGGAAATTTCGGTCTCAGGAAAACGCCCTGCACTTGCGGCCCCATCCTTGGGGCCCCCTCCACCCTGGCCGGGGATTGGCTCCGCCTGTCTTATGTGTCTCCACAGAATATTTCAGACAAAGTCTATTTGTATCATTTCAATGGAAGATGGCCACTCAGTGTTCAATGTTCAAAGCTGAAACTTTCAAATATTCTACTAACAATTCTTAAAATGTGTTTCAGAGCATTAGAGTTATTCTTTGTCCTACCCAGGTACCTTCATGTCATCTACATAGGACTTTATTCCCATATAAGATTTCATGTTTCTTCCCTGCAGAATCCATATTTTGATGATCAGGTCAACACTTACTAACTGATGTGCAACTGCCAGAAGGTACCAGAAACTCCCAAGAATTCCATTCCCTAAGACTGTGCTACTGTCACTATTCATTGGGGCAGCTAGAGAAAGTCCTTTTTTTTTAAAACCACAAGTTCTGAAAGTTTTTTCTGTTTAATTTCCCAAGAAATGATTCAATAGTCTAGAAATCCAACAATCTACCAGATACTTATACAAAATTGTCTTTTACCAAAATGAGCCAAAGTATTTTGTTAATATAAAAATGAATTTATGAACCATTTGATTCCTAGCCTTTATGAAGGTTGACTTATTTTTTTCATCAAACTTTGCCCAATTTTAAGGGCAGAGACCTTAATTCATACAGTGTGGTGTGAAGTCATGTTGGTTAGAAAAATAATTTTCCAAAGTAAACTAACTTCTTGGACTTGAGGTTCCACTGAAAGACTGTCAAGCACACCAAGCCTGTGCAGTAATGTGCAGGGCGCTGAGAAAACGCTCTGTCTTGAAGAAATGAAGGTGGCCCTTGTGTGCCTCTCTCAAATGCAAGCCAGCAGCTCTGTCTTATGCTCCAGAGGTAGGAGGCCCCCACGTCAGAAGGCCCAGGAAATATACTACAGCGAAAGCATCATTCTAAGAGTTAAACCATTATAACTGTAATTTCTAGCTACCATTCATTCAGTGTTTAATTTTACCAGGGAATAAACTCCTTTAACCTTTGCAACAATCTTATAAATTGAGCTATCCCCACTTTATAGAAAATAATAATGATATAATAGCAATCACATGATATTTATTAAATGCAGGCACTGTTCTACACACTTTACACATATTAACTTATTTAACCCCCAAAATAACCTCATGAAGTAGCAGAGTTTTTGTATTGTACAATGTCACCAGGTACTATTCACATCAACTGCAGATGTGACTCCAGCAGTCAAGGGCTGTAATTTCCCATTTTATAAGAATTCTGGAACGAGCAAACACCTCCCGGTGCAGTTGGCCAGCTTAGCTCTCTGATGACACAGCATTGTATGCTGGGACACACATCACACCTACACGGTCCCCAGGTCAGAAAAGAAAAAAAAGAAAATCACAGAACCTAAGCACAGGACTGGATGCACATCCCCTGTGCACAGGAACTGGGCTCCCACCCGAGCCATTTAACTGCATGTTTCTTTTGTACCTGGGCCACACATTGCACAAAATTTGCTTTGCCTAAAGATATTTTAAATTAGTGAGTTTGGGGGTCAACAGAGATGTATTTAACTTTGTAACAACACATTGTTTGTCTATTTGACTATTTCCTGTTTGCACATCCTTCCAGTGTATTCACATCTGTATTAAATTGAAATGGTTAAAATGTACATCTTCCTCTTTAAGAATGACTGATTACATGTAGGAGACTAAGAGAGGGGGAGGGGTTCCATCCTGTACACGGAGCTGGAGGGTTCAAAAGCTAAAAAGCATTTCTCAGATTCTCCTGCCACTCGGGTTCTGAATGCACATTAGAGCTTCTGCTCAGGGCCTGGAAGGTGGAAGGGAGACGAAGGCCATTGGCCACTGCAGCAGCCATTCCTGCTGGCAGGCATGGCCATAACCTTGCAGCGTCCCACCCACGGAAGCAGCGAAGCGGATGTCTTCTTAGAGCAACTTTCTCCTCAGCAGTCTCCTAACGCTCCCCATCCAAGGACAGCAGAGGCCGTAGCCCCAGTGGGTCAGCTCTACATGGAGTCTCAGAAATGATTTCTGGAAGTGCAGCCTCAAACCTATGCACCCAAATCCCCGTAATAAATCTCTTCCCAAGAAAAAAAAGCTAATGTGTTCCCCACAACCAAGCTTTCATAGATAGCAGAGGGCAAGTGCCTGATGCCAAATGTCCAGGAATCAGCCCATGATTCTCGAAATCTGCAATTAGAAACCAGAAGCTACCTTTCCCATCAAATGTCAGAGGCTGATGAGGGAGACAGTGCTTGAGCAGGTTCAAACAGCAAGTCCTACACTCAGGGACACTGCACCTGGAGGCTCTCCAGTTTTGCTGTGCGGAAGCCTGCCTTCTAATAAACCTGCACAGTTTCTATGTAAATAGTCACACTGATCACAACTGCTTCCCACCTGTGCCCTCCACAGAGGAAGGGAGGGAGGGAGGGAGGGAGGGAGGGAGGAAGATGGA
>PVJD01000670.1:0-46472 GCA_004026545.1 Mormoops blainvillei
GTATTCATTCGTATTTTTCCTTTTGTACTTGTGTTCCTCTCTCTCTCACTCTACACCTTCATCTTCCTAAAGCAATCTCTTTAGCATGTCTTGCAATGCTGGTTTGGCAGAGGTATATTCTTTTAACCTTCTTGTGTCTGGGAAACTCCTTTTTTCGCCTTCCATTTTAATTGAGAGCCTTGCTGCGTTGAGTAGTCTTACTACCCGTGTGTGTGCTTGTTGCCTTTTTTTCTTCCAGCGACTTTATGGGGTCATACCTCTCCTGGCACGGATCTAGGATTTCCTCGTCCTAGGAAGGGAGCAAGTTGTCAGGCTGCTATCACTGACCAGCTCTCCTCCGATATCACCTCCATGGCAGCCCTGGTTTATGGTGCCATGCCGGGGACCTTCCCCATCTGCCTATAAAATCTCCTTACTGCCTGTTTTGAAGCATCCTCTGCACACTTTGGCTTCCAAACTTCGTATCAGCTATGATACTGTTGGCTGTTCATTTTGTTTTTCAGAAGATCAGCTAAGTGTCCCCGTTCAGTGCACGAACAAGTGGGCTCAGGTCCCATTTACTTCACCGCCATTCCGTAGAGCACTTTTATTTCCTATTCTTTTTTTTTTTTAATGCGGGTCCCAAACGACTACATTGAATTAATGAATCAGTTTTAAAGACACTGGTTTAGACTTATCACTCATTACTTTTAAAAAGAGAGTTCTATTCTTAAGTCATTATTCCTATCCCTGTTTACTACTAACAAAATACTGCCTAGTAACACTGAATTCATATGACTGTGACGCCACATCATATTCAACTTAAAATATTTTCTTTTAACAAATATCCATGTACATCTGGCAATTTCTGGGTTCATCAAGAATCAAGAAAGTGTTACTAAAACATGGGCTATTAACTAAAGTCTAACAGAACTAAGTCTTTTTCTCTTTGTAATGGCAAAATCCCTCATTATTCAAGACTGAGTCACTCTGACCACAAATGGAATATTAACATGCTCTTAAAGATATCAACAACTGGTCTTTTGGTTCAGTAAAAAAGCACTGGCATTATTAACTTTTCTACTCTCAAACAAGATGCCTGCTGGGAAATTCCATCTCCTCAAAAGAAACATTTGGCAATGGGTGTCCAAGGGAAAAAGTAAACTCTGGAATTAAAAGCTCAATATACAACAGTGTTCAGAATTTCTGTATATCAAATTGCTACCTTAAAGATGGCAATGATAAAAAGACTATAATAAGAGAACACACCCTAACTCATGTAACTTAACATCAAATCTAGAGAGAGGCTGTAAAGAAGAACACAAGAACATTAAGATGTAAACACTTACATCTGCATTGTCACTGCTGGGCCAAGAAGCGTCTCCACTGTTATAGTCAATTTTGCCTAGTCCATCACCAGGATCTGCTTCTAACTCACTGACTGTTAGTGTGTCACCTAAAGGCTTGGAGGATGTAATTACAGCTCCATCCTAAAACAGATTAAACACACACGCAAACACATAAAATTAAAAAAATAAACTTTCATTATTGATTGCATAAAGAAATAGAGTTGAACTATAAACTCAAGGTGACCACTAAAAGTTGACCATTTTCATGTGATCAAGAATACTTAAAGATCTGAAAGTTAAAAACATAAATAACTACTAATTCTGTGGTTATAAAATGGCAATGACCTTAGGGACAGTTAAATGGGACTGAAAGTAAAGAAAAAATAAGTAACGTGTAACTGAAAGTACACAAAACCACCAAGTCAGGAAACCTCGTACCTATGTGACCTTGTATAAGTCATTTAACCCGTTTAGGTGCTAGTTTTCACAACCATAGCATCATTTTTAATTAGGCTAGATGATCTAAAAAACATCCTTTCAGTTCTTGGAATCTGTCTTTCACTTATAGACATAACTGAGGAAAAATAGTAAATCAACAGCTTTTACTCATTTTAAATGGTATGGACAATTTATCCATTTCGCGCTTTTTTTTTTTAATCCTTACCAGAGGACGTGCTTAGTGATTTTTGAGAGGGGAGAAGGGTGGGAGAGAAAGGGGAGGAGAAACATGGATGTAAGAGAGAAGCACTGATCATTTGCCTCTCCTAGGCACCCTGACCGAGGACCGAACCTGCAACCTAGGCATGTGTCCTGACCAAGAACCAAACCAGTGACCTTTTGGTTTACGGGATGACGCTCCAGCCACGCCACATCAACCAGGGCCATTTTGCTTTAAAATGAAGTAAAAGGAGCCTTTCGTATCCACCCCAAATTTGAGTATTATAGAATATAAATCTGGTTGAGATATAAATGCTGAGTTATTTTTTATGAGACCATCATCACTATACTTATACCTGTGTAGCAAATTCTGTTGATATCTACTTTTATTTTTATTTTTTAAATTTTAATTTATTGATTTGAGAGAGAGAGAGAGAAAGAAAGGGAGAGAGAAAGTGAGAAAGAAAGTGAGAGAGAACCATCAATTGGCTGTTCTGCTTATTTATGCATTCACTGGTTGATTCTTGTATGTGCCCTGACCAGGGATCGAACCTGCAACTTTGGCGTATAGGGCCAAAACAACTGAGCTTCCCACCCAGGGCCTGTTGCAATCTATTTTAAAATTACAATAAAAATACAGTCATTAAGACTGTGAATGTGCTTTGAATTCATCAGATTCAGCTTAAATTCTAGTTCCATCGCTTTTGAGCTACATGATCTCAGACAATTTATTTAATCTGAGTTTCTTTAAGGGTATATGTAAAATTGGGGTGGGGGGAAAGCAACGGACACAACAGAGTATCTAATCTCAGAGGGTTGTGGAGACTAAGGCAATGCTTGCCCACGTACTTGGCACAATGCCTGTCAATTTGTAAAATCTTATATCCCTAATTAAAAACATAATTGCAGGGTGAACCTCAAAACAATAAATATATGTATCCTAATACATTTTAGTATGTCACATCAAAGCAAAAGCACTCTTAAAATTTATTGCGGAACAAAGAAACATTAAATCATAAGCAAGCAAATAATCAGACGCCCACATTCTTTTAGTTAATCATTAGTTCTATAACATCCTACACAGCACCTCCTGCTAGAAAAAGTAACTTTTTAAAAAGGCAACCACAACATTCTATAACACATTCCCCAAAGAATATGCTCCAGCAAAAAGCTGGATAGCACTTTTAATAGTGTTGCTACCTGAGCAGAGCCTGTGGCTTTGGATAACTGCTCTTGCAGCTGAGGAATATGTTTCTTGGCCTCTTGGATCTCTTTAAGCAATCTCTGGGCAGGTGTTCGGTTGTAATCTTCCTGCAATAACTGAAAAGTTATAAAAATATTTTGGTATTAATTACTATGTCAAGAAAATAGATTAAACGTCTATTCTTAATCAAATAGTTGATGGTACTGATTACAATACTGCTTGATTGTGATTATAATAAATACCAACTCACAATTTGACTGGCCTGTAAACAGCCCTTCCCTATTTAGTACCTGTAGCCGTTCCTGTTCTTTCTGTAACATTTTTCTCAGAATTTCTACTTTCTGGTTATGAACCACATTGTTTTCCTCCTAGAAAATGATACAAAAACAAACAAAAAAAGACGAATACAGGGAAAGTGAAGCTAAAATAAATAGTGAAAATGAGACATACAATGTTATGCCCCAGCTCTAATTTGCAATACCTATTAAGATTTTCTTTATTTCTAGTACTTATAAGAATAGACTTTTAGACATGACACTAAAGATAAAAGGTAACAGGGAAACTTCAGCCTTTTTCACTTTTACTATACTAGATCAAGAAAACATTAAATATTGATTAGTAATTAAGTAAATATGCCTATTATTGAATGGAAGCCTTACCAATAACAGTTAATTAACACATATTTTGTGTATGTTAGATGTATAATATGCTGAGTTCTTGCAATAAAGGAAGAGAAAAGAAAATTTTATTAAGAAAACCAGAAGGAAGAGAAAAATATATTTACAGTGCTGTATGTATTTACATTATTTGGAAAAATAAACTTGCTTTAAGTTTAAAAATAATACTAATATTTTCCTCTTCTTTAGATCCTTAGTATCAATCTCCATGCATGGTTCAAATTCCCAGTACTTCCTACCTGAAATACTAAGAGAGCTCCCTACCTCATTTCACATCATCTTCCTTATTTCAAAGCCCCTTACTTTATCAAATAGTCTCCATAAAATCTTGTTATAATCACATCACTCTCTTGCTCATAAAATGTTTTAATGGCTGTAACTTCCCAGCCAATTACACGTAAAGTAGCCTGGTAGCTGTGATTTTTTAAAACAGTCTTACTTTTTTCAAGCTCATTTCCTGCTACATAAACCTTTAATGGGCACCAAGCAAACAACAGTCCTAGCTAACTCTACCTCCTCTACCTGGCTTGCCCTCCTTTCCACTGCCACTACTTAAATGTTACCTGTTTTTCAAGGCTCAATTGAAAAACCAGCTTTCCACGAAGTCCTTCCTTATCACAACTGGATGTACGCTTTCCCTCCTTTGAATTCTTTAGAACATTGTATTTTTTCCCTCATGTCACATTCTGCCTTTGTACTTGTAATTACTTGTATACTCTTGATTCAATCTCAAACAACAAAGGTTTATTAAGCACCTACTATATGCCAAGCACTATCAGGGGTGTCCAGCCTGCGGCCCGCAGGCTGCATGCATACCAGGATGACTATCAAAGCAGCTCAACACAAAATTGTAAATTTACTTAAAGTGTTATGAGATTTTTTTGTGACTACGTGTCCCAATGTATTTAATGTGTAGCCCAACACAACTCTTATTCTTCCAGTGTAGCCCAGAGATGCCAAAATGTTGGACACCCCCAACTAGATACTTTTCTTCAGGCACTAGGGACTCAACAGTAAACAAACAAACAAACAAACAAAAACCCTCATCCTTTTAAAGTACATATTATTAGATAATAATGACTTTAAACATAGGACATCTTAAATATTTTTGTGAATGGGAACCTGTTCTGTGTACAGTAGGTGTTTAATATTTGTTGAATTAAATCTCCTATCCAATCCTCAATAACCATTCCAAATTACAACTGACACTTGAATAATGTAGGGGTTAGGGATGCCAGCCTCTGTGCACTCAAAAATCTGCGTGTAACTTTAGACTCCCCCAAAACTTAATTACTAATAGCCTATTATTGAATGGAAGCCTTACCAATAACAAACAGTTAATTAACACATATTTTTTGTATGTTAGATGTATAATATGCTGAGTTCTTGCAATAGAGGTAGAGAAAAGAAAATTTTATTAAGAAAATCATAAGGAAGAGAAAAATATATTTACAGTGCTGTATGTATTTACTGGAAAAAATCCATGTATAGTGGATTTCACACCCATGTTGTTCAAGGGGTCAACTGTATTATGTAATTATTATGTTAGAAAGTTACTTTCTAGAATCTTTCACTTAAGTATATTTATCAGTTCAGTACTTCAAAACTCTGAATACAAAGCAAAGGCATTATGCAACTGAGCATTTACAAAGGAGTTTCCCCACTCACCTCCATGAGCACAGGACTAGTAATTCTCTCCATATTCCCAGATGCTCCAGGTGAATGAAGGGATGTCATAATGGGAGACATATGTCCAATGACTGATGGTTCTACTTCAGAATCAGAAAGTGGAATTTGGGGTGACCCGGGCGGGCGTCCCTGAACAGTGAGAGCTACATAGGAGCCAGCTTGAGGTGAGGAGATAAGAGAGGAATGAAGGGAAAATAACATTGCAAAACAAATTTTACAGCTTTCACTACTTAGTCTTTGACATTTGTAAAAAGATCCAGTCGTATGCAAAAGTTTCATCATCTGCTAACTAACTTATCCATATAAAAAGAATCCAATTTGTCTTTTCTATGACTCTTCTAAGAATCTAAAAGAACAATGTCATTTTCAGATAGCAAATTACTACTCATAACATTACTTAAAAGCAAATAAAATTTATAACCCTCTGATTTTTTAAATTAGTGATGAGTGAGTTAATATCAATCATATACTAATGGCTATGTTTAATTAACTTCTTAAATGTAAATTTTAAGAAATCATATTTTAAGATGATATTAATTAGGCAGAGTTTAGCTACTTTTCTGGAATATAATGATGCAACTTTAAATTTACTTTACAAAATAAAACTGACAAAAAATATCCAACAAAAACTGGGAAGAAAATAAATAAATAGTGAGAATTCATTTTAAACATTTGGAGAAGAGAGATATTCACTAGGTATATTACAGGGCCGGGGGGGGGGGGGAACTAAAGAAAGTAAAATTAATCACAACCAGAAATACTCAGCAGAAAACATTCATTGTTTATTAGCATCAAGAAGAAATGAGAGTTTTCAAATAGAAGGTTTCCTTAGGTAACTGACCTTTAATAAACAAAAATCATTCTCTTGAACTTTTCAATAGAATTTTTAAATGTATTTAACACTTTTTTTGCAATTTAACCTGATCACAGAACTCACAAACAGTTATTTAACAATGTTTGTGGTTCTAAAAACTTTCTTTTAATCTTACACTTAATGGTCACAAATGCTATGATTTGGGGGAATTTTAAGTATATATATTTTTTCAGGTTTTCCAGTTCATCCAGGTCATTGCATCCAATTTCTCAATATCGTCCCTCTCAGATGGTTTAGACATTTCTTTCAAATAAATGCTTTCAATATAACCAAGACACCAAGGGTATTATAATCAACTATAAAAATTAAGAATTTTCACATCAGGCTTTCCTTTACTTCAGGAGTCAGCAAACACTAGTCAAGGGACTTAACCTAACCCACAGACTGTTATAGCAAATAAAGTTTTATTGAAACACAGCCACACCCATTCATTTACATGTGTCTGTGGCACTTTTCATGCTGCAATAACAGGGTCAAGTAGTAAACCATATGGCCCAAAAAGCCTAAAATATTTGCTATATAGTCTGTTATAGAAAATGTTTGCTAATCCTTGCTTGAGAGTTTGAGAAAACAAAACAGGGTAACATTCACTTACATTTAATTAACTTTACCACCTCCAAATGGTTTGAATGAGTCACCAGTGTTCCATTCACCTGCAAGAAAATGAAAATAGTGTATGTCAGATACATTCTATTGAGACAATGAGTAAACTGATTTTGGGAAATACTATACACAGTATATATAGTTATAATATATAGTAAGCAAAGCTATATATATATTAAAACATGTATATATTTGATTCAATATTCACTTTTACCATTATTCTGTAAGTTATACTCAGCAACAAAATGAAACTGAACACACAAAAAAGGCCTTGATATAAAGGGCATTCCTATGTATTCATCATGATAGATGACAAAACATCACGCAAAAGATTTACAAATCCTTCACGGGGGAGGACTCACAAATAGAAAATATTTTTTTGCTTGTAATTACAAATTCAGTAATTTGTCAAAATCATAAAGCATTTTTAAAACATGAAAAAATAAATACTTCCAAAATAATATTCAACTTACTTTTAGTTTCCTAATTATGACCTAACATTTACAAAGAAAATTAATTTCAAGAGGCTAAATGTAGGAAATGTTATCCAAAGTCTCCAATAAACAAAACAAATTAAGGTGTAACAAACATGAGTCTAACGTTAAAACTATTTTTTTTCTCTGACACAAATGATACTGATTTCTGTAACTTCAAATATATCAGTATAAAAATAGAAGTAAAAGTATATTCATCATGACCACCAAAGATTATTTGTTAATAAGGATGTTTAATCTTTGAGCCACTATTCTAGTTACACACACCACATACACAGACACATATAGTAGTGCATTATAACTGCTTCTTTTTCCTGCAGATACTTTTTATTGTATTGTAGGCATCTTTCATTATAGGTACAAAAATTCTTTTTAAAAGCTGAAGATAAAAAGCAATTTATTTCTCTAGCTCTAAATTTATAAGTTTTCAATATGGTTAAAGCTGAAATCAATTTCCCTGCGCACATATCGTTTCATGTTTGTACACTTATTTCCTCACATATGTTCCTAAAAGCAAAATTGCTGATCAAAGGTATACACTTACTTCAAGTATATAACTTTTGGTATATATTCACAAATTTCCATCCAGATTATATCTAATTTACAAGGTCTGCCCAGAAAAAGTACAGCCAGTGTTAACATGATGAGAACAGTCTGCATGACGTTGATACATCCTGGCAGCCAAGGAGTGTGGACTGGCATGCACATTTGTGAACAATGACGACTTTGCTGTATTAGTCAGTGGGGGTAACTGATGCCATTGAGTGAGCATGTGTACTGTGTGGCGTCGCATTGAAAATGACTGAGTACAGCAATGAGTATTCATCAAATGTTGCATTAAGTTTGAACATTCCTCCACAGAAACTATATGGATGATTCAGAAGACTGCAGCTATGGGCAACTGGTGACTGACAGCTTCATCACGACAACACACCCACTCATGCATCACATCTCGTGCAGTTTTGTGGTGAAACACTCAGTTGACTCAGCCCCCCTACAACCCAGGTTTCTGGTTTTTCCCAAAACTAAAATCACTTTTGAAAGGAAGAGATTTCAGACCATCGATAAGATTCTGGAAAATATGATGGGGCAGCTGATGGTAACTGGGAGAACTGTGTGAGATCCCACACAGTGAGATGAGAATTTCTTGCTAAAAAATTATTTATTCAAGCCTTTTATTATGCCTTTTGCTATAGGGTAAGATTAATTTTTAAATAAATGGAGTAAATTTTTATAGTCCACAAACCCATCATATGTCAAGTCAAGTGCTGCTTTTTATAAAAATCCACGTGAAAACCAAAATATGGCTAATGTGCTGTTTTTTAAAATTCTACCATAAATTCTATAATAGTCTTTTCCTTACCTTGATGATTCGATCACCTGTCTGTACTCCAGCCCGCATGGCTGCTCCATCTGTAAGAGAAATTAATTACTTAAAATGTAACTCATTTGAACTGATTGATAATCTTGAAACAGATGCTGCATAACAAAATACTGAAGAACATGTGCTGTAAAGTCAGGTATACTTAGGTTCAAATGCTGCTTCTTGTCACTCACTAGTGTGACCTTGGACTGATTTTATGTTTTTTAATCTAAACCTCAATATCACCTATAAAATAGGTATAAAAAAAAACCTACCTCGAACTACAGTACCCAACATACAGGAAGTATATATGGTAACATCAGTAAAAGATATTTTGGAAATATCTTTGTTATTTTTGGAAAAAGAATACATATTTTTGAGCCTATAACCATCTGCTTAATCTGTCTCTACCAAAATATATCTTTGTAGCACAAACTTCTGTAAGTGATGATGCATAAAGTATCATGACCAAAGAATTATGTGATTTGTAAAACTGTAAAGTACACAGAAAATCAACTTGGGGAAATTCATGCCTCAAATTATGACACTAAAAACAAATCTAGTGAAATAGGTCATGTACCCTGCAATGTATGTCAGTATTCTATTCTGGGCAATAGACTTTATTTAAGCTTTTCTATTCTTACTCTGTTTGCTTTCTAGTGACAAGACAATTTGAAAAATGTCTTGCCTTCTTTGACAGACTGTACGAAGACTGGGTTGTCTCCACTGACCGTCAGCCCAAATCCATTGTCATCCTTCTGGATGATCACACAACGCTGAACAAGACCTGCTCGAGAACCACAGGGTAAAAAGAGGAGGAAGAGGAAAAAAAGACAATAATTACATGTTAGTAATGAAATGTATTCTTTCTGGAGAAATACAAGGTAGCATATGAAACCCAGATATAAGAGTACTAACCCCATGAACAAAACAAACACTAGAACATCACAAAGTCATATATATTGGTTTCTCACTGGAGAGGCAGAGCAGCATTGCTCCAAGATTAAAAACAGCTATGGCAAACTGGAGAAGATGAAGTATTAGAGAGGAGACAGAAGAAAAGACCATTCACATCTATGTTATTATGTGTAATATAACACCTTCCCCTACCACCCTGTGTTTTTGTGCTCTTATTGGTGTTTAACATTCCCCCTCCCCGAACATAAAAACATTCTGAAACATTAGGCTACAAACAGCTCATAGTAAACTCTAGAGAAATCCAATTTTACTCTCAAGAAAATATACTTATAAAGGAGATGCTTGCAGAGTACCTGTGCAGCTCTTCTCCCAAAAGAGAAAGAAAAAGGAAAAAATTCAAAGGGAAAAAAATACCTTGGTTCAAAAGAAAAAAGGAAAGGAGAAAAAAGCAGAGAAGATAAAGAAGCAATCTGTAAGCTCAAACAGTTCTTTTATCTCTTTCAAATACTGACCTGATTCCTACAGGAGAATTCATTTTCCTTCCAGTTAAAAAAGCAAACAAAAATTGTCAAGGTAGGATGAAAGAGGATCCAAATCAAAGGAACAGGTATGTCACGGAATAAAAGAACCCTGATTAGTGCCCAGCTGTTTTAATATGGATCAGATATAATAATGCTGAACTCTGTGTTAACCAAAGACTTAATATATATTTTCAGTTTTACAGAACCTAATCATTTAAACAAAACTCAATATATAAATACATGTAAAATAACACAAGTATATGAAGATTAGAAAATATTCTTCAAAATAAAAAATTTTATACAGAGCCATGATCTTTTACATAAGTCTGATGTACAAAACAAAGGATAAATTAAAGACTGCATGTTTTTATATAGGTTTAAATACATGAGATCTGTCCAGAAGGTATCCAGTCATGTAATTTGAAAAAAATGCAGACATTTATTAAAGAAGATACAAGAAACATTGCACATAGGACAGTGACACCTCAATCCCCTTTAAAGTAGCCACTTGAGATCACACACAGTTTTCCCAATCACCATCCGCTGCCCTGTCATATTTTCTGAATTTCATCAACAGTATGACATATCTACCCATCCAAAGGTGCTTTTAGTTTTGGGAAAAGCCAGAAGTCACAGGGCACCACATCTGGGCTGTAGAGGGGCTGAGTCACCTGAGTGATCAGATGTTTTGCCAAAAAACTGCATTAGACATGATGCATGAGCAGACACCTTGTTATGATGAAGCTGCCAATCACCAGGTACCCATAGCTGCGGCCTTCTGAATCATCTGAATAGTTTCCGCGGAGGAATGTTCAAGCTTAATGAAAAATTTCATGCAGATTCATTGCTCTATTTGCTCAGTCATTTCCAATGTGATGGTCACACAGTAACCAAACTCACTCAACGGTTGCTATTGCTCCAACTGACAAGTACAGTGAAGTCGCCATTGTTCACACATGCACATTCCAGTCCATTCTCCCCGGCTGCCAGGTTACATGGATGAACTGTTCTCACTGTTATTAACAACAGCTGTACTTTTTCTGGACAAGCCTTGTATATGTTTCTTGCTGTTAATGAAATATAACAAGTATGTGTGCCTACTACAGATAAATGACTGAAATAACTGGATCCCAGCATGGACAATATGAATCTTAAATTTATAAAAATTAACGTAAAGAAGATCATGGACCTAAACATAAAGATAAAATTTTTCATGAGAAAACACAGAAGAAAATCTTCAAGACCTTAAGGTAGTCAGATTGTTTAAGATGCAAAAATGCATCAACTGTAAAAGAAAAAAATGATAAACTGAACTCAAAATTAGGACTTTTGAAAGACACTAAGAAAGTGAAAAGGCAAGCCACAGACTAGGAGAAAATATTCACAAAACAAGTTTCTGATAGAGAACTTACATCCAAATAAAAAAAAACCCAACTCTACAATTCAAAAATAGAAGACTTTTAAAAGGGACAAAAGATTTAAAAAAACACATCACAAAGAAAGACATACAAATGGGCAATACGCACATACGAAGATGCCCAATGTCTGTAGTCATCAGAAAGATGCAAATTAAAATCATACTTAGGATACCATTCTACATAAACTGAAACTGCTTAAAGAAAAAAAAAGACTTAAAATACCAAATGTTGGCTCAGATTTGGAGCAACCAGAATGCTCATACATACTGCTGGGAGTATAAAATGATATGCTATGAAAAACAGTTCAGAAATTTTTTAGAAAAATAAGCATGCATTTACATATAACTCAAAAATTTCACTCACAAGAGAAATGAAAACTCATGTCCACACAAATAGTGGCAGACAATGTAAACAGCAGTTTTTTGTTCATAAAAGCTCAAAACTGGAAAATAAAACAAGAGCTACTCACACATGCAACACTCATGCATTAATCGCAAAAACATTTATGCTAAGCAAAAGAGGGCAGATACAAAAGGCAATAAACACTACATAAATGTGATGAAAAACAGGCAAAACTAAACTATAGTGGCAAATCAGATTAGTGACTGATTGCCTAGGAGCAGTATGCTGAGAATGACTGCAAAGGAACATTAAGGAACTTTTGGGGATGATGGAAATGTCTTCTATCTTAATGAAGGTAAAGGTTACATGAGTATATTCATTTCTCAAAACTCAGGGAACTGCACAACTCAAAAGGATTCATCTTCATGTAAATTGTACTCCAAGAAAGTTGATTTTCAACATTAAAAAAGTGTTACCCCTCAACTCAAGAGATTACTAAATAGCATCTGAATTCACTACTCCCACAAAACAGTAAATTGTAATGAGGGCAGAGGAACGATAATCCTTTCAAATTCAGCCTTCTTCCTTTGCTTAATGTTGCTTCCTTGTTAGTGAAAGTTAAGAGTTTACACGTTTGTGCATTTCACTTTAATATAATGAACATAAAGTAATTAATTTAATGTCTGACACATATTAAGGGCTCATAAATGTTAAGTATCATTTTATTATGATCGAGGGTAGGTTGCTTTGGAATTTCCTAATCAAAAATATATTACTTATTTATCAATGCTATCAATTAAAAATCAATTAAAAACACTTTTGTGTTAAACTCCTATCATTTTTGCAAATTCTCCTCTAAAAGGATCAATTCTCATTTATGTTTTTGTCTAAATTTTGCTTCGTTAGTAGACAAGCAAATTAGTTTTATTTTTTGTTTTTGTTTTTTATTGTATTTTTATCCATTACCATTTATCCCCCTATAGCTTCTTCTACCTCCACCCAACATTCTCCCCTACAATACCACACTTTTGTACAAGCAAATCAATTTCAAATGAGACAGGAAGAGACAAAGAAAACTGAACAGAGTAGGGCTTCTTGTGATAGGCAACTTCAGAGGATGAGAGACAACAGGAAAGTCTCAAGAAACTGATTATCTCCTTTAGCGAGCTTTTCCTGAATATTCATACTGGGATAGGTGAGTCCTTAGAGATTCCCACTGCACCCTCTATTTGCTCCATAGTGCCATTTGATTTGTATTTGTTTTTATCCTTTCATAAGATTATATGCTACAAGAGTACAGGGGCTCTATCTTGTTTACAATCTTATCTCAGGACCTGGCATATGTTCTGGCATAGAAAAAGCTTTTTAAAAAATTGGTAATAAATTAATGAAAATTGGAAAAATAAAGGAGTCTAGGAATGGATAGAATCTCAGAAAGGGAAGTATCTACGGGAAAAAGAATACCACCACACACGATTGATTTCAACAAATATGCCTAAAGTCTTAACAGACTGTTAAGGATTGAGTAAATATAATAGGACTCCCTCAAAATACTACAAACCTGTTTTCTCCAATTCAAAATTGTTCAGCCTGGTAACTTTTGCTTTTAATTCTACATTAAAAGAAAATGAGGAACAAAGGATAAAGAGGAAAAGGAGAAAAAACTACGTGCCTATCCTATTCATCTTTCTCCTTTACCCAACTCCACTGTATTGTCCATTTATTATTATTTTAAGTCCATCTGCTAATCTGAGAATCTGATGTACTTTAACATATAAGAATTACTAGACCAATGCAAAAAGAAAACACACCTTATATATACAGCCAATTCAGAATCTATAGATTGCAAATCTATGCCATCTACACAAACTTAGATAAACTGAAAACTAGGCTGTAATATCATTTAAAATTCAAAAATCCAATCTCTCGAATGCTTAGATCTATTATGTTCCTTCTCATTCAAAATCAAATAACATGTTTCTCTTTTTAATTCAGAATGATGTTCTACTTGGTAAAGACCAGAAGCTATTCTAACCCACCACACAGAATAAATTTCACCGTTAACTCCCTTAACACTGAAATCCCCAATACTGACTAATTATGGTATCTTTCAAATACCTTTTTCACACACACACACACACACACACACAAAATCCACTTATTTGTTTAAACAAATTTGTAATGGTCATCAATCTACTAGTTATTTAACACTGTAGTCTGTAGATGTTGTAAGGAATATAAAACCAGTAGAAGTCTGCTCTCAAAAACCTTAAAATCTTGGCAGGGAAGAAGAACATAGAGAAACAAACAGGGAAACAATGACAATGTCCTACTAGGAATCAGAGTATGGTACAGATAACAGGCCCTATTAAGTTATAAAAGAAAGGAAAAATAACCCCAAGAGAGCCATTTTCAAATTTGATTTTTTATTTTTTCTGATATTAACAAACATATAGTCCATGGTTGGTTTGTTGTGCTAAAACCCTTAATTGTCTGGTATAAAAATTATTAACTATAATTACCATACAAATGTGTTTACCTCTCGATACGAGTTTTTATAAGGTCACAAAATTTCATTACTATGAGCTGTATCCAAGCACTATGCATGAAGACAAGCAGAAAAAGCAGTAATTGTAATACTGTAAAAGAGTGTCATTGGAGAAGGTAGGGGGCAGGGAGAAGACCCCCAGACCGAACTGAAGATTAAAAGCAGCTTGCCCTCCTTTCAAAGGGAGGGGCTGCCTGAGCAGTGAGGTTGCCTGAGGCATCTGGGTGGCTTATGACTCAGCAAAAGGGAGCTTGTACAGAGCACACGTGACTGGAGACTTTGCCCCCTTATACAACATGGAGGCTGGAAGAAGGGCAAAGGCAAAATGGCTAACACTGTCCCTCATTTGGTTGAAAAGCTGGACTGCCACTGTCTTACAGAATGCATAGGATTCTGGCAGAATACTTGTAAACAGAAGGCAGGCAGAAGCTCGCTCTCTTGGCTCAGAGTATATTGCTCTCTTGGCATCCGGGGCTCTTGCTTTGCCCCGCACAGGAGGAGCGGCAGATGCCCAGCCTACCTAGTGTTTAGGCCCCGCGTGGTTGGAAGCCAGCTCCCTACAGGAAGGGTCCCATGCTGGGAAATGGGCCTTGCAGGGCTCCAGCCTTTGAGATGCTGTGACTCAGTACAGCATGGCACATGGGTCCCGGACTGCTTCGTCTCTCTCACCCTCAGAGTAGTGCACAAAGACTGAGAGCAGCACATGCAGGCATGAGTTGGGAAGTTCCTCATGAATGGAGCTTCCATGCACAACTGTCTGAAATGATCTAGCAGTGCCCGCAGATCCTAAGAGAGACAGCTGCTATGAGATGAATGCAACTCTGAAACCTAAAGGTGCATACCCTAGAGAAGATAGAGACCTGTCTGCATAGCCAACTTAAGCTCCAAAAGGACAGATAAGAAATAATGGGGAACGGCAGGGTGTGCCTTTGGTTTGAAATCTTTTTGGGAGCAAGGGAGGTTCTGTGCCTTGTGGAAGAGACGGGTCAGAGTGGGAATGCTCCCAGCCTCTCTAAATTGGGAACCCTGTTAATAAAAACCTATTTCCTTCCATACAAATCTTTGTGTTATATGTATACATGGCAACAAGCAGCCAGACTACATGCTGCCTGGTTAGAATACTTCTTCATTCTCATTACTCTTAGTGCCATATTAATATTTTTTCCGCATTTTATATATATACTTTACATATAAAATATATATATATAATTTATATATATTAGTAAATATAAAGTATTAGTAAACTACTGTATACTCCTATTATTATGCTTATTATATGATGTATATTATGTATATTATTGTGTTATATATTTTGTGGCCAAAATATATTACAATTCCTTCTTTTGTACTAGACTAAGGACTTCCAGAAAGCAGGAACGGTCTCCTATTATCTTTGTATCCCTATCATTTATGGTGCATGGCATATAATAGGTGCTCAGTGAATATTTACTAAGTAAATTTGAATTTGTGTTACATAAAATAAATTTTAAATAAATCAGGCCCAATTACTTTTTAAGAAAAGTAAAATCACAGACCTGAAAAGTATGCAAAGTAGAGAAATACAATACTTCTATAAGGACACTAACCTTCTGCCCTGGCTAAATTCTAACTAAAATAATTTGATTCTCACCTACCCTAAAATAACTCCTCTAGTTGCAAACACATTTTTCTTTATTTCCTATTTTTTAAGGATCATGATATTTTACCTAGAAACAGATATCAGATATCAGACATCATGTCATCAGTGAAATAAAGATGTCCTATCAAGTTTATGCAATCACTATCATTTCCTCAATTTTATTTTCTCAAACAAAAGATTTTTTCCTTTTATAATGACATGGTATATAAAACCAACATGAAAGGATAACTTCTGACTCAAAAGATAACTGCATTTTCAAAATGAAAAAAATATATATTTTGTAATGTTTTCGAGTAGGTAAGGGGAAAAGTCATAAAAAGGTATTCAAAAGAGGTGAGAAAGTTTCATTATAATACATTCCTGGAAAAAAGCAACAACCATATTGCTAAATAGCAAATTAATGAAAATGGAGTGTTAAATACATAAGGTAACATACTAACCTTCCACACCACATTTACTTTAGTAAAAGCACATTAGTCTTTGATTTTATTACATGATCAAACTTCTTTAAGTCACATGTCTTAAGAATTATCTTCAAGGAAGGGTGTGGAAAAAGACCATGGGCAACTTCATAAAAACAGCTCATTTTTAAACTGCTGCCAGGCATACATGTTTTATGACTAAGACCTCAGATAACACTTTGATTAAGAAGCTTCTTGATTCTAAATGCACAATGCTACCACAAGAGGTGCCTTAAGTTCCAAGTATGCTGATTTCTTTCTTTAACTATCACTACCAACAGTAATTCTCATTTCTAAGATACATTTTCTGAGGACTTCCAGCCAAGATGGAGGTGTAGGTAGATACATTTTGCCTCCTTGCAATATCAAAAGAAGGATAACAACAAACTTAAAAACAAAACACAACCAGCAATGCCAGAAAAACTGAACTGTACAGAGGTCCGACAACTAAGGAGCTAAAGAAGAAACATTCATCCAGACTGGCAGGAGGGGTGGAGATGGGCAGCCGGGGCAGAGAGGGCAGCTGGAGGACTAGGCAGGTGAGAGAGTGGCTTGGCGGCCCTACATTTGGGGATGGAGAAACCAGGAGGAACAACAGGGCAATGAGACAGACCACGCAACCCAGGTTTCCAGCATGGAAAAAGAAAGCCTCAAAACCTCTGTCTGTAAAAACCTGTTGAGATTGCAGGGGTGGGAGAAACTCCCAGTCTCACAAGAGTGTTCCTTGGAGAGACCCACAGGGTCCTAGAATGTATACAAACCCACCCTCCCGAGAATCAGTACCAGAAGGGCCCAATTTGCTTGTGGGTAGTGGGGGAAGTGACTGAAAGCCAGGCAAGAGCCGAGTAAGTGGCATTGTTCCATCTCTGACCCCTCCCCCACATATAGTGCCACAGGCAGTGATGTGAGTTGCCCTGCCCTGGCCAATACCTAAGGCTCTGTCCCTTACATTACAGGAGTGCCGAGATAAAGAAATATGGTCCAAATGAAAGAAAAGATCAAAACTCCAAAAAAAGAACTAAGCAACAAAGTGATAGCCAACCGATCCAAATCAGAGTTCAAAACACCAGTAATTAGGATGCTCACAGAAATGTTTGAGTATAGTCCCAAAATAGAGGAAAAAGTGAAGGCTATGCAAAAGGAAATAAATAAAGTATACAGGGAACCAACAGTGAAGGGAAGGAAGCTGGGACTCAGATCAATGATTTGGAACAAAAGCAAGAAATAAACATTCAACCAGAACAGAATGAAGAAACAAGAATTCAAAAAAAAAAAAAAGTGAGGGGAGGCTTAGGAACCTTCAGGACAACTTTAAACATTCCAACATCCAAATCATAGGGGTGCCAGAAGGAGAAGAGGAAGACAAGAAATTGAAAACTTATGCACGACATGATTAAGTTACCCAAGATTAAAGATAAGGAGAAAATCTTAAAAGCAGGAATAAGAAAGGACAGAGTTACTTACAAAGGAGTTCCCATAAGGCGACAGCTGATTTCTCAAAAGAAACCTTATAGGCAAGAAGGGGCTGGAAAGAAGTAATTCAGGGCTGGAAAGAAGTAATTCAGGTCTTGAAAGGCAAGGACCTACATCCAAGATTACTCTATCCAGCAAAGCTATCGTTTAGAATGGAAAGGCAGATAAAGTGCTTCCCAGATAACGTCAAGTTAAAGGAGTTCATCATCACCAAGCGCTTATTATATGAAATGTTAAAGGGACTTATCTAAGAAAAAGAAGATCAAAACCATGATCAGTAAAATGACAACAAACTCACAACTATCAACAACGGAACCTAAAAAACAAAAACAAAGCAAGCAACTATAACAGGAACAGCATCACAGAAATGGAGATCGCATGGAGAGTTATTAGAGGGGAAGAGAAGGGAGAGAATGGGGGAAAAGGTACACGGAATAGAACAGAAGCATAAACGGTAGGTACAAAATAGACAGGGGAAGGTTAAGAATAGTATAGGAAATGGAGAAGCCAAAGAACTTATATGTACAACCTATGGACATGAGCTAAAGGGGGCGGTGGGGAATAGTCGTGGGAGAGGCGGTGCAGGTCAGAGGGGAATAAAGGAAGAAAAAAAGGGGACAACTGTAATAGCATAATCAATAAAATATACTTTAAAATAAACAAAAAAACCCCACATTTCCTTTTACCTATAATTTTTCAGAAGAAAAATCTAATTAAGATGAGCCAATATTTCATTCCGCCAATTCTCTTTACTATAATACTCATCCCAATCTCAACAATCACTCAGTCAAAACTGAATGAGTGCCATCAGGGTATCAAGCATGATGGTAAATGCGAAGACAAACATAAGTACAAATAACTAGACACAAAGCAGGACATCAGAGCTCAGACAACAGAAGCAGCTGGGCACATCCAGGAAAGCTTGGAAGGATGAGGTGGATTCTAACAAGAAGTTACAGGAGGTAAACCTTTCAAGACAATGGGAATGGCATGAATAAAGAAAGAAAACCAAGCTATATTTCAGAAATGAAAATTTGAAGGAGAACCTGATACTTTTAGGTGAGCAGTAAATTAAGACAGAATGATATTTTGAAACAAAATTATGGCATATTTTAATAACTATTGTGCTTCCTAGCAAGTGAGTGCCCAAATCCTTGTTAGTAATACTAATCTGACAAAATATACAAGAATGGAGAATAGGAAGTGAATCAATGAGAAATAAAAAAGAGAATTATGAATCTATGAAAATAGTCTAATGAAATGATGAAAACTGAGCAAAGCGGTGGGAAGAGAACCAAACAGTGAGGGATTAAAAATAAAGTGATGGTAGGCTCAAAGGGACCTTTCAAACAGTTAACTAAAGAGGGCAAGGTAAAGGGAGAAGTCAAAAATAACTATTAAAAAGCCAGACTAGGTTAACAGAAGAATGGCAGTGCCATTCAAGAAATCAGGAAAATCAAGGGAAGATTGATTTCTAGCCATAAAAGAACAATGATGAATTTCAAATTGGTCATTCTGAATATGAAGAACAGTTAGAATGAAAGTATTCAGCAAACAGTTAAAAATATAGAACTGGGAAAAGAGAAGTATCAGGGACAGAAACTCAGGTAGCAAACAGTTAAAAATATAGAACTGGGAAAAGAGAAATATCAGGGACAGAAACTCAGGTAATGTCTACATTTGTAAAAGGAAAAAGCAATTAAGTACAGAAAGGACAAAACAATTATAAAGAGAAAAGAACCATGTTGATATAATATTGTAGAAAGCAAAGAAAGAGCATTAGCATTGTCAAATGGTTCAGAGAGATGGTGGGAACTGAGAATAAGTTCATAGATTTTCAAGTCGAATATTTTGGTTTACTTTCCAGGAAGTATGTGTTCAGATTTCAGATTTCAAGAACTTAAGAAATCAATGATTTACAAGGACACAGAAGGTTCATATTGCAGACTGCTCTTTGTAAAGTTAAAGAAAAAAACAGAGAAAATCATAACTTGGTGAAAGTAAGAATCAAACCAAGAGTTCTGAGTTTGACAAGAGTGGTTCAGCTGACTGAGCACTGTCCCACAAATCAAAAGGTCACCAGTTTGATTCCTAGTCAGGGCACATGCCTGGGTGGGCCTGTTCCCCTGTTGGGGCAGGGGTGAGAGGCAACTGATTGATGTTTCTCTCACACATCATGTTTCTCTCCCTCTTTTTCTCCCTCCCTTCCTCTCTCTCCAAAAATAAAATAAATCACACTAAGAACTCTTCTTTTTACAGATATGAGAAGCTAAATAAAAAATATATATAGGAGGTGGGAGAGGTAGAAAAGGGTAAGGGGAAAAATGGTGATGGAAGGAGACTTGATTTGAGTGGTGAACACAGATAATGTACTACAGAACTGTACACCTGAAACCTATATAATTTTATTAACCAATGCTACCCCAACAAATTCAATAAAAAATACATTTTAAAAAATAAATATGAATTTTTTAAAAAATATGCTTTAAAGTATCCAAACCAGTATATCTCAAGTACTAACAGTTCACCTATGTTAAGGACTGTATGTTTGTGTCCCCCACAAAATTCATATATTGAGTGAGTTTCTCTCTCTGCCACCTACTTCCCCTCTTTCTTTCTCAATCTCTCTCTCTCTTTCTCTCTCCATGTGCTTACACCAAGGGAAGAACATGTGAGTCAAAGCAATCCAGGAGAAGGGCTCTCACTAGAACCCAAAAATGCTGGCACGCTAATCTCATACTCTAGCCTCCAAAACTGTAAGAAAATAATTACATTTCTATTATTTAAACCAAGTCTCTGGTGTTTTGTTACAGCAGCCCCTGCAGACTAAAGACAGCTTCAGAAAGGCATGGCTCACTTTCTTGTACAAAATACTATTGACTGGAATCTCTTCATGAAACCAAGACAGAAGTTAGGAAGGAGTATCTAACTCAAAATTCCCTTTTAAATCTCTTATATCCCACAAAAGCTACAAAATTTCTTCACTGTAGTATTAGTGAGAAAAATAGGAAATTAAGTATCATTAAAATTGCAGCTCAGGAAATACATCTACATATGATCAACAGATTCCAAAAGGTACAAAGGGAAAAATAAAGGGATATGAAATAAATATTGACCTACTACATTGGGTAGAAAATTAACAAAAGAAGTCAATACAAAACAAACACACGGTTTCCTTTTAAAGTGAGCAAAGCAAATCTATCTGATGAAACAGATCTAAAAATGGCTAAGAAAGTTTAAAATAAGTAATTTATAAGTGAATAACTAGTGTTTGTATTAAGTATCCAGCTAATGAATTTTACTCCAAGACAATGTATAATCTCTAAAGTTAGAACCTGGCTTGTTTAAAGACCCTATACTAAAGCAATGTCACCAGTGGCTATGATTCTACTCTCATTCCATTACACCCAAGCTTCCCTGGGCTCCCTAGAGATTAGAGATTCTTTTTCATTCATGCTAACTGCACATAGTATGAAGTCCATTCATACAGGTGATAAAATATTTGTAATGTGAAAGAAATTTAAGTTAAAATGCTAATTAACTTTGTTCTGATAAACTTATCTCTCTAAGTGCTTTTTGAAAACTCATGGCTCAGTTCCTTCCCCAAAAGGCACTTCCAGGGTTCTCAAGAAACAAACACACAGAGAATCTACAACTTACATCCTTACGACCACTTAAAATATTCCTATTACTACTAAGCCAAAGTCATGTCTGAACTAGTGTTAACACCCAAATCAAACAGCAAGCTTTCATACATGTCTATCACCTTATCATCCAAAGCAAAGGTCCTATCATCTTAAAGCAAGAGCAAGCTTTTGCATATATGCCACAGATCTAGGAAAATGGTGGGGGAGATAAAATAACAACATTGCAAAGGCTACTTGAAAAGAATGGGGTTATAAATATAGTGCTCTCATTCTTAAACAGAGAATAAAACATAGGAAACTCTTTATACAGAACAGAAAAAGAGTCTCGAGAAATTCAGAAGCTATTTCTTACTTATGTGGAGCCAAATATTTTGAAAGAAAAAACATAAACTTGACATGTGTTTGGCACAGCATACATTTCCTGTTGAACTACTGTAAAAGGTTTAACTACAAAGAAAAAGCAATGGTCACAAAAACCCAAGCAAAGAATTATGTGTATGTATCTAAAAAAAAAGCACTTAGTGCTTTATAACCAAACACTGAAGCCTCATAATATTAAAAAGTATCTGATACTATGGGCTGAAGTACCAGGAGATATGTTATAAAATATCTTAAAAGGGTTAGAGACATTTTCGTATTTTACTTTCCTTTAACGTATATCAAGCTGGGAATCAGCAATACTTGGGAAAACTTCTACTTGAAAGACTTTTGGTTCTATTAGAGAAGACATGGTTTTCCTTTGATGCCAAATTTGAAATCTTCTAAAAAAAATAACTTCTTAGTCTTTCAGAGATTATTTTCAAAGTCTTCGTTCCAGGCTCTGCTTTTCCTACTCACTTTCTCAAAAAACTAATCAGATGTCAAAACAGGAAACAGGAAAGATAAAACTTTGCAAAGGAAAAAAAAAATGTATGAACTTCACAAATATGGCTTATATTATCCTTGGTAGACAAGACACAATCTGGAAATATTAATGTTTCAATAATGTGTTATAAAAGTTGACCATTCTGGTTAAACCTGCTCTTTGTAAAGATTATTTTTAAAAGGTGTCATTTTGAAATTTGCCCATTCAGACAGAATAAGCTTTGGGGAAACTTATGAAAGGTATAGACAAAATTCTTCAAGTTACAAAAATAAAATACTTAAAAGTATTTTGTGCTGTGGATAAATTACACAAGAAAAGCATTTCCAGAAGATGATGTGATTCAAAATAAACAAATAAAAAATAAAATAAAAATTCCAAAGAACTGCTAACACATTTAATTACATCAGTACTACACTTAAAAGGAAAAGAGTGGTAGCATTAATGAAATTCTACATGATCCAAACCCTACAAATGGGACGTGGGAAGAAAATAACAAGAATTTAATGTCCCAATTAATAATAAATACAGAAAAAAAAAAGTGAAGAAGAAGAGGAGGAGGAGGAAGAAGAGGAGAGAGGAGGGAGGAGGAGGAGGAGGAAAGGAAGAGGGAATGGGGAAGAAGAAGAAGGATGAAGAATTATTATCCAATGCTCATCCATGTTACATGGAGGAACCTAACGCAAATATATGAGAGAGAATAACTTTCCTAACATGAACAAAATGAAAGAGAAGATGAGTAATGTGGCCTATTCTTACTCTACAATGTTAGTTTCTAGCAACCTTAAGCTTCCACATCACAGCCACATTAAAAACCCCAGGCTCCCTTTCCCGGCAGTAGATCACGCCATGCAGAGCAGACACAGGAAGGCTGTAGTTATTTTTAAAAAGGAAATAGCATGAAGCAAACTCCAAAGGTGCAAGGCTGAATTGTCTATGTAAGCTTACCATATATCTCGGATCTACTCTCCTCTGAACTAGACTTTGTCTTCTTGGAGGAGCTATCTGCACAAGAGTGGGAGAAAAGGAGAGAGATATAGAAAATATGGAGACCAATGTAAGGGGAAAAATTCATGGGGGAAAAAGAATGAATCATGATCAAGTTAAATCGTGCAAATATAAAGTATGAACATCACAGATGACAGCACTTAGAACAGTCACGAACAGCATAGGTAATGACATATTTTAAAGATTTACCAAAGAAAAGACAGTGTAATAAAAATGTTCAAAGAAAACAACACATGAATAGTCTACAAAATATATCATATGACAATTTCAGAGATGGTAAAAGCACTAAAAGCTATAATAATCTCATCATGAAACAATGCATATCACTTTGCTAAACCTATCTATGGAAATGGTCACATCACAGATAAACAATACACTGTAAGTCAACAAGGCCACAGTACTTATAAATAAAGGCTGGAAACTTGTGACCCTCATTAACAAGACAATAACTAATCATATAAATAAAAGTCTCTGAGCCCCATAATGCCAAAATTAGGTGTCAGAACTAAAGAATTATCTTTTAATGGAGATCTAGAAGTCACATATTACATATTCCCACCACCAAAACCTCATAAATTGATGATTGGGGTTTCATTTTTACCTACTACCCAAGATGCAGGTAAATTATTAGCTATTCACTTTCTATTCTCTCCTTCCTAGATGATATAATATTTTTCAAAATAAAAGAGCAGTTTATACTAAAAGCATGAAGAATGTTAATTAGACACAAAAATACTCTATTAAAGATTTAAAATTTTATTTCTACATAAAAATATCTAAAAATAGATGCATTATGTTTATGTATCTGGGAATCTTAGCATTTAGATATTTTATCTTTTGTCACAGGAACATACAACTGAATAAAATAGTATGTGCACGAATAACACATCAGTTTCAAATGACGAATGCAAAATTATCAAGCAATTTTTTAATAAATTATATACTCGCTAATTTACAAGGGGAAAGCAAGAGCCTATATTTTACAAGAAGAGTTCGAACTATATGTATTAATTAAGGAATATAAATAGTTGAAAGTCTACTAACATGAAAACTCCAGGAAAGAGCAATACTACTGAGGCTGAAATACAGTTCTGAGTTCAGAATACTTTTTGACCAAAGAAAAGAGATCTTTCATTTGCTTACTCTAACATGAGATGATAATTAACTTTGAAGTTGTATTTATCTACTCCAGACCTGAATTTTTAAATGACTACAGAAACTGGTATTGTCACAGACTTGATTTTGACTTACTACTGGTTCATACCTATGATTTATCTTTATACCAAGTCCTTGGGTCTTAACAAAATACCCAATTATGACATAAAAACTATTTCTATTATCATCACAGTATTTAAATACACTCTACAATGATTCTTCCATAGTGGAATCCATAGTATTTAAAGTTAAAAATGTTTGCATTTCTCCTAAATGCAAAGATTTTATATTATATAATTAAAGAGGAAGGTAAGTCCTAAACAGAAGTCCTACTTTTGAAAAAAGTGCTTCAGGTAGTTACGTAGCTTAAACTATAGTATTCTGAAGTTTATTTCTCTCAATATAATTTGAAAGAACAGAGTATTTTACCTGTGGGGTCAAATTCATGTGATACACTGCGCTCAACTTTCTGCTTCTTATCTGTTGGTGACTCTCGATTCAAAATACTTCCATGCCTAAATTAAATCAAAGCAATCAAATATTTACTACAAAAATATCATCAGCATAAAAACTTAATTTAAAAATCTCAAGTGCGCCTTACAAAGAGAAATCAAGAAATCAGTTTACTTCACATAGTCTCATAAACCTAATTTATATTTTTCAAGAGGTTTTAAAATCAGTCTGTGCTACGTGTAACACAGGGTCTATTTTCTTGGTTATAACAAATGCTTAAAAATTATAAAAGTGGTATTGTTATAAAGTCAGTTTTATTCCTTAAAATAACTGCTTAAATTCTTTTAGTGGTTTTCAAAGACAAATCATTATTATTTTCATTTAACAGATAAGAAAACTGCCTACAAGCAATTTAACACACTGCCCAAACCTATATATACACCATCATCAAGTTTAAAATCACTGTGTAAATATAGCACTGAGACAGCAGTTGAAAAAAAAAACTCAGGGAAACTTCCTGTAAAGCCTGCCTATAGTTCTAGCCACAGTAGTCTTAACCAAGCCCAGACGACACTAGAATTATTATTTTTCTTATGGTTTATCAAATTACCTGATCAGATAATGGCTGGGCAGTAAATAAAACCATAACTACTGGGTTGGTCAAAAAGTCCATATGGTTTTTTTTCCATAAAATAAAAGACACATTTTTCATTTTCACCAATAACTGTATTGCTTTGGATATTCTGAGTATGTCGGCTATATCCGCATGTTAGGAGGTTGATTGTTCTCAATCAATGTCTCAATTTGATTGCTATCAACTTCAACTGGCCTACCTGATTGTGAAGCATCTTCCAGTCTCCAGCATGAAAATTCACAAACCACTTTTTAAAAAGATTTTGTATTGTTATTTTATTAAAGTTATCCCAACAACAGCATGGGACACACCACTTCTGACACGTTTGATCAGTCACAGCACCTTCTCCATACACTGCACAAATCTTTTTTGCATTTCAGTTGCGTTTTTACCTTTCTTGAAATAATAAAGCATAATATGCCAAAAATGTTGCTTACTTTCTTCCATTTCAATATTAAAATGGCTACACAAAAAGTCACCAATTTTGATTAAGTTTTTTTTAAATGCACACTGATATAACAGCTGTCACAGTACAATCTAACAAAATTATTTCGAATGAAGTTAAAGATAACTAAGCGCTACTAGAGCCATCTTACAGGAAAAACCAAACAACTTTCTGGCCAAAGCAATATAATATATACACTACTAATTAACTGAAATGCCAAGATTAGCATTGGTATCCTGTACTATGTTGTCACTAAAATGCACCATAATAATTAGGAATGACATGATATCTACATTTTAAATAATATTTATGAAAATTAAGATGAAAAAGAAAGATGTTAAAGAACAAGTACTGAGGAAGAGGCATTTAATCCTGGGAAATTAGTAAATGTGGAGATATGGATATGGGCAAAAGTACTTGAACATTTTGGATTTTTTCCCTTTACTGTCTTAAAGTAATTAAGGCTGATCCAGTTTGCCAAAGTTCATTAACTAAAGGCAGTTACAATTACCCAGATGATAAAACACATCAAATACTGGTAATCCACTTATACTCCGCACGCTACTCACAACCGAAAGCAGTCACAAAAGATTTGAACAAACCTTTAAAATGCTTATAGTAAAAACATTTATCAAAACAATGCCATCTTCCAGAAAAAACAAAACCACCTGTTACATTTTAAATTTGCAAAACATTTTGAAATTTTAAACTAAAATCCACGTTTTCAAAAACCACAAAAATTCCACCATAATTTCAAAGGAATGCTTCCAATTAAAATTTAACCTAAATGTATGAGGTGCAACTGAACAACTTACCTTATAGGTTTTTTGAGGGGAAACCTAAAACAAAGGGAAAAAAGGGATAAATGTAATTATTTCGCTTGTAAGACAGTCATTAAAATTATTGCATTCTACTATATCAGAATAAGGTGTTCAAATTTTATGTTAACTTTCCCAAAGCAATTCAACAGGTGAAATAAGAAACGGGATATCATTTTTACATTTAAATACTTTGCAAAATCTTTTTAAAATTGATTTTGGGGCGGGTGGTGGGGCAGAGAAAGGGAGAGAGAAGGAGAAGGACGGAGGGAGAAGGGGAGAGAGGGAAACACCAACCTGTTTCTCCACCCACTCCTGACTAAGGACTGAACCACAACCTTGGCATATGGGCACGATGCTCTAACTAACTGAATTGGCCAGGGCCTACTTTGTTAAATCTTAAGCTGCAGGTGTATTTTCCCTCAGCTGTCCATGAACATGGGTTCTCTATTTAAAAATCTAAATAATAACAGCAACAGCTAAATTTATTGAGCGCTTACTAGATGCTAGGCACTATACTGTTTATATGTATTATCTTATTTAATTCTAAAAATTAACCATGAAGATATTTCCATTTTACAAGTTTAAAAAAAAAAGGGCAAAGAGAACTATTTTAGCATTAAAGTGTTATACTTAGTTTCCCTAGCAAGGAAAAGTTCCTTTTTATTCATCATCTCACCTCACCCCCTAAAATAACTGGGTGCTGATTACTTTGCTATTGATCTATCTACCCATTGTTCATGATCAAACCATGATCCTCAATTATTTATGCTTAGCTTTAATAACAGAAATCTAGAAAGTTGCCATTGGAATACTACTAGTTATTAGAAATATGTTCGTACAGCAGAAAACAAAAGGTGCGATTTTTCTTTTTCTTTTTTTGGTTGTGTAATCTATAAGAACTACATCATTTAGTCCTTCTTGTCTTTTTAATTTATTAAAAAGATTTCCTTCATTTATTTTTAGAGAAAGGGGAAGGGAGGGAGAAAGGGAGAGAAACATGGATCAGTTGCCCCTCCTATGCCCCCAGCTAGGGACTGGGCCCAAGCCAGGCCTGTGCCCTGACCGGGAGTGGAACCAGGGACCTCTCACTTTGCAAGTCCATGCTCAATTCACTAAGCCACACCTGCCAGGGAATCCTGGTGGTCTTTTTTGAAAACAGTATTACTGGAGGCTTCTTGATAAGAGTCTGATGCTATACATAAATGCTAAGTTAAGTCTAGAATGTGTTCTCAAATTTCCTCCCATTCCTTTTCATTTCTGTTCTTTTAAAAATTATCTAAAATTATTTGTCCTAGGTAATTAATACAGAGTTTATTATAAGTATCAGTATAATGAGGTTTTTGGAAAAAACTATTATTAAAGATAGTAAGAAATAAACATAAAACAATGATACTGGAATGACTATTTGCTGTGGAGGTAGTTTGGTACAAAAACAAGTACAAGTTTAATTATAATTCCCTTTAACTCCTATATAAATCAAAACTGATCCTGAAAAAAGACTAAGAATCTACAAACTCCCCTAATAAGTGATATAGCATGTTAACTCAAAACATAGTTAGGGATAAAAAGGGCAGGAGATTCTGGGATAAGACAATACTGCTCTAGAAAATATACTGATTACAAATGATTATCAAATCTTCAGAAGAAAAATTTCCTAAGTAGTCCATCCTTACTTATGCGGGGAGGGGGGTAGGAACATGCTTTTAAATTTACAGATGAATATAAGAACTGGTAGAAAGAAATTTTAAACTGAGTTTCTGCAAAGGGTAACATGTGCAGTTAGCAACCTTAGTCGCTCTGCCTGACAGCCATTATAAAAATTTCTACCCCGAAATAATGTGGCTTGTGTCAGGGGCTGGAACATCCATGGAGATTCTGGTAAAGAAGCCCAGATAATCCAAGACTAGCGATTGTAAGACAGCATCCTGAGCTATTTTTTCTTGCAAGGGAATGGAAAAGGAGGGGATAAAAGAAGATAAAGTTGGAAAGAGAAAATAAAGAACAAGGACCACCCTACAATATAACTGGCTTGTCATAATTTACTTAATACATTAATAAAGTACAGATAAAGAACTTTTCTCAAAAAAAAATTTTAGATAGAGAAGATGGTGGTAAAGTGGGTGGGAACAGAGCCCGCTTGCTCATGAACCCAACTGGGACACTTAGCTGATCTTCCAAAAACAAAGGGAATAGCCATAGAATATTAGCCGATATGAAGTTTAGACCCCAAAATGTGCAGAGGAAGCTTCAAAATGGGCCCATACAAGACAAGGTACGAGTTCTGACTACCAGTAATCCCAGTGGAGGGGAGAACACATCAACAAAGAACCAGCAACAAGTAAAGCCCAAAGAACAAGAGAGCCCACACAAACAGAAGAAAGTGAAACCCTAAACATCCAGACAAGGAGGTCAAAGAGACTGCACCACTGAGTTCCACAGAACTCCTACCACAGAAGGTTACCCCACAAAGTCAGGCAGGCAAAGCAGAGTACCCTGTCATGCAGGAAAAAATAAAAAGGGTCACCTAAAATGGGGACACACTATCGAAATAAATGGAAGAGTCACCAGGAAAAGAGTTGAATGAAATTGAGGCAAGCAATCTATCAGACATAGAATTCAAATAAATGGTTATAACAATGTTCAAGGAACTCAGTGAAATTACAAGTAACTGAGTGGGAACTAAAACAGCATGAAAATGAAAGAGAAACCATAAACAAGAACCAGGAAGAAATGAAGAACACAATATCTGAAATAAAAAATGCACTAGGAAAAATTAAAAGGAGCCTGGATGGAGAGGACTGAATCAGTGACCTCGAAGACAAGGTACAAAGAAGTACCCAAGTAGAGCAACTGCTTGAAAAAAGACTCCTGACGTATGAGGACACCTTAAGAGAACTTCAGGACAACATAAAATGTAAAAACACTGACATCACCGAAATACCAGGAGGAGAAGAAAAAAAGCAAGGGATAGAAAACCTGTTTGAAAAAACAACAGAAAACTTCCCCTAACCAGGAGAGGGGAAAAGCCATGAAAGCTCAGGAAGTACAGAGGGTTCCAATCAAGATGAACCCAAAGAGACTACTCCAAGAAACATCAAAGTTAAAATGACAAAGTTTAAAGACAAAGACAGAATCTTAAAGGCAGCAAGGGAGAAACAAGAAGTAACATACATGGAAGCTCCGATAAGGGTAGCAACTGATTTCTAAACAGAAACACTACAAGCCAGAAGGGAATGGTAAGATATATTCCAAGTAAGGAAAAGCGAAGACCTGTAACCAAGACTACTTAACCCAGCCAGACTGTCATTTAAAATGGAAGGCGAAATAAGGAGGTTCCCAGCCAAAAGAAGGTTAAAAGAATATACCCACTACAAAAATGCATTGCAAGAGATGCTAAAGGGACTGCTTTAAGAACATGAAGGAGAGTGAGAGAGGAACACAGGTACAAAAGGAAAAATGCGAATGAATAATGCCTTTCAGTGGTAACATTAAATTTAAATGGATTAAATGCTCTAATCAAAAGACATACGGTAGCTGAATGGATAGGAAAATATGACCCGCATATATGCTGATTACAAGAGACCCACCACAGAACAAAAGACCTGCATAGACTGAAAGAGAAGGTTTGGAGGAAAAAAAATTCCAAGCAAGTGGATGGAAAAACAGGCCTGGGTAGCAATACTTATATCAGACAAATTAGATTTCAAAACAAAGTCAGTAAAAAGAGACAAAGAAGGACACTTCATAATTTCTCAGGGAAGAATCCATCAAGAGCTATAAACATTGTAAACTTATATCCATCCAAAACAGGAGCACCCAAATATATAAAGAAAATCCTGGAGGACTGCAAGAAAGGTATAGAGAGCAACACATATACTAGGGGATTTTAACACCCAACTATCAACAATGGACAGATCTTCCAAATAAATAATCAACAAGGACATTGTGGCACTGAACAACATGCTATATTGAATGGGTTTAAGTGATATATACAGAACCGTTCACCCGAAAGAAGCAAAATGCACATTCTTTTCAAATGCATACGGAATATTTTCAAAGACACACCACATGACAGGACACAAAACAAGCCTCAACAAATTCAAGAAAAGTGGGAACTGAAATTACATCAAGCATTTTCACAGACCACAAGGGCTTAAAACCAGAAACTAATCTCAAGGAAACACCTCAGAAACAATCAAATACATGGAGAATGAATAACATGCTATTAAAAAATGAATGGGTTAATAATGAGATCAAGGAAGAAATCAAAAGTTTCTGAAAACAAATGAAAATGAACACACAATAACCCAAAACCTATAGGACACAGAGAAGGCAGTCCTGAGAAGGAAGTTCATTGCAATACAGGCCTACTTAAAAATGATAGAAAAATTTCATATAAACAACCTAACCCTATATCTACAAAAACTAGGGGAACAACAATAACAACAACAACAAAACCCAGAATGACTACAAGGAAGGAAATAATCAAGATGAGAGCAGAATTAAAAGATATAGACTAAAAAAACAATTTAAAGGATCAATAAATCAAGGAACTGGTTCTTCAAAAAGATAAACAGAATTGGCAAGCCTTTCACCAGACTCATCAAGAAAAAAAGGGAGAGGACCCAAATAAATAAAATCATAAATGAAAGAGGCAAAATTATAACTGATATGACAGAAATACAAAGGATTGTAAGAAATTACTACGAACAAATATATGCCATAAAACTTGTAAACCTGGTTGAAATTTCTGGAAACATACGATCCTCAAAGCCTCAGTCAAGAAGATGAAGAAAGACTGAATAGATCAGTATCAGCTAGTGAAATTGAAGCAGTAATCAAAACACTCCCAGCACATAAAAATCCTGAGCAGGACAGAGTAACAGGAGAATTTTACCAAACCTTTAGAAAAGAGCTAACTCTGATTCTACTCGAAGTATTTAGAAAAATCCAAGAAGAGGGAAGACTCCCAAACTCTTTTTATGAGGCGAGTATTCTCCTAATTAGAAAACCAGATAAAGACAAAACAAACAAAGAAAATTACAGGACGGTATCTCTGATGAACACAGATGCTAAAATCCTCAGCAAAATACTGGCGAATCAGATCCAGCAATACATTAAAAAGCTCATATATCATGATCACGTGGGTTGCATCCCAGGGATGCAAGGATTGTACAATATCCGCCAATCAATAAATGCAATACACCGTATCAACAACACAAAAGACAAAAACAACATGAATGTAGCAATATATGCTGAAAAGGCATTTGATAAAATAAAGCACCAATTTATGATAAAGAGACTTTGAAAAGTGGGAATACAGGGAAGATACCTCAACATAATAAAGACTATATACAGGAAACAGCCAACATCATACTCAACACGCAAAAACAAAAAGTTGTCCCACTAAAATTAGGAACATGAAAACAGTGTCCACTTTCAACACTTTTACTGAACATAAAATTGGAAGTTCAAGCCACAGCAATCACACAAGAAAAAAGAAATAAAAGGCATCCAAATTGGAAAGGAGGAAGTGAAATGGTCATTGTTTGCAAATGACATGATACTGTACATAGAAAACCTATTCAACTCCCCCAAAGAACTACTCGACCTAAGAAATGAATTTGGCAAAGTGGCGATATACAAAGTCGACATTTGGAAACAGAAAGCATTTTTGTATGCAAACAATGAAATATCAGAAACAGATATTAGCAAAAAATCCCATTTACTTTAGCAACAAGAAAAATAAAATACTTAGGAATCAACTTAACCAAGAAAGTAAAAGACCTGTACTCAGAAAACTATACAACACTGAAGAAATTAAAGAAGGCACAAATAAATGGAACCATATACTGTGTTCATGGATTGGAAAAATTAACATCACCCAAATGCCTATACTACCCAAAACAACGTATAGATTCAACACAATCCCTATTAAAATACCAATGACATATTTCACAGTTATAGAACAAACATTTCAAAAATTTGTAGGGAACCATAAATGACCCCAACAGCCCTGGCAATTATGAGAAAGAACAAAGTAGGAGGGATCACAATGCCTGGTATCAAACTACATTACAAGGCCACTATAATCAAAACACTCTGGTAGTGACATAAGACTAGACACATAGACAAATGGAACGGAATAGAGAGTCCAGAAATACACCCATGTCTCTACGGTCATTAAATATTTGACAAAGGGGGCAGGATCATAAAATGGAATGAAAACTGCCTCTTCAATAAAATGGTGTTGGAAGATCTGAACAAGTACATACAAAAAAATGAAACTACGCTATCAACTTACACCATACACAAAAAGAAACTCAAGATGGATGTAAGTTGTGACACCATAAAAGTCCTAATGGAAAACATAGGCAGGAAAGTGTCAGATATTCCATGCAGAAATATTTTCACTGATACATCCCCAAAGGCAAGGGCTACAAAGGAAAGAATAAACAAATGAGACTACATCAAACTAAGAAGCTTTTGCACGGCTAAAGATAGCATCAACAAAATGGAAAGGGAACCAATCCCATGGGAAAACACACTTGCCAATTATACCACGGACATGGGTTTGATAAACAAAATATATAAGGAACTCACACAACTCCAATGAGGAAGACAGCAATTCAATTAAAAAATGGGCAAAAGACCTGAATAGACACTTCTCCAAGGAGGACATACAGAAGGCCCACACACATATGAAGGGATGCTTGGCATCACTAGCCATCAGAGAGATGGAAATTAAAACCACAATGAGATGCAACTTCACACCTGTCAGAACTGCCATCATAATCAAATCAATAAGCAAGTACGGGTGAGGGTATGGAGAAAAGGGAACCCTAGTAAACTGTTGATGGGAATGCGGACTGGTGCAGCCACTGTGGAAAACAGTTTGGAATTTCCTCAAAAAAACTAAAAATGGAACTGCCTTTTGACCCAGTAATTCTGCTGCTGGGATTATACCCTAAGAATCCTGAAACACCAATTAAAAAGAGCTTATGCACCCCAATGTTCATAGTAGCACAATTTACAATAGCCAAGAATTGGAATCAACCTAAGTGCCCATCAGTAAATGAATTAATTAAAAAACTGTGGTACATTTACACAATGGAATACTAAGCAGTAGAAAGAAAGAAGAAACTCCTATCCTTCAAAACAGCATGGATGGAACTGGAGAATATTATGATAACTGAAGTAAGCCAGGAGGTGAAAGGCTAATACCATATGATCTCACATATAAATGGAACTTAACAAAAAAAATGAGCAAAACGGAATCACCAATTTGGAAATAAAGAACAGACAGTAAGCAGAAGGGAGGGAACAGGGGATATCACGGGTAAGAAGGGGAAGGGGCAAGCAAAGGAACACAAACAGAGGACTCACAGACATGGATCATGGCTGGGGGGGAATGACTGTGGGAGTGGGGAGGGCGGGGTGGGGAAATGGGTGAAATGGGCATTGCCCAGAGCAATGGGCAAAGAGGCGGGAAAAAATTTTTAATCACAATACTTTAATCACTAAATTCCACTTTAAAGTATGTGGTAAACAAGCATATATGTACGTACATATGTATGTGTAGCTGCATATATACATAACTGACCATGTCAAGGGCCTTCCTGGCTATTTCACTTGTTCGCTGTCTTCCAGCTAAGAAAATCAAAATAAACAAAATAGTTTATTCACAGATACAGAAAACCAACAGATGGTCGCCAGGCGGGAGGCGGCTGGGGAAATGGGTGAAAAAGTGAAAGAAATTAAAAGGTCCAAAGTGTCAGATACAGAAATAGTTGCCGGTAGTAAAGTACAATTTAGAAATACAGTCCGATGGATGGTGGCAGATGGGTACTAGATGTACTGGGGTGAGTACTTCATAAGTTATATAAAATGTCTAATCACCATGCTATACACCTAAAACTAATATAATATTGTATGTAAACTGCAGTTCAAAATTTTAAAAATCTTTACAAAAAATTATTTTTCATTACAAATACTTTTTACTGGATATGAATATAATGAACATGGCAATGAAATTTTCTGGTTCAAAAGTAAAGAGGTATCTCTCCACAAATGCTTTGGTTCTGGCATCAAGTATTAATGATTCCTCCCAGCTATCCACTTAGTTTATTATGAAAACAACTCTGAACATGCCAAACTTTCAAGCCACAAGAAAAAGACCTCTCATTTCATAGGGAAGAGGTGGTAAAATTAGTTATATATATGTCTTCTTAACTTTATTCTAAAAGTTTTTCTTGATCCAAAACCACGGAAATAGAGGTGGAATATACTCTTATCATTAACAATGCTCATCAAAGCACTGAATTTGTAATTGGAAATCACTACTTTACAAAGTTTAGTTTATTTTAATTGTGGTGACATGCAGTTCTATTTTCTCTTTACGTGTTAAAAATGTGACTTATCCTAACATACTTAATTCATAAGGTTATTGACAGTACTAATGTATAAGCGAATCCGTTATGGATATTTTTGTAAGATAATTCCTCTCTCAAAGGATTGAAGAATAAGATTATTTTTCCCAAAATGTAAAGTTTTATATAAAGCATTGGTTCTCAACCTTTTAATATGAAGAAATGTTTTACTTTATTCCCAAAGAAATACATGTATAAAATTAACAAAAAACATAAAAAATCAAAAATCAGCCATATTATTTTTTTTGGTTAAAAAATTTTTTTTAAATTGTTGACTAAGTATACTTGTCTCCATTTTCTCACCATCTCTCTCCCTAGCCCCACTGACCCCCACCTCCCAACCTCAATTCTACCCACTTTCAGCATTTTCCATGGGTCCTTTATACATGTTCCTTGATGGCTTTTCCCCTTCTTTCCCACTTTATCTCCCTCTGCCTCCCCTTTGGTAACTACTATCAGTTTGCTCTTTATCAATATCTCCAGTTATATTTTGCTTGCTTGTTTGTTTTTTCATTAGGTTCCACTTATAGGTGAGGTCATATGGTATTTGTCTTTTACCTCCTGGTTTCTTTTACTTAGCATAATGCTCTCCAGTTTCATCTATGCTGTTGTGAAGAGTAGGAGGCTTTCTTTCTGCTGCATAGTATTCCACTGTGTAAATGTACCAGCTTTTTTAATTCACGCATTTACTGATGGACACTTAGGTTGCTTCCAGCACTTGGCTATTATAAATTTGCTGCTATGAACACTGGGGTGCATAGGTTCTTTGAATCAGTATTTCAGGATTCTTAGGGTATAATCCCAGCAGTGGAACTGCTGGATCCAAAGGCAGTTCCATTTTTAGTGTTTTGAGGAAAGTCCATACTGTTTTCCACAGTGGCTGCCCCAGTCTGCATTCCCACCAACAGTGTACTAGGGTTTCCTTTACTCCACAACCTCACGAGCACTTGTTACTTGTTGATTTTTTTAATATGGCTACTTTGATCAGTGTGAAGTGGTATCTCACTGTGGTTTTAATTTGCATCTCTCTGATGGCTAGTGATGCCGAGCATCCATTCTTATATCTGTGGGCCCTCTGCATGTCCTCCTTGGAGAAGTGTCTGTCCAGGTCTTCTGCCCAATTTTAATTGGATTGTTTGTCTTTTTGGAGTGGAGTCGTGTGAGTTACATTTTTTGTAGATCAAACCCCTTCTGAGGTATCATTGGCAAATATGTTTTTCCATATGGTTGGTTCCCTTTTCATTTTGCTGATGTTTTCTTTAGCTGTGCAGAGCTTTTTATTTTGATGAAGTCCCATTTCTATATTCTTTCCTTTATGTCCCTCAGCCTAGGGGACACACTGGTCAAAATACTGCTGGATAGAATATCTGAGAATTTCTCCTCTAGGACTTTTATGGTTTTGCAGCTTATATTTAAGCCTTTTATCCATCTTGAGTTTATGTTTTTGTGTGGTGTAAGTTGGTGGTCAAGTTTCAATTTTATGCATGCAGCTGTCTGTATTTCCCAACACCATTTGTTGAAGAAGCTATTTTTACTCCATTTTATTGCTTCTTTCCTCTTTGTAAAATATTAATTGACCGTAGAGACATGGGTTTATTTCAGGGCTCTTCATTATGTTCCATTGATTTATGTGTCTGTTCTCATGCCAATACGAGACTTTTTTCATCACAGTGACTTTGTAATTTAGTCTGATGTTAGGTATTGTGATCCCTCCAACTTTGTTCTTTCTCAAAATTGAGTGGTTATTCAGGGTCATTTATAGTTCCATATAGACTTTTGAAATGTTTGTTCTATATCTGTGAAATGTCATTGGTATTTTAATAGGGATTACACTGAATCTATAAATTGCTTTCGGTAGTATGGACATTTTGGTAATGTTAATTCTTGCAATCCATGAACACAGTATATGCTTCCATTTATTTGTGTCTTCCTTAACTTCTTTCCTCAGTGTTGTGCAGTTTTTTAAGTACAGGTTTTTTACCTCCTTGGTTAGGTTTATTCCTAGGTACTTATTTTTTGTTGTTGCTATACCAAATGGGACTTTTTCTGTAATTTCTGTCTCTGATATTTCATTGTCTGTATACAAAAGTACCTTTGATTTCTGAATATTGACTTTGTATTCCGCTGTTTTGCCAAATGCACTTAACAGGCTGAGGAGTTCTTTGGGGGAGTTGTACGGGTTTCTATGGACACTATTATGTCATCAGCAAACAATGACCATTTTACTTCCTCCTTTCCAATTTGGATGTCTTTTATTTCTTTTTCTTGTCTTATCACTGTGGCTAAGATTTTCAAAACTATGTTGAATAGAAGTGTTGAAAGTGGACATCCTTGTCTTGTCCCTGATCTTTGTGGGAACACTTTAATTTTTTTGCCTTTCAGTATGATATTGGATGTAGTTTTCATATATGTCCTTAATTATGTTGAGGTATGCTCCCTCTATTCTAACTTTTCTGAGTGTTTTTATCATAAATGGGTGCTGTACTTTATCAAATGCTTTTCTATTGATATGATGTGATTTTTGTCTTTCCTTTTGTTTATGTGATGTATTAAGTTTATTGATTTGCCAATATTGTACCATTCTTGTATCCGTTGGATGAATCTCACTTGATCATGGTAGATGATCTTTTTAATATTTTGCTGGATGTGCTTTGCCAATATTTTGATGAGGATTTTAGCATCCATGTTCATCAGCAATATTGGTCTGTCATTTTCTTTCTCTGTTGTGTCTTTATCTGTTTTGGGATTAGGATGATGCCGGCTTCATAAAAAGAGTTTGGGAGTCTTCCCTCATGTTGGATTTTTTGGAATAGTCTGAGAAGGATCAGGGTTAGCTCTTCTTTAAATATTTTGTCAAATTCTCCTGTGAAACCGTCTGGTCTAGTGCTTTGGTGTGCTGGGAGTTTTTAAATTACTGTTTCAATTTTACCAGCTGTTATCAGTCTCTTCAGCCTTTCTGTTTCTTTGACATTCACTTTTGGAAGGCTGTATTTTTCTAGATATTTGTCCGTTTCACCCAAGTCTTCAAATTTTTTGCCATATAGTTGTTCATAGTAATTTCTTACAATCCTTTGTATTTCTGTTATATCAGTTGTAATTTCTCCTCTTTCATTTATGATTTTATTTCTCTGGGTCCTCTCCCTTTTTTTCCTGAAACATCTGTGTAAAGGCTTGTTAATTCTGTCTTTCAAAAAACCAGGTCCTTGATTTACTGATCCTTTGAATTGTTCTTTTAGCACGTGTCATTTAATTCTGCTCTGATCTTGATTATTTCCTTCTGTCTACTCGTTCTAGGATAGTCCTTTTGTTGTTCCTCCAGTTCTTGTAGATGTAGGGTTATGTTGTTTATTTGAAATGTTTCTATCTTTTCTAGGTAGGCCTGTATTGCTATGAACTTACTTCTCAGAGCTGCCTTTGCTGTGTCCCATAGGTTTTGGGTTGTTGTGTGTTCATTTTCATTTGTTTCCAGAAATTTTTTATTTCTTCCTTGATCTCATTATTAACCCATTCATTGTTTAATAGCTTACTATTCAGTTTCCATGAGTTTGAATGTTTTTAGGTTTTTCCCTTGAGACTGGTTTCTAGTTTCAAGTCCTTTTGTGGTCTGAGAAAATGCTTTTATGATTTCAATTTTCTTGAATTTGTTGAGGCTTGTTTTGTGTCCTATCATATGGTCTATGTTTGAAACTGTTTCATGTGCATTTGAAAAGAATGTGTATTTTGCTGCTTTGGGAATAAAAGTTCTATATACATCAGTTAAGTCCATTTGATCTTATGCATCATTCAGTTCCCTAATATCCTTGTTGATAAATCAGCCACCGTACCAATAACAAGCATTTTTATGATTATTTCTGCCATCTTTTCTTAAGATATAGACCTCTGTATTTTATAAAGTAGAAGCACAGTGTATAATATTTCTTTTCATAAAAATTAAAGCATGCTGGACATATTTTTTGTTAACTTTAACTTTATAAAACCACAGCATAATTTTACATCACTAAATATTTCACTACAGTATGGATCTTAAATTGTGCTTCAGAGAATTGTAGGGGTTCAAAAGAAGTATTTTAAAGAGCAAAAGTCAGTAGATGGGAGCTCTACTGTACATGTGTATAAAGGACTTTCATATACCAGGGGTGCTTTGCTTTTATTTTATATAATAAACTTCCAATTAAGATAAAGATTTGAAAAAAGGAGCTCTAGCCCCAGCTGGTATAGCTCAGTGGATTGTGTGTCGGTCTGTAAGCCAAAGGGTCGCCAGTTCGATTCCCCAGTCAGGGCACATGCCTGGGTTATGGGCCAGGTCCCCAGCAGGGGGTGTGCTAGAGGCAACCACACATTGATGTCTCTCTCTCTTCCTCCCTTCCCCTGTCTAAATATAATTTTTTAAAATAATTTTTAAAAAAAGAAAAAAAAGAGCTTTAAATAATTCTTGAGAGCTGCAAAGTGCTTTGTGATAGGGCTATTTAATTAATCAATTCACTTTTATAAATATTTAGGCTAGGTACAGTTTTTCAGTATAATAATCAAAGTTGATCACTGGCCGGTGTAACTCAGTTGGTTGCAGAATTGTCCTGGAAATCCAAAGGTTGCAGGTTCGATTCCCTGTCACATGCCTAGGCTGGGGGCTCTGTCCCATTAGGGTACATATGGGAGATGACCAATTCATGTTTCTCACATAGATGTTCCTTTATCTCCCTTTTTTCTCTCTCTGGAATCAATGGATATGTCCTTGGATGAGGATTAAAAAAATAATAGTAATAATCAAAGTTTTAACAAAATATCCTGATAACCCAAGTTATGCATTCCCTCTTGATTTCTTAGGGTGAATTTATCAACAACAAGGGCTCCACGTGCAAGTGTGGAGTACAAGTAAATAGTTTGTGTGCATACCAGATAAACAGAAAAGAAAGGATACACCAGTCCTCTAACCTAATTCCATGGACCAGTGTGCCTAACGCTTATGTTTAAAAAAAAAAAAAAAAAAAAAGAGACACAGAAAGAACCTGAAGTTGCTGTTTTGGGGAACAGACCTTTTAAGACAAACTTAACATTACTCTGGTGCCCAAGTAATGAAGTAGGGTACAAAATACAAAACAGGTGAGACTCTATTTCTGTTAAAGTTAAAAACAAACAAAAAGGGATGTATATGATAGCAGTTAGAGGTATAGTCTTAACAAACTGAAAAGAAATGCCAAAAAGCTACAATGTATTCATATTTTCCAATGAATCTGTATTTGATTAATTATAACACTATCATTACATTTGGAAAAAAAGTAAACATAGATGTGGAAGACGCATCACTTATGCAGTATGGGAACTGCACTAAATGTGTATAGTTAGTCCAAGTTTCCCTAAATTAATCATGAAAGTCTTTCCTGAATTGGGAACCATTACATTTGTTTTAGGTGAATTGCAACCTCCACAAACATGTTAAAGTCCTGGTACCTGTGAATGTAACTTCATTTGGAAATAGGATCTTTCCACACAATTGGTGTCATATCTAAGAAACCTTTGCCTCATACAAACTTACATAGATCTTCTCTTACATTTTTTTCTAAAAGTTTAATGACTTTCATTATTACTTTTATGTCTGTGACATATTTTGCAATAATGTTTTTATAAAGTGTAAGGCATAGTTTTTTTTTACACCATTTGTTGAAAAGATCTTCCTTTCCCCTACTAAGTTCCCATTGCACTTTTGTTGAAAATGAGTTATACACACACACACATAGTATCGGTCAAAAGTAGGTTTACAGTTGTGACTACATGCAACAGAGGTTATTTATGTATTATTTATTGATTATTGTATTAATTGCCATACGAGCAATTGTAAACCTACTTTGCCTACCTTGTGTGTGTACGTGTGTGTATGGACACACACGTACACACACACACACACACACACACACACACACACACACGTCCTTCTCATCAATAAGGGGGTACACAGTATCAACATGACTTATTGCTAGTAATGTTAACTTTGGTCACTTGGTTAAGATAGTGTTTCCTGGACTTCTCCCTATAAACTTACTTCTTTTTTTCTTTCCATATTCTGTTCTTTAGGTAAGTCACTAAATCCAACCCATATTAGAGGCTGGGAAGATTAAACTCCATTTCCTGGAGATGGGAAAATTTACATATATGATTTGGAAGTCCTCTCCTCTACTTATTTATTATGCAATCATTTGCATCAGTATGAACTCGTGTCTGTTCACTTTATAATTTGAGTTTTAATCCAATACTATATTATTTTCTTGCTCAGTTCCAGCTTAAGCCACTGAGAGTTCCTGCAGGATTGGTTTTGTGTACCTTCGACACCCTCACCCTTCTGTTTTTGAGCACTTCCTCATTTCTGGGCCTTTAAAGGTGCTCTAGGCTCATCTTGTGTACTCCCTACTCCAGTCCTAGAATAAATCATTTTTCCAAGGAACCATTTTATTGGAGAATGGTATTTAGGAACCAAGATCTGGATGCTGAGTGTGCTTGCTGTTATTACGATATCACTATTTCTAGGCCCTATCAGCAGACAGAGCTTGGAAATTTACACACATCTATAAATGTTTTTGCATCTATTCTTCTGGCTATATATCAAGCTAAACATGAGTTCATAGTGATGCCTCTGATTCTACTCCAGTACCACAGGGCTCATTCATCTTACCTCCTTGTTTAACTCCCATATCTAATAGTGACAAATCTAGCTCCCAGTAAATTTTTACTCCTGGGGTAAACTGCACTTGATCATAATGTATTTGTTCTTTTTACAACTTTATAAACACATATATATATATACAGACGTGTACATTAAAGGAACATGCATATATGTATTTTCTATGTTTTTGTTTATATACAAAATATATAGTTATATATGTACATATTTATATATTGTTGGGATTTATAAAACTCCAAATAATATCTCAATCTCAACTGTTAAATTTATTGGCATAAAGCTATTCATAATACTGTATTATTATCCTCTTAATATCTGTAGATGTAGTGATGCCATTTCTTTCATTCTGAGATTGGTAATGTTTATCTTCTCTTTTATTCTTGGCCGGCCTGGCTAGAGGACTAACAACTCTCAAAAGAAACAACTTTTGCTTTCATTGACTTTATTGTTTTTGTGTGTCTACTTCATTGACACCCACTCTGATCTTTAATATTCTTTTTTCCTGCTTACTTTAATTTGACTTTGCTCTTTTCTATTTCTTAAAATGAAAGTTGATATCATTGACTTTAGATCTTCCCTCTTTTTTCATAGGTATTTAATACTAAAACTTCCTAAGTAAAGCTTTAGTGGCATCCCGTAAATTGTGATATGTGTTTTGATTTTTATTCAGAATAAAATAATTTCCCATTTCCTTTTTGATTTCTACTTTGAGCTATTGGTTTTTTAAAATTGTGTTGTTTAATTGCCAAATATTTGGGGATTTCTCAGAAATTTTTCATTTACTGATTTCTTATTTAATTCCACTTTGGTCAGAGAACACGTTTTACATGACCAAGCCTTTTAATTTATTGAAACTATCTTTATGGTCCAGGATATGGTCTTAGCATATATTCCCTGTGCCCTTGCAAAAAAAAGTTTATCATGTTGTTGGCTAAAATGTTCTATAAATGCAATTTGATCAAACTGGTCAATTGTTAACTATTCTATATCCTTGATGATTTTCTGTCTACTTTCAATTATCAAGGGATACTGCAATCACTGATAATGATTGTGTATTTGTCTATTTGTCCTGGCAGTTATGTCAATTTTTGTTTCATGAATTTTGAAGCTCTGTTATTAGGTATATAAAAGTTTAGAACTGTTATGTCTTCTTTTTTAGTTAACCCTTTGTCATTATAAAATGACTTTCTTTATCCCCAATAATATTTTTGCTTCTGAAATATACTTTACCTATTATCAATGTAGTTATTTTGCTTTCCTTTGATTAGTGTCATCATGGCCTTTTTCCAATCTTTTACTTTTCAACTGTGTGTCCTTATTTTTATGGTACGTTTCTTATAGGTAGCATATAGTTGGGCTTTTCTGTTTTACCCAATCTGATAATCTCTGCTTTTTAAATTGAACATTTAGACCATTTATCTTTAATGTGATTATTGATAAGAACACGTTTAAGTCTGCTGTCTTGCTATTTGTTTCTCATTTGTCTCATCTGGTCTTTGTTTTCAATTTTCACGTTTTTTTGCCTTTTTGGATTTTTAATTAATTTATTTTTTTTATCTTCGTCTGAGGATATTTTTTCATTGCTTTCAAAGAAGAAGGGAGAAACATCAATGTGAAAGAGAGGCATCAATTGGTTGCCTCCTGCACATGCCTTAGAATCATATGCATCTGAATCAGGCCAGGGATGGTATACACCTGGACCCAGGATCGAACCAGCAAACCTAGCTATGCCCTGACCGGAATCAAACCCACAACCTTTCGGTTGCAGGATGACCCTCCAACCAACTGAGCCACATCAGCCAAGGTTTAGTCAAATTATTTTAATGAATTGGTTGATTTTTTTAAGCAATTTTAATATTCTGTTACCTAGTATGACTCACTAGGACTTACATAATCTGAAGGTAAGTACTATGTTCTACCTGATTTTGTATTCTAATTAACTAGTACAGTGCTGAGTATACTTGATAATTCAATACATGTTTACTAAAAGAATTCATTCATTCAAAAAACATTTATTTTGAATTACAGAGGATTAAGGATTAAGGACTTCTCAATCCAGAAACTACACCCTTCTAAGAAAACCTCAATTTTATTGAGTTATCTACTACTTTCCTCAAAGTCCAACTGACTCAACGGGAGCTGATCCCAAGTGCAGCAACAGATATGGGCTTTTGTGGCTGAATGTTAATTCCATTCTTGGGTAAATGACTGGTTCAGAGAGACAAGGAAAACAGAAACAAAGTTTACTGGAAGCATCTGTGTGTTATTTCCTTACTCCTAACATAAAGCCAAAATAAGCTTCTTTATCTCTCTCCCACTAGACATAAATGAGGACACAAGTAGTTCTGACTGCTACTTAGTACTCATCTTTGATAAAACAGTTTAGGATAAAGCTGACACTCATGGCAAAGAGTATAAAAAGGGAAAGAGCCTGGGCACTTGACAGTTGATCTACTAAACTGAGAATCTCCCATCTCTAGATTTCTTTTTATATGAGCCAGTAAATGTCCTTACTGTTTGTCAGTTTGACTTAGGTGTCCTGTTACCAGCAGCCAAATGCATACTGAGTTACACAAATAGCAAGCTGTGCCAAGCACTATTCTAGAAACTGAAGGTTATCTCAGTCAAAAAAAAAAAGAAATAAAGAAAATAAGGCCTCAGTTCTCAAGAAACTTACGATCTACAAGAACAGTAAACAAACAAATAATTGTACCAAATATTTTCAGATAGTGATAAGTGCATCGAGAAAAATAACACAGATGTGACTGACTGAATAGCGGAATTTAGTTTATTCAAAGATCTCTAAGGAGTCAGCCATGAGAAACATTGCAAGCAAACAAAATAACTAGTACAAGGGTCCCAAGGGAAAAGAAGTTTAGAGTATTTGAAAAATACAGAGTCCACTGTAGTTGAGTACTGAGAATGACCAAAAGAGTAGTACTGAGAAATGAGATCAACAGATGTACACAGTGGCCAGGTAATTTAAGAATGTTAGCTATGTGAACAAATTTAGGTTTTACTCAAAATATAACAGAATACCACTGGAAGGATTTAAGTCATGATCTGATTTGTGTCCTGAAGGAGCACTCTGATGAATAAATAAACCTTTATATTCAATAGATTTGAATACTAAGGAAGTCAAATTCATTCTATATTTACAGTCCATAATGTACTTGATCCCAAACATTATATACTTACAGTGCACCTAAAATGTGGAGAACACTACACAAAGTTTATGATGCTGATACATACTGTCCTCACTAAGCATGAATTCCATATTATCTCTAGCTTAGATTTTATTTAGGAAAAATAAATAAATAAAATGAGGATAAACTAGCAAAAAGTGGAAGGGAGGGTTGTCAAATTGTTCTATCTTAATTTCTCCAGATAATGTCTGAAACTTATAGATTTTGTTTTAAGCGTAACATGACTGAGAGCTATAGCAACTTAGAAATATAGTTCAACTAAGCTCATAGCAACTTAGAACTATAGTTCAGCCCCACTCTAACACAAGTATTTGGATTTTTCTAAGAGCCAATGTCAGTATATTCTCACAGAAACAGAACAGTATTTATAGGCCAGAGAAGAAAAACGGGTTTTCCCCAGCAGCTACGCTCAATGTAGCCTTTGTACTGCTCTACTAAAGGCAGGAAGACCCTGCTACATAAAACTATTTAGTTCCTGAAATAAATTCTACCCTGGTGGGTGTGCCCACGCACGCCCGTGTCCATATTATCCACTAAGGGAAGCCAATTGTTCTCTCTCTGTGTTCAAACCCACATGTAATGGGCTAATCATCAGGAAAAAAGTTTCTAAGTTCTTGTGGAAAAATAAAAACAACATTCTGCTGAACTTGTACCTGAAGAAGAGGCAAACTCGTTAAAATTAAATGTAAATTATAGAGGTAAAGAATAACGGTAAGCTACTCCTGGTGTTGGACTGCTGAAAAATGCTCATTTGAGAAGAATGGCTAGCTGAGGTATGCTCAATATCGTGAAGTTACACTTGTTAGTCAAAAATTATGCCCGGTAGAGAGATCCAAGATGGCTGCAGAGTAGTTGGGAAGCTCTGTGTGCTTGCTCCCAGACCTGGACCGGTCTTGTAGTAAACCAGAGAGCAATCAACTCGAAAAGTCA
>PVJD01000670.1:46572-60474 GCA_004026545.1 Mormoops blainvillei
GCCACTGCCCAACCCAGCACTTCTAGCTGAACAGATTTGGGGTGGGAGCCATTTTGAGGAATTTAAAATACCTCAGGAATCAGCCTCTGAGTGCCCGCACCTTGGTGCCCATACTTGTGTCTCTGCCTTCCGCCCCAGGCAGAGCTGTGCACCCAGCTGTCTCCAGAAGCCAGGATCCAGGGACTGCAGTTCTTACTGGGGAAAGGGCTGTTGCCTCCCTGACTCTGGGCGCCATGGGAATGCAAAACAGAGCCGAATCTGACTCAGGAGGCTTCTGATTGGCACAGGAACTGCGAGCACTGGGGGTGGAGAGAGATATTTGGGGCGGTGCTGGTTGCAGAAACTGTGCGGCAGGAGCAGATCCACCCAAGGCTGAGAAACACTGGAGGGAGCAGAGAGAACACCCCGCCACCACCCCATGTTATAGTATTACTGTGGGACTTTTCCCAGCACCATCCAAGGAAGATCCAGAGAGAAACTTTATCTAAAATTATCGGAGATTCTGGCAGACTGTGGCAAACCCTGACCTAGAGGGACTTTGTGCTTCCTGGGGAAGGAAAAGCACCAGAAGAACAGGTCTGCCAGGACTCAGTGCTGCAGACTGGGGGGCCACAGAGAAATTCTTTTAAAAGAAGAGCTGAGGCGAGACTCGAGACCAGGCAGGGACTCTGTGCTCGCATGTGCATGCATGCACACGAAGCAGCTCTCCCAATAAAAAACTCAGAGAGGCAGTCAAGCAGAAGGGACTGTGGAATCCGACCCAATACAGCTGGTGAGCAGGGGACTGTGCGGAATGGACAGTTCGGGCTGAGTCTCCTACAAGAACAGCAGGCTGGGACTGGACCGCCAGGAGCTGAACGCCTGAGATTCAAACAGCCAGGCAGGTTCCCTCAAAGGCAGGAGTGACCAAGCCTTACCTGCGGGATTACGGGCTCTGCAGATCAATGAGGCCAGGCTCAGGTGCCCTCTGCTGGGAATATATCCAAAGGGTAAAGAAGGTAAAGCTCCAAAAGGGCCCCTTCTACCAGACACTGTGAGCTATACTGTTCCTCAGGCCCTGATCCACTGAAACCAACAGAGCAGAGAAATTAAGAGACAGGTGCAACAAGGGGTGTTCAGGGCCCCGCCCAGCCTCAGTGCCTAGAGAGAGCTGCTGTCCGCACCAAGCAGAAAAAAGCTGCCCCTTTTACACAGATTGACCCCCTCACAGGAAACCAACAGCTAATTCACCAGAAACCATACATTAGTGGAAAGAACCTGGGACAGACAAATACAGGTGGCGAGGGGGTGGGGAAAACAGTCCCACCATTTTCCCTAAAGACCAGGCAGTGAACCCCTCGGGGATGATCCAGGGTTCCCACCCTCCTGATTGCACCAGAGGCCACCTCTGGAGTCAGGTGGAGAAGGTGCTGGCAGTCTTCTTGGATCATTAAATGAACCACTCCTGGGCCCTGGGCTGATGGAAAGCAGGCAGGGCAGAACAGGGTGGACCAGCCAAATATGAAGGAGACAGCCACAGACTGTGGATCACTTGTAGTCTTGAACAGGCTAGGCTGCCTAGGGCCAGACTAGGACACCATCTGCCATTACCAGGGGTGGATCCAGAAAAAGAAAACACTGGTAAACAATGGATTCTGTTGAGACAAACTCCACCACTGCCTTCTTCATTATTTGCATTACTCTCTCCTGCATAGCTTTTAAACATTAATTTCTTTTCCTTCAAGTTTGTGCCTATTATTTCACTAGAATTTTTATTTCAGTTTATTTCAAATCTCATATTTTGCTCCTCCCTTCTCTTACTCCATTTTACCTTCTTTTTCTTCTTTTTATTTTTGTTTTAAATCTTATTTTTTCTTTTGCTACAACTTATTTCTATTCCACACTCTCACCATTTCTTCCCCTCTAGCCTCTCAAAACCATTTTTCTCATCATCAGTCATCTCACGTTCTTTTTCCCGTTCTTAAAATACCCTTCATCTCTCTACATCTTTATCAATCTTTGCTTGTTGGTTGTTGATATGGTGGTTGTTGTTGCATTTCTTCAATTTTATTCCTAAATACTATTTTTTTTTATTTCAAATATCAGATTTCACCATTCCCTTCTCCTGCTCCATTTTGCCTTCCTCCTGTTCTTTGTTCTTTTTGTTTTAAATTTTACTTTTTCCCTGTCTTAGTCTGGTTTTCATTCCTCACCCTTAGTATTTTCTCCCTCTACCGCCTCAAAATCACTTTTCTTTCTTCTAGACATCTCATAAACTTTTCTTTCTTTTTTCCTTCTTATTTCCATTCCACCAGTATTAATCTTTGCTCATTTGTTGTTGATATTGCTGTGATGATCTTTTTCTCCAATTTAGTTCCTATTTTTTTCACTATTATTTCAATTTTTTTTAGAAACTACATACTATACTCTTCTTGTTCCATTTTGCCTTCTTCCCTCCTTTTAAAAAATATAATGTAAATTCTATTTCCATTCTTTCTTCACCTTGTTTCTATACCCTACTCATTACTTCTCTTCTCTCTACCCTCACAAAATCATTTTTCTTTCAGTTAGCCACTGATATTCATTTTTCCTTTCTTATAATAGTCTTAATCTCTTAACACCTTCATTGATATTTGCTCATTTGCTGTTGATACTGTGGTTGTGGGTAGAGGTAATTACTGTGGATATGGGTTTTCATTCCTCGGTTGTTTTGTTTTGTTCTGACAGTGCTTGTACAACAGCATACAGTATGTGGTAGGCGGTATGACTCTCAGTCAGAGGGAAGGACCCACCAAAAAACAACACAACAACAACCAAAACCCAATTACAACCAAAGAGCCCATATAAACAGCACAAATGGCATCCCAAGGATCCAGCTCAGAAGATCCAGGAGACAGTACGACTGAATCCCACAGATCTCCTACCACAGAAGATCACCCCACGAAGATAGGGAGTCAAAACAAAGGAACCTAATATGCAGAAACAAACAACAGGAGCCACCCAAAATGTGGAGACAAAGAAACAACTCCCAGTCAAAAGGAAAGGGAGCTTCCCCATAAACAGTGCTAAATGAACAAGGCAAAAAATCTATCAAACACTGAATTCAAAATAATGGTTATAAGAATACTCAAGGAGCTCAGTGAAAAGTACAAGGAACTCTATACAAGCTATAAGCAACTTACTAGGAACTACGTCAGCATAAAAAGGACACAGGAACTATCAGTAAGAGCCAAGAGGAAATGAAGAATACAAATACACTAGCAGGAATTGAAAGCAGGCTAGATGAAGCAGATGACTGAACCAGTGAGCTGGATGACATGGTAGAAAAAAAACTCCCAGACAGAGCAACAAAACAAAAAAAGACTCAAAAAGAATGAAGAGAGTTTAAGGGAGCTTCAGGACAATATGAAACATAATAATAATCATATCACAGGGATACAAGAAGAAGAAGAGGAGCAAAGAGTAAAATACCTGTTTGAAAAAGTAATGACAGGAAACTTCCCTAACTCGATGAGGGAAAAAGTCACATAAGTCCAGGAAGTACAGAAGCTCCCAATCAAGATGAACCCAAAGAGGCCCACTCCAGGACACATCATAATTAAAATAGCAAAATTTAAGACAGAGAGAATCTTAAACACAGCAAGGGAGAAACAGTTAGTAACATACAAGGGAGCTCTGATAAGGCTATCAGCTGATTTCTCAACACAAACACCACAGGCTAGATGGGAATACCAGGAAGTATTCAAAGTAATGAAAAGCAAAGGCCTGCAATCAAGACTACTCTACCCACCAAGGCTCTCATTTAAAATGGAATGAATTTCCACATAAAGAGTTTCCCAGACCAAAAAAGTCTAAAAGAATACATCTGCACCAAACCAGCATTGTAAGACATGTTAAAGGGAATGCTTTAAGAAGATGTAGAAAAGAGAAAGAGAATCAGACAGACAGAAGGGCAGGTGGACAAACAGGGGAAGACATGTCCAAAAGGAAGAAATGCCAACAAATTAGTACCTATCAATAATAACCTTAAATGTAAATGGCTTAAATGCTCCAATCAAAAGACATAGGGTAGCTGAATGGACAAGAAAACAGAATCCGCATACATGCTGTCTATAAGAGACCCACCTCAGAACAAAAGACTACACAGACTGAAAGTGAAGAGAAGGAAAAAAAATATTCCAAGCAAAAGGACATAAAAAAAAAACACAAAAAACCTAGGGTAACAATACTTATATCAAACAAAATGGACTTCAAAACAAAGGCCATAAAAAAAGACAAAGAAGGTCACTACATAATATTTGAGAGAGTAGTCCATCAAGAAGATATAACTCTTGTAAACATCCATGTACCAAATATAGGAGCACCTAAATATATAAGGAAAACCTTGGAGGATTTCAGGAAAGATGTCAACAGCAACACACTCATCATAGGGAATTTTAATACCTCATTCACAGAAATAGGTAGATCTTCCAAGGAAAGAATCAACAAGGATATTGTGGCATTGAAAAACACTACAGAGCAAATGGAGTAACTGATATATACAGAACATTTCACACCAAAGCAACAAAATATAAAATCTCTTCAAATGCACATGGAACATTTCTGAAGATAAACTATATGGCAGGACACAAAATAAGCCTCAACAAATTCAAGAAAATTGAAATCATATCAATCATCTTCTCAGACCACAATGACTTGGAACTAGAAATCAACCTCAAGGAAAAAACTCAAAAATTTTCAAATGGAGACAGAATAACATGCTATTAAATAACAAATGGGTTAACAATGTGAACAAGGAAGGAATCAAAAAGTTTCTGGAAACAAAAGGAAATGAACACAGAACAGCCCAAAACCTATGCAACACAGCAGGCAGTCCTGAGAGCAAAGTTCACAGCAATATGGCCTGCATAAAAAAACACAGAAAAATCTCAAGTAACAACCTATTTCTAAGCCTACATCTAAAAGAAAAGAGGAATGACAACTAACAAAGCCCAGAGCAAGCAGAAGGAAGGAAATATCAAGACCAGAGCTGAATTACATACATAAAGATTAAAAAAAAAATTCAAAGGATAAATAAATCCAGGAGCTGGTACTCTGAAAAGATAAACAAAATTGATAGGCCTTTAAGCAGACTCATCAAGAAAAAAAGAGAGAGGACTCAAATAAATGAAGTAAAAAATGAAAAAAGAGAACAACTGATACCATAGAAATACAAAGGATTGTAAGAAATTGCTATAAACAACTATATGCCAAGAAATTGGACAACCTGAACAAAATGGACAAATGTCTAGAAACATATAGTCTTCCAAAACTGAATCAAGAAAAACGGAATGCCTGAATAGATTGAGAACAACAAGTGAAACTGAGGCAGTAATCAAAAAACTCACAGCACACAAAAGCCCTGGACAGGATGGTTTCATAAGTGAATTTTACCAAATATTTAAAGAAGAAATAACTACTAACCTTTTCAAACTATTCCAAAAAATTCAAGAAGAGGGAAGACTCCCAAGCTCTTTTTATGAGGCCACTATTATTAATTTCAAAACCAGGTAAAGACAAAACTAAAAAAGAAAACTACAGGCCAATATCTCTGATGAACATAGATGTTAAAATACTCAACAAAATATTGGCAATCTGGATCCAGGAACATAACCCATGATCGAGTGGGATTCATCCAAGGGATGCAATGATGGTACAATATTCACAAATCAAAAATGTTAATACACCATATCGACAAAATGAAAGACAAAAATCACATTATCATATAAACAGATGCCAAAAAAGCATCTGATAAAGCACAGCATCATTTATGATAAAAGCTTTCAGCAAAGTGGGAACAGAGGGAGCATACCTCAACATAATAATGATCATATATGATATAACTACAGCCAAAATCATACTCAACAAGCAAAACTAAAGGCTTTCTCCTTAAGATCAAGAAAAAGACAAGGTTGTACTCTTTCACCACTGTTTATTCAACATAGTATAGGAAGTTCTAGCTACAGTAATCAAACAGGAAAAGGAAATAAAATACTTCCAAACTTGAAAGAAGGAAGTAAAACTGGCATTATGGCAGATGACTTGATAGTGTGCATAGAACACTCTATAGTCTCTACCAAAAAACTACTCAACCTAATAAGTGAATGTGGCAAAACAGTGGAATACAAAGTCAATACCAATGGTGGTTGTTGTACACCAACAATGAAACACCAGAAACAGAAACTAGGAAAACAATCCCATTTACTATAGCAACAAGAAAAATAAAGTACCTAGGAATAAACCAAACCAAGGAGGTAAAAACCTGTACACAGAAAACTACACAACACTGAAGAAGGAAATTAAGGAAGATACAAAAAATGGGAGCATATATTGTGTTCATGTATTGGAGGAATTAACATCATTAAAATATCCATACTATTCAAAGCAATCTATAGATTTATCACAACACTGCTAAAATATCAATGTCATACTTCACAGGTCTAGAACAAATACTTCAAAAATTTATATGGAACTAAAAACGACCCCAAATAGCCTCAGCAATCTTGAGACAGAGAACAAAGTAGGAGGGATCACAGTATACCTGATATCAAACTAGACTATAAGGCCACTGTAATCAAAAGAGTCTGGTGCTGGCATAAAAACAGACACATGGACAAAAGGAACAGAATGGAGAGCCCAGAAATAAACCCATCTCTATGGTCAATTAATATTCCACAAAGGGGGTAGGAGTATAAAATGCAGTAAAAATATCCTCTTTAATAAATGGTGTTGGGAGAACTGGACAGCTACATGCAAAAAAAAAAAAAAAAAATGAATCTAGGCAACCAACTTACGCCATATACCAAAATAAATTCAAGATGGATAAAAGGCTTAAAAGTAAGTCGTGACACCATAAAAGTCAGAGAGGAAAACATAGGCAATAAAATTTCAGATATTCCACAGCAATATCTTTGCTGATATATCTCCTAGGGCAAGGTAAATAAAGAAAAAAAAACAACAAATGGAACTACATCAAACTAAAATGTTTCTACACAGCTAAAGACAGAATTATTAAAATGAAAACCCAACTGACAATATGGGAGGAACATATGTGCCAATGATACCTCAGACAAGGTATCATTGATCTCCAGAATATATAAAGGTTTTATATATTCTACAGAATATATAAAGAATTCACACAACTCCACACCTGGAAGACAAACAAGTCAACTGAAAAATGGGGTAACGACCTGAACAGACACTTCTCGGAGGACATACAGAGGGCCCAGAGACATATGAAAGGATGCTCAGCATCACTAGGCATCAGAGAGATGCAAATTCAAACCACAATGAGAAACCACTTCACACCAGACAGGATGGTTGTCATAACCAAATCAACAAACAACAAGTGCTGGTGAGGTTGTGGAGAAAAGAGAATCCTAATACACTGCTGGTGGGAATGCAGACTGGTGCAGCCACAGTGGAAAACAGCATGGAATTTCCTCAAAAAACTAAAGATGCAACTGCCTTTTGACCCAGTGATCCCACTGCTGGGATTATACTCCAAGAATCTTAAATCACCCATTCATAAGAACCTATGCACCCCAATGTTCATAGCAGTATTATTTACAATATTAAAGCTCTGGAAACAGCGTAAATGCCCATCAGTAAATGAGTGGATCAAAAAACTGTGGTACAGGAAGATGGCGGCGAAGTAGGAAGGAGATAAATCCTCTTGCTAGTGCACCCAAATGGGACACCTAGATGATCTTCTCAAGAATTTAGTGATCAGCCAACAAAATTCCAGCTTATTTGAAGTTTGAAAGCCAAAGATTGCACACAATGATGGAAAACAGATTGTAAGGAGATTTTGTAGGCCATTAGGAAGGTCCCCGGGGCCTGTGCCACAGCAGCGGTGGTCCCTGGTCCTGTTCCAGGGACTGCTGCTACCACAGGAGCTTTGGAGAAGAGCCATCTCAGTGACTGTAACTTGCCAGCTCCCTCCCCTCCCAGAGCAGGGAAGTCATAGACCTGCACCAGTAGAGATCATACTTGCTGGGCAGTGGGAGGCACAGAGCAGTTGGTGTGCGGCAGTTGATACAGTGGTCGTTGGTTGGGACAATACTAGAGAAATTGGGGAGCACGGTGACACCGGAAGATGGGAGAAGGGCCGAGATTGACCATGACTTGGATAGTCCTGGGAATAGTCAGAGTTGGGCAGAGTGAAAATCCCGGTGATTGTTAGGAATGTCTGCCCACAAACCAGGGGAATTCACTAAAAAAAAAAGGCTCTCAGCCGCTGTGCAAGGACCTCTTGTGCACTGCTGTGGGGGTCGGCCAGGACAGAGAAGAAGGAAGAGGAGGGGTGTGAACCGCTCCAAATAAGGGAGCCCCAAAGACTGATCAGAGCAGGGCAACTGGGGCCAAAGAGGTAGCAGTCCCCAGAGAGACTTACTAGGGGAATTAAACTGCCCCTAATGGACTTTGCGGAGGCAGAGCACCCAATCCAGCAGAGAGTGAAGAGGAGGGGTGAAAGTTGCTCCCACTCAGTGCACCTCACAGACTAATCAAAGGGCTGCACACCAAGGGGGAGGGAAGGCGCCAGCCTGACACATGGAACAGTGTGAGCCTTGCAGCCCTCTAAGGGCTCAGGCTGAGGTTGTGAACCAGGGAAAATGGCAGCCCAGACACAGCCCCCATTCTCCCAGATCAACAAGAGAGGAAAACAAAACAAAACAAAACACACCAGGGAACAAGAAATGGAGCCCATCTCCCTTCTGATTGTGGCATCAAGGAAGAGAGCAGAACTCCTTTGGTGGGTTGAAGATCAGCAGGAGGCTTTTTTTCTCTCTTTCCTCCTTTTTTTCCCTTGCAAGAGTAAGACAATTAAGATCTGAAGCTATGAAAGGACCAGACAGATACAGAGAGAGACATCATAAGGCTAACGCCAACAAAGGAGAAAAAATTTCGCTTTGATATCCTTCAGAATTTGCAATTTATTTTTTATTTCATGGTTTTGTTATTTTTTGTTATTTTCATTTTTTTATACTTTAACTTTTAAATTTTTCTCACTTACATTAAGTTTTCTTTGTTTTATTTGTTTGATTTCCTTGTTTGACTAGTTTTCCTGTTCTACTTTTCTAATTACTTTTTAATTTCTCTTCTGACACTAAACCTGCATTCCAATAACACACTACTCTTCGTGTTTTAATTTTTATTTTTTTATTCAGATTAAATATTGCTTGTCTTATTATTGCTGTTCCAAATACCACACAGCACCCTACCTGGGTTTTGGCCCATTTCGCTATCTTCCTGAGCTTTATTACTGTCATGGTTAACTTTATTTTCTCTCACCCTACCCCAAGTTTCTATCACTTACTCTCACTATATCTCATCATCTAACCCCATAAAGGCATTCTGCTTTCTGAAGTCAGCTCACATTCCACCCCCCTCCCTGCAATAAGAGTCTTATCTCTTTTTCATCTTTTATAAAAAGTGGCTACTTGGGTGAATTATCACCCTTATTGAGGTACTTCTCCAAGGATCTCCTATCTGTTCCCTATTAGTTAGTACTTTAATTCCCATGGAACACTCCCCCACTGTTCACTTCATTTCGCCTTCGCCCTGCCCCAATCACATACAAGATAAGGTGGGAGTTGTGAATACCAGTAAAACCACAGGAGGAGAGAACCCACCAACACAGAAGCCACCAACAGGAAAAGCCCAACTGCAAGAAGAGATATCACACAAATGGAAGAAAGGGCAAACGCAGAGCATCCAGGCAAGGAGATCAAAGAGGCCACACCACTGAGTCCCACAGAACTCCAACCACAGAAGTACACACTACAAATACAGCTGGCAAAGCAGAGCATCAGGAGTCACAGAAACAAACAAACAAACAAACAAACAGAGTACCTGAAAATGGGGAGACAAGGAAAGCACCAGCAACTGAAAGGAATAGAAGACTCCCTAAGGAAAGAGCTAAAAGAAATGGAGACAAGCAAACTATCGGATATAGAATTCAAAAGAAAGGTGAAAAGGATGCTCAAGGAACTCACAGGCAACTGCGAGGAACTAAATGAGAACTACAATGGTATGAAAGAGAAAACAGAAACCTTAAACAAGAGCCAGGAAGAAATGAAGGATACAATTTCTGAAATAAAAAAAATGCACTAGAAGGAATTACAAACAGGCTAGATGAAGCAGAGGACCAAGTTAGTGAGCTGGAAGATAAGGTAGAAAGAAATACCCAGGTAGAGCAACTGCACGGAAAAAGACTAAAAAAATATGAAGATACCTTAAGGGAAATGTAAAACAATGTGAAATGCAACAACATTCAAATCACAGGAATATCCGAAGGAGAAGAAAAGGAACAAGGAGTAGACAACATGTTTCAAAAAATAATGACAGAAGACTTCCCGAACCTGGAGAGGGAAAATATCATGCAAGTTCAGGAAGCACAGAGAGACCCAATCAATATGAACCCAAACAGGCCTACTCCAAGAAACATCATAAATAAAAAGCCAAGTTTTAAAGACAAAGAGAGAAATCTCAAAAGCAGCACGGGAGATACAAGAAGTAACATACAAGGGTGCAAAGATACAGCCAGCAGCTGATTTCTCCACAGAAACACCACAAGCCAGAAGGGAATGGCATGAAATATTCCAAGTAATGAAAAGCAAGGCCTACAATGAAGACTACTCTACCCAGCAAGGCTCTCAATTAAAATGGAAGGAGAGCTGCGGCTGGTGTAACTCAGTGGATTGAGCATCAGCCTGCAAACCAAAGAATGGCTGGTTTGATTCCCCAGTCAGGGCACATTCCTGGCTTGCAGGCCAGGACCCAGTAGGGGGCACGTGAGAGACAACCACACACTGATGTTTCTTTCCCTCTCTTTCTCCCTCCCTTACCCTCTGTCTTACAATAAAATATATAAAATATCTTAATAAATTTAAAAAACGGAAGGAGAAATAAGGAGTTTCCCAGACAAAAGAAGGTTGAAAGAATACACCGCTAACAAACCAGCACTGCAAGAGATGCTAAAGGGACTGCCAAAAGAAGAGCAAGAAGAGGAGAGAGAGAGAGAGAGAGAGAAAGAGAGAGAGAGAGAGAGGAACACAAGTGCAAATAGAGAAAAATGAATCAGTACCTATCAATAATAACCTTAAATGTTAATGGATTAAATGCTCCAATCAAAAGATATAGGGTAGCTGAATGGGCAAGAAAACATGACCCCACACATATACTGGGAAGTGAGGTTCAACACAGGGATGCAAGGAAGGTACAATATTTGCAAATCAATAAAGGTAACACATCGCATAAACAAAAGGAAAGACACAAATCATACGATCATATCAATACATGAAGAAAAAGCATTTGACAAAGTACAGTGCCCATTTATGATCAATACACTCAGCAAGGTGGGAGTAGAGGGAGCTTACCTCAACATAAGAAAGGCTATATGCAAGAAACCTACAGCCAACATCACACTCAATGGGCAAAAACTAAAATCTTTCTCACTAAGATGAGGAAAAAGACAAGGGTGCTTGCTTTCACCACTTCTCTTCAACATAGTATTAGAGGTCCTAGCCACAGTAATCAGACAAGGAAAAAAACAAAAGGCATCCAAATTGGAAAGGAGAAAATAAAACTGTCATTGTTTGCAGATGATATGACTGTGTACAGAGAAAATCTCACAGACTCCACCAAAAAACTACTCGACCTAATAAGTGAATCTGGCAAAACACTGGGATACAAAGTCAATATTCAGAAATCAAAGGCATTTTTGTACACCACCAATAAAATATTAGAATCAGAAATCAGGAAAAAATAATCCAATTCACTATAGCAACAGAAAAAAAAAATAAAGTACCTTGGAATAAACCTTATCAAGGAGGTAAAAGACCTTTACTCAGAAAACTATACAACAATGAAGAAACAAATTAAGGAAGATAGAAATAAGTGGAAGCATATACTGTGTTCATGGATCAGAAAAATTAACATCATCAAAATGTCCATACTACCCCAAAGCCATTTACAGATTAAATGCAATGCCTAGTAAAATACCAATGACATATTTCACAGATATGGAACAAGCAATTCAAAAATGTAGATGGAACCATAAATGACCCCGAATAGCCACAGCAATTTTGAGAATGAAGAACAAAGTTGGAGGGATCACAATACCTGACAGCAAACTAAATTACAAGGTCACTGTAATGAAAAACAGTCTCGTATTAGCATGAGAACAGACCCATAGATCAGTGGAACAGAATGAAGAGCCCTGAAATAAACCCATGTCTCTATGATCAATTAATATTCGACAAAGGGGGCAAAAGCATAAAATGGAGTAAAAATAGTCTCTTCAACAAAAGGTGTTAGGAGATATGGACAGCACGCATAAAATTAAAACTTGACCACCAACTTACACCATACAGAAAAATAAACTCAAGGTGCATAAAGACGTAAATATAAGTCACAAAACTCTAAAAGTCGTACAGGAGAGCATAGGCATGAAAATCTCAGATATACCACGCAGCAATATTTTCACCAATATGTCCCCTAGGCTGAGAGACATAAAGGAAAGAATAAACGAATGGCACTTCATCAAATTAAAAACTTCTGCATGGCTAAAGAAAATATCAGCAAAATGAAAAGGGAAACAACTGTATGGGAAAATATATTTGCCAATGATACATCTGACAGGAGTTTGATCTCCAAAATATATAAGGAATTCACAAGACTCCACTCTACGAAGACAAACAACCCAGTTAAGAAATGGGCAAAGGACCTGAACAGACACTTCTCCTAGAAGGACATACACAGGGGCCCAGAGACATATGAAAAGATGCTCAGCATCACTAGTCATCAGAGAGATGGAAACTAAAATCACAATGAGATACCACTTCACACCAGACAGGATGGTTATCATAAGCAAATCAACAAACAAGAAGTGCTGGCGAGGTTGTGGAGAAAAGAGAACCCTAGTACACTGCTGGTGGGAATGCAGACTGGTGCAGCCACTGTGGAAAACAGTATGGAATTACCTCAGAAAACTAAAAATGGAACTGCCTTTTGACCCAGCAATTCCACTGCTGGGATTATACCCTAAAAATCCAGAAACACCATTCAAAAGAACCTATGTACCCCAATGTTCATAGCAGTACAATTTACGACAGGCAAGCATTGGAAGCAACCTAGGTGCCCATCGGTAAATGAGTGGACCAAAAAACTGTGGTACATTTACACAATGGAATACTACGCAGCAGAAAGAAAGAAGGAGCTCCTACCATTCACAACAGCATAGATGGATCTGGAGAGCATTATGCTAAGTGAAATAAGCCAGGTGGTAAAAGACAAATATCATACAATTTCACCTATAAATGGAGACTAATCGACAAAATAAACAAGCAAGTTAAAGATAACCAGAGACACTGAAGTGAAGAACAGATTGACAGTGAACAGAGGAGAGAGGGGAGGGCGAGATGGGGGTAGACACTGGGGAAAGGTGGTCAAGGAACATATATGGGAGACTAATGGACAAAGTTAAGGGGGCGTGGGGTTGAGGGTGGCAGGGAGGAGAGTCGCAGGGGGAAATGGACAAAACTATACTTGAACAACAATAAAAAAAACTGAAAAACTAAAAAAAAGTGGTACATTTACACAATGGAACACTGCACAGCAGAAAGGAAGAAGGAACTCGTACTCTTCGTGACAGCATGGGTGGAACTGGAGAGTATTATGCTAGATGAAATAAGCCAGGAGGTGAAAGACAAACACCATATGATCTCACCTATAAATCGAATGTAATCAACAGGACAAATGAGCAAAACAGAACCAAAGACATGGAAAAAGTAATAAACTGATAGTGACCAAGTGGAGGGAGTCAGGGCCGACACCAAGGACGAAGTGAAATGTTATCTGCCCTGCTGCAGGTGCTGAGAT